>SPJY01005804.1:363357-514314 GCA_005191435.1 Raddia distichophylla
TTTTTTGCCAAGGATATAGGGGGAGCTCTTGTTGTTATACTCGCCATAGTTTCAGGGGGAGCTCTTTCATATATTCTTGTTTATAAATGTTTTTGTGGGCTATAATTGTTGTCATCAATACACCAAAAGGGGGAGATTGAAAGTGCATCTAGGCCCTAAGTGATTCTGGTGATTAATGAGTAACAATTATATAGCTAATATTTCTATTGGAGAATTGTGCACAGATGTTATACAGGTTAATTCTATGAGGTACATGTTTACATGTGATTGTGCACCCCTCAAAATTGGATGTATTGCAAGAAGGCATCAAGACTAGTTTTTATTTGTAAATCTTTATTTATTGAGTCCTAGGGATGCCGTACTATAAAGAGGGATGAAATGGAGAAGCTTATAAAGGTTCCTAAGTGCTCAAAATAGGTATCTCGAAGTTCGTGTGAGTTTTCCACTCAAAATATACCCTATACAGAACCTATGCCATCAGAATATCCGACGTGGATCGGAACATCCGATGGTAAGCCAGCCTGCCAGTTTTCAGAGCTATCCAGTAAAGGGTCCGTCGGAACTTCCATCGGAACATCCGACGCGGGTCGGAACATCCGACGGGGCATCAGAACATCCGATGCGGGATTAACTGCACAACGGCTAGTTTTCGGGATTCCCTATTTAAAGCCGTCCCTAATACCTTCCAAAGGCTGCTGACACTGTTTACAACCTGATTTGAGCCTAATTCGTACTGTTCATCATCTCTCTCAAAACCCTAGCCTTTCTCTCTCTTGTTCATCTTGTGAGATCTAGATCTAGAGAGATCAAGGCAACCCAAGTGCTCCGTGAATTAGAGTTCCTATTCTTGAGCACTTAGCGATCTAAATTTCTTCATCGCATTTGTTACTCTTGGAGGCTTGAAGGGCTCCTAGACGGCTAGGTGTCGCCGGTGAGTCGCCGATCTTTGTGTGGCGTGCCTCCGGAGTTTGTGAAGGTGCGAATCTACCTCCGCAAGGAAAAGGATTCAACTAGTGATCGCCGGTGAGTGCTTTGTGCTTCGCTGGTAAGGGGGATTAGGGTCTTGGTGATCCGGGTTTTGTGCCTTCCCTAACGGTGAGTAGGATCTCCCTTCAAAGATCCGAACATCGGTAAACAAAAATCGTTGGGTTTTTGTCTTGATCTTGTTTTGGTGTCTTTATTACTTGTGTTGGCTTGTTCTGAGTATTCTTGAATAGATCTAACCTTGGTTTTGCGAGAAATCAGTTTTTCTACAGGTTTTTGATCAATTCCAGAACACCCCGGATCGGAACATCCGACGGCTGTCGGAACATCCGACCCAGATCAGAACATCCGACGGAGGGTGTACTGTACCACGTCGGAACATCCGACGCTGCATCGGAACATCCGACCGACTGGTTACTGTTCAAGTGTATTAATTCCGTAATTTCGTTTTATTCGCCCTATTCACCCCCCTCTAGGCGGCATAGCGATCCTTTTAATTGGTATCAGAGCCTAACCTCCTGTTTTGAGCTTAACTGCTTGGAGAATCATGCCGAACAACAAAGATGATACCGTGATCGAGACTTCAAGCGAAGGCAACAAAAAGGCTACCATTCCTTATGTTTATCCTGATTCAACATCCTCATCTCATGTCTCTGTTCCCACTGGGCGTGCGCCTCACTTCGATGGCACATACTACCCACAATGGAGACATAAGATGAAGATGTATCTAATGTCTATTCATCCTTCTATTTGGAGAATTGTAGAAACAGGTTTCAAGCCCAAGTTATCGGACAATCTCACTACTGATATGGAAAGAGACTCCTTCCATAACTATCAAGCCGTCAATGCATTGTTTGGTGCTTTGAGCCTAAGTGAGTTCAATCGGGTTGACGGACTTGAAGAAGCTAAAACAATTTAGGATACCCTCAAGGTCGTTCACGAAGGCACATCAAGTGTGAGGGAAACAAAAATAGAGCTTATCAATGGGAAGCTAGGAAGGTTTATCCTAGAGGAAGGAAAAGACTACAAGACGATGTTTGATCGACTCATGGTGTTAGTAAATGAGGCCAAAGGGCTTGAATACAAGTCTCTCACTGATCATGAGGTGGTCAAGATTCTACTTCAGGCTATCACTCCAACCAATCGTCATTTAGTACAAATGATTCGAGATAGAGACAACTATCACTCAATCACGCCGCATGAAGTACTTGGAAGAATTCTTAGTGATAAGCTAATGGACCAAGAGGCTTCAAACATTAAAGAGATGGTTCAATCTACAAAGAAGAAGAGCGTAGTTTTGAAGGCGAGCAAAGTGTCAAATGTAAAGGATGATAGCTCAAGCAGTGATGATGAAGAAGGGCCAATGAACATGGAAGAGATGGCGTTCTTTGTGAGAAGATTCAATAAATTTCTCAAGAAGAATGGATACAATAGTAAAGGCAAAAAAGACTCCGGCAAATCCAAATCTTCAAAAAGTTCAAGAAGAAAGTGCTATGAATGTGGTGAAATCGGACATTTCATTGCCGATTGCTCACATAAGAAGGATAAGGACAAAGAAGAAAAGAAGAAATACAAGAGTTACAAGAAGGACAAGGAAAAGAGTAAGAGACATAAGAAGAGTTCAAGAGGTGAAGCTCACATTGGTGAGGAGTGGGACTCCGAATCCAACTCCGAATCCTCCTCCGAGTCCGATGATGAGAGTGTTGCTTGCATTGGGATGGCTCTTCCAAAAAGGACCTCATCTCTATTTGGTGAATTGACGGATGACGATGATGAACCTTCAATGTGCTTCATGGCCAAGGGCCCTAAGGTATCATCAAGATCTTCTAAATCTCTAGTCAATTCTTATACTAACAATTCTAGTGATGATGAGGATGATATGAATCATGCTAGCTTGGTCAAGATGATGAGAAAATTTGATATGGGTAAGTTGACCGTGCTCATGGAGATAGTTGAGCAACAAGAGGATCTTCTTAAGAAAGGAGAGAACTTGCTCATCCTTGAAAAGAAGAGAAACCTCCAACTTGAGAAGAAACTAGCATTGAAAAAGAAGAGGGTTGAGGAGATAACCAAAGAATGTTCGGAGGTCACATCTAAAGCAAGCTCTCTTGAGATGAACAACTCTTCACTCAAGGAAGAACTCATTTGTGCAAAGGAAGCACATGAGACTCTTAAAGTGAAGTTTGATGATATTTTGAAGAGTACCTCTACTCTTCCAAATGCAACTTGTGACTCAACTCCTTCCACGAGCAATGGTTGCGCAAGGTGGTACAATGTGGATGTAAATGCTTGTGCGACAAACTTTCCCACTTTACAAGATCTTGTTAGTGAGAATGAGAAGTTAAAGGGTCTACTTGAGGATGGTATTAAAAGATCTTACAAGTCGAGTAAGGGACTTGATGAGATCCTAGATAAGAGAAGAGGAAACTTCAAGAAGGCCGGACTTGGCTATGTTCCACCTAAGGGCAAGAAGGCGCATGTTGTGACCGGTCACTAAGCTAATTCACTTTGTGAGAAAGCAAAGCTTACAGGCTCACATATCTCACTCTACTTTTAATGCTTCTTATATTCTTAGAAAGAATAATTTTGGTAGAGTGCTTGCTTATCATATTGGACCGAAGCGTAACAATGCACCTTTCATAAGATCCATTTGGGTCCCAAAGACTCTTGTGACTAACCTCAAAGGACCCAATCAAATTTGGGTACCTAAGACCAAAGCTTGAACCTTGTAGGAATATCTCTTCGGTGGCCCTAGTTGGGTACTCGACAGCGGTTGCACTCACCATATGACCGGAGAGAAGGGAATGTTCTCTCAAATTAATTGCTACAATCAACCAAGTGAGAGCATTACTTTTGGAGATGACAGTAAAGGTGATGTACTAGGTCTTGGTAAGATTGCAATTTCTGAAGATCTTTTTCTTACAAATGTCTTATTTATCGATTCATTGAAATACAATCTATTATCGGTACAACAATTTTGTACTACCGGTTATGATTGTATCTTTTCTTGTGATGGTGTGAATGTCGTTCGAAGGAGTGATGGTTTAATAGCTTTTAAGGGTCATCGAAAGGGAAAGCTCTATCTTGTGAACTTCTCCATGGATAGACCTAGCCTTAGGATATGCCTACTAGCTAAATCTAGCATGGGTTGGCTTTGGCATCGTCGACTAGCCCATGTTAGTATGAGAAACCTTTACAAACTCTGGAAAGGGAATCACATCATTGGACTAACAAATGTGAAGTTTGAGAAAGATAGACCTTGTAGCGCTTGTCAAGCGGAAAAACAAATTGGAGCACCCCATCCTTCGAAGAACGTGATGACCACGACAAAACCTCTACAACTACTACATATAGACCTCTTTGGACCGATTGCACATATAAGTATAGGAGGTAACAAATACGGTCTTGTTATTGTCGATGATTTTTCACGCTTCACGTGGGTATTATTTTTGCATGATAAGACAGAAGCAAAATAAATATTAAAGAAGTTTATGAGAAGATCTTAAAATGAATATGAAGTGAAGATCAAAAAGATTCGAAGTGACAATGGGAAGGAATTCAAAAACACCGACGTTGAAGAAAATCTTGATGAGGATGGGATTAAGCACGAGTTCTCGGCCCCCTACTCCCCTCAACAAAACAGGGTGGTCGAGAGGAAGAATCGAACCCTCATCGAGATGGCGAGGACCATGCTGAATGAATACAAGGTTTCGGACATATATTGGACGGAAGCCGTCAACACCGTCTGTCACGACATCAACCGACTCTATCTACACAAGTTACTGAAAAAAACTTCGCATGAACTCCTTACCGGTAACAAGCCAAATATTTCATACTTCAGAGTTTTTGGAAGTAAGTGCTATATTCCGAATAAGAAATCTTGAAGTTCTAAGTTTGCTCCTAAGGTTCAGAAGGTTTTATGCTTGGTTATGCATCGCGTACCGAGTTTTCAACAATACCTTCGGTGTGGTTGAAATCTCGTATAACGTGACATTTGATGAAACTAACGGCTCTCAAGTAGAGCAAGCTGATCAACATGTGCTAGATGAAGAAGAACCACCAAGTGAGGCTATCAAGAAAATGGCTATCGGTGATGTCAAATCTCAAGAAGATGTTGAAAACGATGATTTATCTCCTTCATCAATTCAAGTTGAACTTCCAACGACTATTCAAGAAGAAGAGAATGACAAATCAAGTGAAGGTGATGATGAGGACACTACACCACCAAATGCACATCCAAGAGTTCACCAAAGTGTTCAACGAGATCATCCCGTCGAAAGTATCATTTGAGATATAAACAAGGGAGTAACCACTAGATCTCGTCTGTCAAATCTTTATGCATTTTACTCTTTTGTCTCCTCTCTTGAGTCACTAAATATAGATCAAGCTATCAAGAATCTAGATTAGATTATTGCCATGCAAGAGGAGTTAAACAACTTTATCAGAAATAAAGTTTGGAAGTTGATGGAAAGAACGAAACAAAATATCATAGGTACAAAATGGGTCTTCCGCAACAAACAAGACGAACATGGCATAGTGACAAGAAACAAAGCACGGTTGATTGCACAAGGCTTCACACAAATCAAATGTTTGGATTGTGGTGAGACTTACGCTCCTGTGGCAAGAGTAGATGCTATTAGAATTTTAATTGCTTTTGCTACTCACCATGGCTTTAAGTTGTGGTAAATGGATGTCAAGAGCGCTTTTCTTAACGGTCGACTTTCTATGCTTGTCTACGTTGAGCAACCACCGGGATTCGAAGATCAAAAATATCCAAATCATGTCTACAAACTCAACAAGGCACTTTATGGGTTGAAGCAAGCAACACGTGCATGGTATGAGCGTTTGAAGGACTTTTTGGTAAGAAAAGGTTTTGAAATGGGTAAATCTGATTCTACACTATTTACTAAGCTGGTAGATGGTGATATATTTGTCTGTCAAGTTTATGTTGATGATATTATATTTGGATCGACTAATAAGAGTTTTTGTGAGAAGTTTAGTAGCTTAATGACTAAACGATTTGAGATGTCTATGTTGGAAGAGTTGAAGTTCTTTCTTAGACTACAAGTGAAACAAATGAAGGAAGGGACTTTCATTAGTCAATCAAAGTACGTTAAGGATATGCTAAAAAAGTTTGGTATGAGCGACGCCAAACCAATCAAGACTCCTATGCCAACAAATGGTCACCTTGATTTAAATGTAAATGGTAAGGATGTCGATCAAAAGGTATATCGTTCTATCATTGGCTCTCTGCTTTATGTTTGTGCATCTAGGCCGGATATTATGCTTAGTGTGTGCATGTGTAAGATTTCAAGCTGCACCCAAGGATTGTCACTTAGTGGCAGCCAAGAGAATCTTAAGATATTTGATACACACTCCCAACTTTGGCCTTTGGTATCCTAGAGGGTCAAACTTTGACCTAATTGGCTATTCGGATGCGGATTATGCCGGTTGTAAAGTGGATAGGAAGAGTACCTCCGGTACTTGCCAATTCCTTGGAAGGTCGCTCGTTTCGTGGGCGTCCAAGAAACAACATTCCGTTGCCCTATCCACAGCCGAAGCTGAGTATATTGCCGCAGGACATTGTTGTGCTCAACTACTTTGGATGAGGCAAACCTTGAGAGATTATGGCCTTAACCTCAACCACATCCCACTTTTGTGTGACAATGAGAGTGCCATAAAAATAGCCAACAATCCTATTCAACACTCCCGAACCAAACATATCGATATTCGCCACCACTTCTTAAGAGACCATTCGACCAAAGGTGATATCGATATTACCCATGTGAGAACCGAAAACCAACTAGCTGATATTTTCACCAAACCTCTTGATGAGAGAAAATTCTGCGAGTTGCGAAGCGAATTGAATATCCTTGACTCTCGGAATGTTGCTTGACCTAGTGCACACATTGGTTGGTGATTGAAAAGGTTTTCTTTATTCTTTCAATTGGTATATTTTACTATAGTTACATAGGTTTATATATAAATAAGTTGAGTGATTTGACTCTTCGGATATTGATATCCTATTTATTCACGGATGACCTTAGTTTGATTGATTGATATGCTTACGGGTCATTCTTGGGTAAATTCAAGTCTTAGAACTCCCCTCTATTCTCCCGGAGCCATATTATCTATTCTCAAGGAGTCTGGAGGTCAAAACTTTCAAATCCAGCAGGAGGGGGTCGGATGTTCCGCTCGGCATCGGATGTTCCGGTGGAATCCAGTGAGGGTTCCGTCGGATGTTCCGACCGGCGTCGGAACTTCCGACCCGGTCCAGTGAGGGGATCGTCGGATCTTAATCCAGTGAGGGTTCCGTCGGATGTTCCGACCGCCGTCGGAACTTCCGACGCGGTCCAGTGAGGGGATCGTCCGATCTTCCGTCGAAACTTCCGTCGGATGTTCCGACGCGTCCAGATCTGTCTTCTTTTTAACTTGTAAACGCATGGGCCCCTGTTCCTTTTTCCCCACAGTTTAACCCTTGAGTTTTTACCTCTCCTTCTCTCTCCTCTTGGGCGGCGGCGGCTCAGGAAGCTCGGATCTTCCGGCGGATCTTTTCACCGCGTGGGGCTTTGTTCTTTTTACTCTACGAGTTCAACCCTACAGCTTTTACCTCTCCTTCTCTGTCCTTTTGGGCGGCGACTGCACAGGGAGCTCGGATCTTCCGGCGGCCTCGGATCTTCCGGCAGCGGGGCTCTGTACGGCGGCGGTTCTTGCGTTCCGTGCGCATCTTCACTGCCTCCTCCTCCTCCCAGCTCGCCTCCCTCCTCCTCCATTGAAGGTAGAAGCTCCAAATCTTGAAATCTCCTAAAAACGTGCAATGTGCATAGTTTCCGTTCAAGTTAAGCTGCAAATCTTGAAATCCTCCTAAAAACGTGCAATGTGCATAGTTTCCGTTCAAGTTTGAGGCTAAATCTGCTTCTATATTGTTCATGGAAGTGTTTCCCATCCATTGGTACCCCAGATTCGACGTTTTAGTGCGATTTTTTGTCAAAACCTATTTCGGGCAAGTGTTGTACCACGTCGGATGTTCTGATCCCCGGTCGGATGTTCCAACGGGGTATTCACTGACCCGGGTGGATTTTGCGCAAATCACATTCAACTCTTTGATTCCATCATCTATACATCTTGCAGATGTCTTCTTCTAAGCGGCAACGAACCTCACGTTCAAATTCAAGTTCAAATGTCGGTCCTCCTTCTGCCGAGCCCCAATCTTTCATGAGAGGTTGGCTCAGTGGAAGCGGGCAAATATCCGTGACCCTATCGGTCCGTTGATTATCAAGAAGTCAACAAGGACCTTTGCTCCAAATGTTACTCCGAAGATCCTCGGCTATTATGTTTCAGATGTTAAGGACATTCAATATCGCCGGGTTGAGGATCCCCTGAAGTATGAGAAGGAAGAAGGGACTGATGAGAGGTTTTGGAACTTCTTCCATCATGATTTCTATGATGTTGCTTTTGTGAAGAAGAAGAGTCCAGTCATGCGCATGCAGTTCATTGATTGGGAAGGCATGGCATTGACACGATATCTCAACCGTCGACAGTTGGCGCCGTCCGTGGGGACTTAGCAGATCGAGCATGTCGAACTCCATCAGCGACCAGGGATCTCTTCCTGAGGGCTACGACTCAGAAGGACAGGATGTCTCATCCCCTATCGGATCGGATCGATCTTTTCGGTTTCGATCGTTTTCTGTATCTGAGACAGAAATCCCTGGCTACGAGCTATCCACTAGAGGCAACATGGAGGAGCTCCATGATGTGGATGCCCTAAAGAATCAAGACTAGAAATTCTTGTATGATGGGCCTATCCCAACCAAGGCTGGATCAACTGAGACCATGAAACCATTCTATCAAGTGCTCAATCGCATCCTTCGCAAGACTCTCTGTCCTAAAGAAGGTGATGCTTCTCGTGTTCTCTCCTATTCTCGCAACCTGCTGATGAATATTGGACTGCGAGAACGCCCTTTTGATATTCTGGATTTCATCTGGTGTGAGATCAAGGTCAGTGCTTGTGATCCCAAGAGGAGCTGCCCTTATGCTCCTTATCTGATGAGCATGATCATCCATGTGACTGGTCTCAAGTTCGTACTGGATGTAAAGCACACACCCTACCTTGTCACCACCCGTGGACTAGCTTCTCCTGGCGGGACTTCTGCTACTCCACCCACGAGGGGTTCTGCTACTCATGATCGCGCGGGGTCTTCTTCTGCTCCTCGTGATACGGGGGTCCGTCATCTGCAGCAGGACCGTCTTTAGCTCGATCCAGCCCATCATCTTCTGGAGGATCTATCAAGAAAATGCTGAAATCTATCTTCTGCATGTGCCGCAAGACAAATGAGCGGGTTCAAGAATCCATTGTGCGTCTTCGCGACAATCGAAAGCAGTTTCAAGACATCAAGAAGCATCTTGGTATGCCTCTTTCTTCTGATGATTCCGCGTCCTCCTACTCCACCATTGACACCTATACTCGAGGACTGTTTGGGATTCCTCCTTCCGGTGGCGGCAACAACAACGACGATGATGATGAGGTCACCGGTGGTGGTGGTGGTTCTATCAAGAAAATGCTGAAATCTATCTTCTGCATGTGCCGCAAGACAAATGATCGGGTTCAAGAATCCATTGTGCGTCTTCGCGACAATCGAAAGCAGATTCATGACATCAAAAAGCATCTTGGTATGCCTCTCTCTTCTGATGATTCTGCGTCCTCCTACTCCACCATTGACACCTATACTCGAGGACTCTTTGGACTTCCTCCTTCCGGTGGCGGCATTGAATTTGATTTGACGGAAAGGTGGGGCAGTTACGCCCCCTTGGGCACTATTCCCATGATCTTCGCTTCGACCGTTGCCTTCCTTTATAAGGCAATGCTTCTTAGGGGGAACTCTTACAGCAGAATCATCCCCTTTGCCTTTGCTCTCGTCTCTCCATCTTGCTTCCTGTCTTTCTCGCTTCCTGCCGCCATGGTGTTCATCGGAGACAGCGCTCTTACGAGGGAGAGGATAGTGGAGTTGGAGAGAGATGGCTTCGTGAGGCCGGGCTCCTGGAGGCTCCTTGGCGCAGACCGGGAGACACAGCCTGAGCCCGACGAGCTGGTGTGCTTCGAGAGTTCGGCTATCTGCGGGTTCCGCTCGCCGGAGTCGCAGTTTATGACAAACTTCTCCGCTTTCACGGAGCTGCGGCCGGAGAACCTGTCCCCGCAGTCCTACGTCCATCTATCCATCTTCACGCACCTGTGTGAGGCGCACTGCGGGGTGCGACCCACGGTGAGCCTCCTCCAACACTATTTCGAGCTGAAGGCCATTGGCCACCGCATGGGCAACGGAGGAGTTTTCTACCTGACCGCACGCCGGGCCCGGGGGAGCCAAGCGTACCCGGAGTACGAGGTAAGGACGAAGGTCGATGGTTGGGCCCGGCGGTGGTTCTACCTGAACCGCAGGGGCTCAAATCTGGAGTATTCTTCGGCTGCGCCAGACACTCCAATCTTTGCGCGCAGCGAGATTCTTCCGGAGGATCAGGTGACGGCGCACGAGATCAAGGGGCTTGCCAAGAAGGGCCTAACGGGCTACGACGTAGTCAATAGCTTCGTCCGGCATCGGATCAGCCCGCTGGGGTGCCGCGAGCGGTGCGTTAGCGAGATGGGTGGCTGGGAGGATCCGAACCGGGATTTCAATCAAGGTAAGTGCACGCCGTGCTGCTATGTTTGATCCTAGGTCGGCGCAGGTTGTGACAATTTCGCGATTCCCTGCAGGACTTCCGGCCGGCGAAGCTGTGAGGATCGCGGGCATGCTGCTGCCCATGGACAAGAATCCTTATCCCAAAAGACTTATGAGGGATAAACTGTTCGCGGTACGTGCCCGTAAGGTGTTTGATTAATTTCCTGGCTGCGCGCCCTTGCGGCCTTGACATTGCGCCGATTATCTGCAGCGGACGTGGAAGTTGGCCAAGAGGGCCACGCAAGCCACGGGCTCCGCTGGGGAGCCCTCGGCTGTGCAACCATTGGTGGCGCGCTCGCCGCCAGGGGAATCGCCGGTGGCGTCCGGCGGGGCGTCCACCTTGTCACTGATGTCGGGCAAGGGGAGCCCGGCGCCGGCATCGACCGCAGCGGGCTCGGTGCGGACAAGCATTGAGACGCAGGCGAAGAAACGCGCGGCGCCGGCGCAGGTGAGCCCCTTCCTTTCGTGATAGGTCGAGTGTTGGGCGCTCGGCGGCCCCTAAGCTCTGTTCTGCACGCGTGTCCAGGGCGCGGCGCCTTCGAAGAAGAGGAGGGTGTATCGGCCCGTCCCAGGCAGCAACGATGAGAATGTCGCGCCGGCGGCCGGTCCATCGCTGGCAACGGTGCCACGGCGGGGCCCACGAGGAAGGTCCTCGCGGGCCGGAAGAAGACGGCTGTACCCACCACAAGTCGCGTTGGTGGGCTGGAGACGGAGCTCTTCTTGCGCTCCACACCAGGGGCGTACGGGACACCGAGCTTGAACCAGCGCGTAAGTTTCCTACGCTGCTTGTTATCATGCCTGTTTTTATGTCTGATTGTCCATGTGCATGTTTTTGACAACAGTGCTTAGCGCCAAGGTGGCCGCTGAGGTGTAGCCTTCTTCTGCTGAAACCGTGGCGGCCGAGAGTGAACCGATCGAGCCTGAAGGAGGGTTATCTTTGTTACAGCGGCTGGAGGCCGCCGGATTGATGAGGCCAATGGATGCGCGGGGCAAGAGTCAGCCGGTTCGCGGAGGGTCATCAGCCTGCCTACCGGTGGCGGTGCTGGACGTCTCCGACGAGGTTGCGGAGACTAGGGGTGGAGACGAGCCGGGCCAGGCCGGGCTCGGGCTCGGCCCGCTCAGGCTCGCATTTGGACGGGCCGGGCCTAGCTCGGCTCGCCCGTCGACCAAGCTGTGAAAGCTGGCTAGGCCCGGACCATTGTTGGCTCGTGAGCCAGCCCGTGGGCTCGGCGGGCCGGTCGACCAGCAGCCCAGCAGCAGCAGCCCGGCGCCCAGCAGTGCAGCCCAGCGTTCAGCAGCAGCAGCCCAGCGCCCGAATAGGGGATCTGACCTCCGGGGCGGCGAGGTGGCGGTGCAGCGGGGCAGCGCCGGGAGGGAGGCGGGGCTCGGAGCCACACCGGCCGCCGGCCGCTGGACGGCTGGAGGCCCGGAGCACGTAGCCGAAGGTGGAGTCCACATAGACTGGAGAACTGGAGATGGTGATGGAGGGCAGGAGGGCGCGCTCAGCAGCTCACCACCGCCGGCCTGCCACGCCTTGCGCCCCTTGCCCCGTTGCTCGCCGGTGCCGCGCCGCCGCCGCCCACCTAGCGCCCTGCTGGCTGCTACCCTAGGTCATACTGAAGTGAGACCGAGAGAGAGTCGTGAGTGACTGGGGCTTGGGCGCTTGGCCCGTTGGCCACTTGGCTTCTGGCCTTCTGATCTGGGGCTGGGCCGCGCGGTGTTAGCTCGAACGGCTCGCCGAGCCGCTCGGTCTTTGAGCTGGGCCGGCCCGTTTAACAAACGAGCCAGAGAAACAGGCTTGGCCCGGGCTCACACACGTCTCCGAGCTAATTCGAGCCGAGCCGAGCATGACCGAGCCCGAGACGAGCCGCAAGCCACGAGCTAATTTTCCAGCCCTAGCGGAGACAGTGAAGGTCGACGCCGGCGCGGAACACATTTGGTCACGCCCCTGCGTGTTCAAGGACGCACGGCGCACCGATGGTGGTCGATCGATCGCCGGGGGATCGCCGACCACTTCAAGACTCCGATCGGGAAATCGCTCCCGGCACCTGACCGGCGGATGCTGCTAGCTAACTGGCCCCGGCCGGTGCGTGTGCTCGTGCCGTCAGGCTGGTTAAGTGTTTCAATGCCCAGCGTGGCTCCGTTGGCGTCCGCAGGCTGGATCTCTGCTCCCCCAGAGTTGGTAGAGCAACAAGACTCTGCCAGCACGCAGGACGCCGCCTGGAAAGGCCCGCCGTCTCCGAAGATCTACCCCATTCCCGGGCTAGAGAACCCGATCGAGCTCGTGGCGACCAAGCTGAGGGTGAACGAGCTGGAAACAATGTTGGCGAGTGTCTGGGCTCGGCTCAGCAAGGCTGAATCGGCCGTGGAGCAAGCGACGGCGGCGAAGGTCGAGCTTGCGGCTAAGCTGGAGGACGCCGAGAGGCGAGCGGCCGCAGTTGGAACGACAGCCCTGCTCTCGGCAGCTCCACCAGCGTCGTCACGTTCCGCGCCGTAGGAGGAGAGCAGCGAGGAGTCAGTAGGTTGCCCGCCCCTGCCGCTCCATGGGGCACACGTCCGCGGGCTCGATAGAACCGTGCGTGGCGCCGTTGAAACGAGGGTGAAGGGCATGCTCACTCTCAATAAGAAGGTAACACCCTTGAATTCGTACAGTATGCTTAGGCACTGACCTTTTCGCATCCTGATTTACTTTTCCCTGTTTCAGTTCTACGCCCTCCTGGCCGGCACGTCCTCGCTGATGGATGCAGCGAGTGGGCAATCAGATGATGACGCGGCGAAGATTGAGCGCCTCTCTGCCGAGTTAGCGCAAGTCCGGTCTCAGATAGAGCGCACGGACGAGCTGGCTGCCGAGAATGAAGTTCGCCGTACTGCCCGCATCGCTGAGCTAGAGGCTATGCTTCAGTCAGCGCGAGAGAGGGAGCAGGAGGCCGTGGCGAGGCTCACCCAGGCCCAGGGATCAGAGGAGGTGGCAGCGAGCCAAGCCCAAGCGGCCCGTGAAGAGGCATACTGAGCCCGAGCTGCTTTTGACGAAGAGCGCAGGCGCAGGGAGGCAACCTCCAAGGAGCTGGAGGCTACCTTGTCCGAGCGCAATTCCACTGTACGCGAGCTTGAGGAAGCCCGCAATAAGCTCGTGGCGGAGATCGCTGTGCTTCGAGAGACCGGGACGAAGTCTAAGGCCGAGACAGAGTCCCTGAGGAAGCAGGAGCAAGAGCTCGTTGAAGCCCGGGCTAAACTGCGCCAGGAGCGGAACGACATAGACTCGCAAGCCATAGAGCTGCTTTAGGCGCGAAGGCAAATCCGGGACTTAGAAACTGAGCTAGAAAGGCTCAAAATTGCAGCGCGGGTTGTAGCTTGACCCGGTCTATTCTGTTCTCGAACTCTGCGTCATAAGTATTTGTATATTTTATTTTAAACGCCCACTTAACGCATAAGCATCGCGTAATGTGTGGTGGCCGAAGGGATTAGCCATTTTTACCTTAGTTTATTGCGTCAGATCGCGCGCACTGAGGGCTCTGCAGCGCGGCATAGTGTTCCGCTGACGGAAGGGGCACATTTGCCAGGCACAGATACGGAGGCGCAACCACTTGCGACGGTTCATGCACCCGGCCGCCACGCGTCAGGCCGTAGAGACGTCGCTGGGCCTCATTCGCATTGGTGGGCTAGGTCTGCACAGTGGGCTTCGATACGCAATGATTTTTCTTTGCCACTGACAGCGGGACCGGGGGCACGTGTCGCGCAGCGATCGGCGCGATTAGTATTCTACGAGACGGTGCGTGCGCGCGCATCTCTTTAGCTCGGCCAGGAGGTTTTAATTGCTCGTCTCTTCGCCCGCAGCGACGCTTCGGGTAGCTCGATGCTCGATAGGACGTTGCACAACCGCCGGCCTATATAAAGCGAGGCATAGCGTGCTGTGATGTCTCTCACTTAGCTTTCTCCAATCTTAGGCCAAAAACCGCAGCCCTCAGCCAGAGAGAGAGAAACAGAGGAGGCGGCAGCGAGAGAAAACAGGGAGGGGAAGGAACCATGTCTTCTGACGCCAGCTCCGATTACCTACTGGCCTGGTTGGTGGCGGCAACAGAGGATCCGCCGCCGCCGCCTCCTCTGTCGCCGCCGCACCATCGAGTGGCGGAGGAGGTGGACGGGCCGGGCCCTGTCATCGCGGCCCAAGCAGCTGAGCTGGCGGCGTATGCCCAGCTCCAGGCCGACGAAGAGGCGGCCGAGGCGCTAGCGGCTGCGCTCGCGGCGGAGGAGGAGGAGGAAGACGCGGTGGTGGCGCAGATCGCCGCCGACGCCGCGTACACCGCCGCATTGGTGGCGGAGGAGGAGGTTCCGCCGCAGGTTGCGGCGGAGCAGGAGATCGAGGCGGCCGCGGAGGCCATCGTGGCGGCGCCGCCGCCACTGCTCATGGACTCCATCAACTACCAGCGGCGGAGGAGGCTGCATCCAAGCGTGCCGGGACTGTCGGTGCCTGTGCCGGACCCGCTGACGCTGCCGCCGTCGTCGTCGTTGTTGTTGGCGAAGTCTGCGACTCCGCCGGCTCATCGCCAGCTCCGTTCTTAGGAGTGGCGAAGTAGTACTCGGATTTGGGCGTCGCCGTAGGTGTAGTAGCGCAGCGCCCTCCTTTGCGGTAGATCGGGGACGCTGGTTCCCCTTTTGCTTGTACATTCCTTGTTCTTGTAAGATCTTCTTGTGAAATGCAGCTTTCGTGATGAATCTGTTTCTTTTGGCTTGTTCATTCCCTATTCCTGTGTGAATCAGTAATGCAAAAACAGGGAAACCAGATGAACAGTAACGAAGCTCTGAAGCTAACTTAGGAAATTTGGGCAAACCGGTTGCTTTGGGAAGATTGTTTTCTGGTGCGCCTAATCATCCATCCCCGGGCCGTGGCCAAGTCCAAGTGCGATCTTGGAGTTGGGCGCGGTCTAGAGACTAGAGTGACTTAGAAAAAATTCGCGCGAACTCCCAGCCCCCTGAGCTTCGTGAAGCCGCGCACTGTGTAGGCTTGGCGAGGCTAAGGACTTAGAAAAAATTCATGAAAATCCCCAGCCCCCGAGCTTCGTTGGGCCGTGCGGCGATGCGGGCTTGGCGAAGTGAAGGACTTAGGAAAAAACTGGGCGCAAAATCCCTCAGCCCCCGAGCGCTGCGAGGCCCAAGTTAGCCATTCAAACAAACCTGACGCGGGCTTACTGTACCTTTGGGCCGCGGGAATTCCACACTGCGCGGAGACTCACTAGGGTGCGAGAGGTCGGCTTATCCCGTCGTGGAAATGCTCCGGAGTGTTTTATCCGTAGCCGTCGGATTTTGGCCACGGGCTTGTTTGAGATGGTCGTAACTGAGCCTAGCGTGACTCGTGATTGGGGGGAGTTTTTTTTTTGGAATTGAATTGAAAAGAAAGGAGACTTACGACCTGATTAAGCGTAGAAGCGTCGTAGAAGGGAGATGTTCCATGAGCTAGGGAGCTCGTTCCCATCCTTGTCAGCAAGGCGTACTGAGCCTGTGCGCGCTGCGCTGACTACTTTGTACGGTCCCTCCCACTTGGGGCTGAGCTTGTTGGAGCCCGCGAGGTTCTGAATTCGACGTAGAACCAAGTCTCCTACTTGCAGGGTCCTTGTATGTACATTTCGTGCTGCGTGACGGCGCAGGGTCTGCTGGTAGGCCGCAGCCCGGAGTAGGGATTGCTTGTGGTGCGCCTCAAGTAGATCGAGGTCGAGCTGCCGCTCCTCATCATTGACCACGCAGCTAGCGAAGTCAACGCGATCAGATCCTAGTCTCATTTCTGTTGGGAGTACGGCTTCCGAACCATAGACGAGTCGGAAAGGAGTTTCTCCTGTAGCCCGGCTGACCGTTGTCCGGACTGCCCAGAGGACTGACGGTAGCTCGTCGACCCAACCTTGTTGCTTTGCCTTAAGGGCGTCGTAAACCCACTTTTTGATGCCTTGGACAAACTGTCCGTTAGCTCGTTCAACCGCTCCGTTGCTCTGTGGGTGGGCCACAGAGGCCATGGCGAGCTTCATACCAATTTCTTCGCAGTAATCGTTGAACTCCCGGCTCATGAATTAGGTGCCATTGTCAGCGATGATTCTGCTCGGCACACCAAATCTTACGACGATGCTTTAGAAGAAACGTACCGCGGCAGTTGCATTGATGTTGGAGACCGGCTTGGCCTCAATCCATTTGGTGAAGGTGTCGATGGCTATAAACAAGTACGTTCTGCCACCAAGACATTTGGGGAACGGTCCTAGGAGGTCCATGCCCCAAACTGCGAACGGCCACGCTAGTGGAATTGTCTGCAGCTCGTACGCGGGCTGATGCGTCATCCGCGCATGATACTGGCAAGCTTCGCAGCGCTTAACCAAGGCTTCTGCGTCGCTCATCGCAGTGGGCCAATAGTAACCCATGCGGAATGCTTTGCCGACGAGGATTCTGTGTGAGGCGTGTATGCCGCAGATGCCCTCGTGAATGTCGGTTAGAAGGTACTTACCTTCTTCTTGGGTAATGCACTTACAAAGCACGCAATTAGCACCCCTTCGGTACAGCGAGCCCCCGTGCAGACTGTAAGCTCGGGCTCACCTTTTTAGCTGGGAACGCTCAGCAGCGTCCTCGGGCAATGTCCCTTGCTCCAAGAACTGAATGAATGGCGTCATCCAGGATGTGCTTTGCTCGAGTAATGAGACAGTACCGGATGTCTTGGTTCGGGGCTAGATGACGTCCCCGTGGCCTCCTCTCCGGTTCTTGTGAGGATCCAAGCTTGGCGAGCTTGTCGGCTTCGCCGTTCTCTTCCCTGGGAATGTAGCTAATTTCGAAACTCGTGAAACGCTTCTTCAGTTTCCTCACTTCCGCCAGGTACCGCGCCATCGAGTCGTTAGTTGCCTGAAATTCCTCCCTAACCTGGCGGACGACGAGTTGTGAATCCCCTTTCGTAACAGGCCGTTTGATGTCGAGCGCAGCGCATGCTCTTAGGCCCGCAATTAGGGCTTCATACTCTGCGGTATTGTTCGTAGCCGCAAAGTGTATTTGTATGACGTACTGGAGTCGCTCTCCGTTGGGGGGAGATGAGAACGAGACCGCATCCTGATCACCCGGACTGGTGTGAACCGTCGAAGAACAGAGTCCACCGACCTTCTCCCCCGTCTTGACCTGGAGAGCTTGATTCTTGCTCATCCGGCCTGGTCAACTCTGCAACAAAATCAGCCAGGGCCTGGGCCTTGATCGCGGTACAGGATACGAACTGGATGTCAAACTCACCCAGCTCGACTCCCCACTTTGCGACCCGGCCAGTGGCCTCCGGGTTTCGGAGAATGTCCTTGATCAGGTAAGTGGTCGTGACAATGATCTGGTGGGCTTGAAAATAGTGACGCAACTTGCGCGAGGCCATCAGCAAGGCATAACACAGCTTCTGAAGGTCGGGATACCGTTCATTTGGCCCGGTGAGCACCTCGCTCACGTAGTAGATGGGCTGTTACTTCCCTTCTCGTTCCACTGCCAGCACCGCGCTTGCGGCGTTTGGTGTCACTGAGAGGTACAGCAGGAGGGTTTCCCCGAGTTTAGGAGTGGTGAGGATGGGTGGCGAGGCAAGGTACTGCTTAAGCTGCAGAAACGCGGCCTCAGCCGCCTCGGTCCACTGGAACTTATCGTGCTTGCGGAGCAACTTCCAGAAAGGCGCGCTTCGATCTCCAAGGCGGGAGATGAAACGGCTTAAGGCCGCCATTTTGCCTGTGAGGGACTGGATGTCCTTTACGCATGTCGGCGACCTCATCCTTTCGACGGCCTCGATCTTCTTGGGGTTCGCACCGATGCTTGCCCCGCCGATTACGTAGCCTAGGAGCATGCCGGACTTGACGCCAAAGAAGCATTTCTCGGGGTTTAACTTGACCCGGTGCTGTCTCAGACTATCAAAGGTTTCCCGTAGGTCGGACACGTGGTCGCGGGCGTCCTTACTCTTGACTACGATATCGTCCATGTAGACTTCTACGTTGCGCCCTATTTTATCTAGGAGAGTTTTTTGCATGAGACACTGGAACATGGCGCCAACATTTCTGAGACCGAAAGACATGGCCGTATAGCAAAATGTGCCGAAAGGCGTTACAAAGGCGGTTTTCTCTTCGTCCTCTTTACATAATGTGATCTGATGGTAACAGGAATAAGCATCCAGGAAACTCATTAAAGCTGAATCTGCTGTAGCGTCAACTAGCTGATCTATGCGTGGAAGGGAAAAGTTATCCTTGGGGCAGGCGGAATTAAGGTCGCGATGGTCGACACACATGCGCCATTTGCCTCCTTTCTTCTAGGCGACGACAGGGTTCGCAAGCCAATCGGAGTGCTGTACTTCACGGATGAAGCCCGCTCGAAGCAGCTTGCCGAGCTGGTCTTGGATGATCTTGGCCTTCTAGTCGGGAACACGCCTCTGACATTTCCTTACCGATTTCTTGTCAGGCCGGACAGCTAGTCTGTGCTCGATCACCTCCCTTGGGACACCTGGCATATCAGATAGTTCCCATGCAAACGCATCCTTGTTAGCCCGGAGGAAGGTAATGAGCTCGAGTTCCTATTGAGGCTCGAGGGTTGTCCCCACGTGGACCACCTTGGAGGGGTCTGTCTCCGTGAGGACGATGGTTTTGGTGGGCTCTTGCGGCTGCAGTGCCACCTTTGGGGGCGCTGTGGGGCGCTCCTTGCTGCTGGGACCACGGGTAGGGAGTTGTTCTACCATGGCCAGCGCGGTCTCGTCGCAGTCGAGGACCGTCTTGTGGTTTCCCCGGACGGTGATGACTCCCTTTGGCGCCGGCATCTTTAGGCAATGGTAGGCGTGGTGGGAGACCGCCATGAACTTGAAGAGCGCAGGGCGGCCCAAAATGGCGTTGTAGGAGAGTTCGGTTTCCACCACCTCAAAGGTGATGTACTCCGTCCGGAAGTTGACAGAGGAGCCAAATGTCACGGGCAGCACGACTTGCCCGACGAGGCGGAGGGACGACCCTGGGACGATTCCATGGAAGGGGACAGTGATGTCCCGAATCTTGGAGCACGGGACCTGCATGAGGCCCAGAACGCGCGCCGTGATAATATCCAGCGAGCTCCCACTGTCCACGAGGACGCGGTCGACTCGGGTGTTGCCGATGGTGGGGCAGAGCACCAGCGGGAGGCGCTGCGGCTTGGAGAGCTCGGCCGGGCAGTCTGTCACCGAAAAGGTGATGGCCTGGCTGGACTAAGGGAGGGACTCTGCCGCGGGCTCACCGCGGGAGATGTGGAGGACGTCGCGAGACGCGGCCTTTAGCTTGCGACGAGACGTGTAGGTTGACGTGCCGCCAAAGATGACGGCCACGTGGCCGCGGGCCTCGGGGAAGCCTTGGTCCTGGCTGCCTTGCGGAAGAGGTACTGCGGCCGTGCCCTCAGGTAGCTCGGGCATGGGGCTGCAGCCAGCGTAGAAGTCCTCCATCTGTCGTGCCCATGTGCGGCAGTTGCGCAGGTCATGGCCGGGGCGCTGGCGAAGGCGGCAGAAGATACTGGAGTCATGGAACGGGTCCTCACCTCTGTTCGGCTGCTGCTGCGGGTGGGGAAGCCGGCCCTAAGGAGGCCCCTGGCCGCCGCGCGGCCTGCCTCCGGCCTGGGGAGGTCGCTACTGGCGCTGCTGCGGAGGGCGCTGTGGCGGCGGGCGCACCGGCAGAGGACGCTGTGGTGGCGGGCACTCGGGCTGATCGGGCTCAACTGCCGCAATGAACTTGGCGGGCTGCTCCGGCCGCTTCTTCTTCTTCTTCTTCTTTGCCTCGGCCTTGCCCGGGCAGTCGCCGACCTTGGCCTTCTTCTTGACGTGGCCCCTCTTGCACTCGACCGCCTCGGAGGCGTTGACGTAGAGGGCTGCGGTGCGGAAGAGCTCGGTCGTGGTATTGACCGGATGGAGCTCGAGGTCTTCAGTGTAGCACCGGTCCCCCACACCATCCTTGAAGACCTCGATGATAGCCTCGTCCGAGATGCAGGGGATCGTGTTGCGGGCTCTGACGGACAGGCAAGCAAAATCCTGGAGACTTTCATCATCTCGCTGCACCACGAGCTTGAGGTCCTGGGGGCGTCCAGAACGGGCGTAACATCCCAGGAAGCTCGTGCGGAGGGCATTCTGAAGCTGGGCCCAGCTGCGGATGGAACCAGGCCGTTGGTTGAACAGCCAGGTCCGGGCCATGCCCTCGAGCATAGTGGGAAGTAATTGACAAGAACGGCCTCGTCTCCCCCCATAGCCCGGATGGCGGTGGTGTAGATGGACAGGAACTCCTCGGGATTCTTACTCCCGTCGAACTTCTCAATTGGCCCGGGCTTGAACCTCGCCGGCCACGGCGCTTCATGGAGAGCGCGGGAGAAGGCGGAGCATCCTGGTACGGCCTTCGGGGGAGAGGCATCTCAACGTGGGCCCAGGCGGGAGAACACTCCGCCGCGTGGCGAACCGCTGGCGGAGGAGACAGTTCGGGTCCGGCGCGAACGACTGCGGTTGCGGTGGGAGCTGCTTTGAGCGCCGCTGTGGCCAGAGGTGCCTGTACGCCCCCCGCCGTGCTACTCCTCGTGGCGGGCAGGTAATATCGTTGATGCCCTCAGCGATATCTTCGATGCCCTCAGCGATGAGTGGGCCCAGGTCCGACATGGTGAAGCCACGGGGTCCTTCTCCAGGTCGCGGACGACCGTGGCGATGGCGCGCGCCTTCTGCTGGCTGCGTTGGAGCGGGTTGCGCATGGTCTCGACGAGAGAGTCGACCGGACGGCAGCCAGCTGGGGTACGCTGACGGCTATCCTCGTCACAGATCCTAGTCATGACGCGACGGACGGCATCTCGGAAGAAATCCCGGGCTGCGGCGCGGCGGCGCTGCTGCTCCTGGGCCTGCTCATTCCCGGCGTCATCGTCGGCCGCGGCTGCGAAGAAGCGGCGGAGTCACCAAGCGGAAACGAAAGCGGCGGAGTCACCAAGCAGCTCGAACTCCATGGGAGTCTCGTTGACTTGGGTCTCAGAGGGGTCCAACTCTGGGAGCGACTCCTCGAGGCGAACATCTGCCCCAGGGGCGAGGGAGGAGTCAACCTCCATCTTGTCAGCCCCGACGTTGGCGAGGTACTCCTCCTGCTAGCCGTCGTACGATGGGACCAAATCGTCCAGATCATCGCACTCATCGAACTCGAGGTCTAGGACCTCGTCACTGCTCGGAATCTAACGTATGTCCGAGGGAACGGAGTGCTGAGGGCTAGTCATGGGCCCCACGGTGGGCGCCAGCAGTCGGTGTCTAGGAAACGCGCTCCTGAAGAGCAGCGGGTCCACGGACCGACAGACGAATTTGTAGTTGGAGTGAGGCCCAACGACAACCCTTCTCAGCAGCCCGAGGGCCGGCCAAGCCTTAGGGGTCTCAAGCCGCGCGGTCTTCCCGGACTAAGCCTGGTGCGACTTGGCGATCCGGGTATAGATCCTTCGTACGGTGAAAGAAGAGAAGAAAGAAGGGGGGAGAGGAAGAAAGGAAACAACACAAACCGTAAAGACACAAACGATTTACACTGGTTCGAGCCCCCATTACCGGGTAATAGCTCTACTCCAGCCTTGTTAATTATATGGTGGAAAACAGTACAAGAGGTGTGCCGAAACCGGTCTTGAAGGCACCGATCCCGAGCTTACAAAGGTGGTGACTAAGGACTATGGCTACTGCTGAGGAAGCTTCAGACGCGTGTGTTGCTTGATCTACCTGAAGCTGCCTGGCCCGAACGGACCTGAGGCCTTTCCTTTTATAGGCGCGGCGGGTCGCCCGGAGCTGATGCGGCGGCCCCACGTCCGTCCTTGCTTTAGTGACGATGTTCTTGTCTCATTCCGGGGCTCTGTCCGGTCTCGAGCTTGCAGGGAGAAGCTGGTCAAGTTAGTACTGGACACGTGTTTGTCTTGGAATGCCGATACGGGGGAGAAACCTTCTTTAGGGAGACAGCACTTTCCCTTTATCCCCAATATAGTATTGACTGGACTGAGCCAGCCTCGCGCCACCCGTTGGGGGCGTCGCGTAGCGTAACAACCATTCGCCGCCTACCAAAGAGGGCAAACGACAAACCGAGCTGCCCGCGTGCTTTTCCCCGGGCTGCGGATCCCCGGGGATGCACAGTTCTTTTCGTTCAAGGCCGGGGAGAGTGCGGTGGGACACAACAGTTGTCGCCACCTGCCTACGGACAGGCGAACTGCCCGCGGGACCCTCTCCCGGGCTAAAGGTGCGCCATGCTTTGGTAGGGACCCAGGAGGGCGCGGTTGACTTGGTCAAGCCCGGGGAAGACCCCGACGGGCTAGATGTTTCCTTCAGTATGGCCAAAGGTGGCCTTCTGGACCTTTTGTATGCGCGATAGGCCGGTATGGATTCGGCCCAAGGCCTATCCCGGTATGGGCCACTTATCAATCACCAACAGAGACGCACGCGGCCGCTTGCACTATCGAAGAAGAGGGGGCGGCACGCCGACCGCCCCTGCCGCTCGTGCCTAAAGAGAGGAGAGAGGGAGGAGGGAGATGGGAGAGAGAGAGGGAGATTGATTGAGATATAATCAAGCCCCCTCGGGTCACATAGCTCTTCCTCCTTGGCCGTGCTGCCCCAGGCTCCACCAACCGCCGCCGCCGCCCCTGGCTTAGCCACAGCCCCTGGATCCGGCCTTGCCATGCCTTGTCGGTGACAGATTTGAAAGAAGAAGAAAGAGGAGGAGAGGCCGAGAGAGAGGTAGAAGAAAGAAGAAAAAAAATAAAGATATGAGAGGAGAGAGAGCATGATGTGTGGGACCGTTGAGGTGGCTATGCCACATGTTATGACATCGTGGTAAATTGACCCAGGTGGACAGCCAAGTGGCAAAACCACCCCCAAGGGGTTATTTGCACCTTTCTTCTGGTTTTCCGGGCAAGAATAAATGGTTTCATAGTTCGAGGGCCTAAGTAGACGAACCGCGATAGTTCAGGGTATAATATAGACTTTTTTCTATATTTTATTGTGCAGTTTTCCAATTTTATAAATTATTTTATATTTATAAAAATTCATGGATTTAACAAAATAGTATTAAATTCATTTTTTTTCACGGTGAAATTATTTTCGAATATTTAAAAATTTAACTCTATTTACTATAATTTTGTGTATGCATATTGAAACATCCTCAATTTTTAAAAGCATAATTTTCAAAAAAAATTATTTTGAGTTATATTTTTTTAAAAAATTATGAAAAAATTTATTAAAGCTTCAATTAAATTATTACCTAATCGATATTAATGGAAGCATATGAAACTATATATATATTTTAGCCAAGCAAATATACAAAAAATAAACATGAACTGTATTTCTAAGCACTCATCTAGCTTTACTAAATTTTGTAAATATTAATTTTCCAATAAAACACTCTTTTAACATGAATAAGAAATGAAAAAGGATCTGCAAAATTAAGCAGAAAAATAAAAGGCCAAAACCTCACTGATAGGTCGCTACCGGAAACTATTCCAATTTGAAATCGAGACACCAACGAATGGGAACTCGGGCCGATCCTTGTAGCCCCATTATCCGTTCATTCGGGTGGTCACCTCGACGTGATAAATTTTGGATAGCGGGATGACCAAGGTTGGTCACGCGTGCTCCATATTTAATGAAAAATAGTTCCCAGTAGATTTCTCGGAATAACTGGCTTTGTGATGTGCGTCTTTGGCTTTTATCCCCGATACTCTGACAAGCACATATATACTAGCAGTCGAGGGTAAAGTGTACACACTCTGCAGAGTATTATATAAACTATTATGATATCTGCACTCTCAGTTATGAACACGATTGGTGATTGTTCATATACTTCTCACCCCTTTCAAAAGACAAAATGGGTTACTAATCCGAGGAGACAAAAAACATTTACCTAGAAAGAAATTATTTCCTACCTATACTCTGATGATTTCTCCAAATGAAATTTTGTATACTTTAGAAAGGCTTTATGACAGAAGTTTTAAGAAAAACCCAAAAAAATTGTCCTTTGTACTGCGCTTCACATTGCATAATTTCCTTAGACTTGTAGAGTACAATTGTACTCACGTATCTTGCTTTTATATTTCTTTTCAAAAACCTTTAGTTGGAAAACCGTCTTAGGGAAGCAAGGAGCTCTATGAAGCTGGGGATTACGAGTAGTACCCTGGAGCTTAGGCTATGTCCTACTACCTATCGTGCCTGTGGCTTGAAGACTGCAAATTAAATAAATCCCATGATTTAAGATCGTACCTTAGCACGTACGAGTATTTGTGTTTGTCGTATTGTGTAATGCGTCAGCCTGCGTGCTGGCTTGGTTGTATTATTTTCGGGCTCCAACCCTATGTATTCGAACCTTAAATAATGACAAAGTATCATTCTGTTTCAATACTATGTGCACTAGCATTAATCCTTGGGACTAGTGCGGTACTACACAGAAGAGCACGGTTATGTCAACCCGGTCCAGACACATGTGCACTCATATTATTTTTTACATTTTCTATAGTGTGTTTATTATTGCATTTTTCCGCATGCGATGGATTCAAGTACCAAAAGGAAGTTTGTTGATGTTTCGTAGAAATGTGTCCGTTGTCCTCAGTAAGGCAAGTGTTGAACCTTCGATACCCATGCTTGTAAAGATGTTTTATAGATTTATTGAAAATCATGATGTGTTAAAAACTAAAAATGCTAATTAGTTAGTTTAACTACACCCATTCAATATTATTATTCATATTAAAATTTTCTTTGTCGTCATAGGTTATTGTTTACCACTTATTTATATTGCCGCACTCACAATCTAGGTGATGCATGATGCTAAGAATGCTTAGAACCCTTTTATCGTACTTATGATAAGTTGTTGCATGTTTGATGTTATTTTAAATGATGATTGTTGTCGTCATGTTTTTAAAAGGGTTACTCGATATGGTGAACTATCAGAATAAAAAATGTTTTTCAAAACCTGATTGGGGTGGCTGGTTGCAAGGCGGGTGCGGCTAGCATGAGTATTTAATAAAATTGAATCTTAATATTTTATATTTATTTTATTTCAAAAATAAAAAATGATTTTCTATTTAATAAAATTTAAAATAGCCTCCCCGGCATATGGAATGACGTTCGAATTTAAAATAGCCTCCCGAACGGCGGGAAGGATTACCTGTCGTCCCGAACGTCGGATCAATTTCGTATGGCGAGATGTGCATTAAGGTCCTTCCCGCCGTACCAAACTGCGGGACAGGGCTGAGCTGCATGCACCCTATCCTAGCCTAGCCGGGAAAATTAAGTAGTATATGCCACTCAAAAGAGTGGCAATTAATAATATGCCACTCCAAACAGTGTAATTAAGTATATGTCACTCCAAAGGATGACCCCTTAATAATATGCCATTTTGATATTTTCCCTTAACTAAAACCCATTTTCTAATTCTAAATGACCAATCTACCCCTCCCTTAACTAATCCCTAGCTCCCGCGCCGATTGATCTCCTCGCGTCATTGAGCTGCGCGCCGATTGATCTCCTCGCGTCGTCCGCTCGTGCCCTTCCGCCCAGGCCGCCGGCGCCGCCCACCGCCCTCGCCCAGTCCGCCGGCCCTGCCCTCCGCCCCCGCCCAGGCCGTCGGCGCCGACCTCCGCTCGCGTCCAGGCCCCGTGCTGCATGCCATCCGCCGCCGCCCAGGTAATGATCTTATTTTATCAAAACGTGTATGCGTCTACAGCTTGGTCCTTGTGGATTTAATATATATTTTTTCACTGTTGAACAAAATTCCTGTGTTTGTTCTGCAAGTTACTAATGGTAAAGTGCAGGGAATTTTATGGATAAGACAAGTTAGTGCTAAACACCTTCTGCAAATCACATGATCGTAAAACCTCACTATTTTCCTGTCACAGTCAATAACTTGGCGCTGGAGCCTGGGCGAGCATGGCGCGGGAGCCTGGGCGAGAGGCACGGACTTGGCGAGCAGGCACGGAAGCCAGGGATTAATTAAGGGAGGGGTCATTTAGAATTAGAAAATGTGATTTAATTAAGAGAAAATACCAAAATGACATATTATTAAAGAGTTATCCTTTGGAGTGGCATATGTTGGAAATAATCTAGATAAGGAAGCAATTAGGTGGTAAGAGGTTGTCTAGTTTGAGTAGAACTAGATTTATTTAGAAGTGGAAGTACTAGAGATAGAGTTTGTTTAGATTTAGTAGTTCTAATTTGAGTAGGACTTGTAATTTCTCTAGTATAAATATATGACCAAGGGTCAAGGAAAGGTGCAAGTTTTAGCACCGAGAAAATATGTGAGCTTGCCGAACAAGTTTCAGGCAGCATATGCAGTTGGGCTTGAGCCAATAACCGACAAATCCCAATGGCCTCAAATAGATCCTGGCTTCAAGTTGTTGCCACCTTTGAACAAGAGGTCTGCGGGAAGGCCAAGAAAGCTAAGGTTTAAAGATTGCTTTGAGAAGGGTGGAGCTGCAGTAAAGAAGCAACATAAATGTAAGAAGTGTGAACAACTAGGACACCGTGAGGCAGGTTGTCCACTGAATGGACCTAAGAAGAGGTAAGACACAACTCTTCTTTATTCCCTCTTATATGTAACCAAGTACTTTATTTCCCTCAAATATGCTTTCAGGAAGAGAAAGAGTGAAAAAATGGCTGAAAGCAATGTGATTCATACACCCAAGCGAAGCATGCCAACTGCTTCGCCAACAACTAATAGCCCTGGGCCTATCACTAGAAGGTCAGCTGAAATTTTCATCAAAACTCTTTTGGATTGATATGTATGTATGTCTATATTGTAGGCAGCTAGCATCAATACTTATGGATTGCAATTATGTATTGTAGGCAGCTAGCGTTGGCATTTGAGGGAGCTTCACAAAGTTCAACAATCATTTCACAAGTACAAAGCACTGCCAAGAAGAAATTAACTCCAAGGAAGAAGAGACCATGATGATGCTTCACGACAGAAGGAAGAAGAGACCTCTGATTACTAGATGCTTAATCCAGAATATTTTTATGATGTTTATTAAACCATATTAGTTATGAATTGTTTGTTAGTTTTTGTATGGAATCTTTTGGATTAAATCAAACAAGAGCTTCATGCTTTTTAGATTAAATCAAACAAGGATGACATATGTGTGCAAGTGCACATCTTTGTTTTTTTTTCTCTAGTCAATCATCTAGCTACAGCCCCTGGGCGAGCAGTGGGCGAGCAGGGGCCTTGGCGCTGGAGCCTGGGCGAGCATGCACGGCCTTGGCGCAGTGGGCGAGCAGTGAGCATGCACTGACCTAGGCGAGCAGCGAGCATGCACTGCCCTGGGCGAGCAGCGGGCGAGCATGGCGCGGGAGCCTGGGTGAACAGTGGGCGAGCAGTGAGTAGCGCGTGAGCCTGGGCGAGAGGCACGGCCTTTGCGAGCAGATTAGTTAAGGGAGGGGTAGATTGGTCATTTTGAATTAGAAAATGGGTTTTAGTTAAGGGAAAATATCAAAATGGCATATTATTAAGGGGTCATCCTTTGGAGTGGCATATACTTAATTACACTGTTTGGAGTGGCATATTATCAATTGCCACTCTTTTGAGTGGCATATACTTAATTTTTCCATCCTAGCCACCACTGCATGCATGCATGCATCCACAGTAGTGGCACCGACATGCACAGAGGCATCCTAGGCCATAAGTACTGGGAATTGGGCCGTGCATTTTTATGCCAGCCCGAGCACGGCTCGATTTTGGAGGCACAAAACATGACACGGCACGAAATAATTTGGACCATGCCCGTTCGATCCGAATGGCTTGCCGTGCCGGGCCTGAGAGGTCGGCACGACCCGAACTAAGGTCCGAATCAGTAATTTGTGTTTTTCATGATCTTTCGTTGCTCAGATGAATTTTTGTTCTACATAAATTTTGTAGAGAATTTCAAGACTCATCTTTTTCACGCATACAACCTTTTCATTTGTGCAATGCATGAAATTATAAAAAAAAATTAGTGCGCTGGCTATTTTAGAACCCACCTCACACATTTTGGTAATTTGCATTTTTCTAGTTATCACGCTGCTGAAATGAATTTAACTTCTACACCAAAGTTGTAGATAATTTGGATACACATCTTTTTAGTATAGACAACTTTTTTATTAGAGCAACAGATGAATTTATAAAAAATATTTAGTGCGTTGCTGTTTTAGAACCCAAATAGCACATTTCGGTAATTCACATTTTTCTAGGTATTCTGCTGCTCAGATGAATTTACACCAAAGTTGCAGAGAATTTCGAGACGCGTCTCTTTCGTATAGACAACCTTTTCATTTGAGCAACTTACAAATTTATAAAAAAAACATTTATCTTTCTGTTTTTATGTGCGTGCCGTGCTTAGGCCGGCCAGGCCTGATCGTGGCCCGTCGGGCTTTTGGGCCGTGTCGTGCCTAGCTTTTGGCAGTCCGTGCTAGCCCAAAACGGTCCAAAGTGTTGACCGGACCGTGCCGACCCGTTACACGGCAGCTCAAGACACAACCGACCCGTGCCATGCTTGCCCGACAGGGCCCAATTCCCAGGAAGGCCAACTATAGTTCTATCTAGAGAAAATTGCACTGTAGCTCTCGGAACTTGTAACAAGTTGCACGAAATCCCCTAAACTTTGAAATTGCTTTCTTAGCTCCTGGAACCTGTCTCCGTTTGCACCGTTAGTCCTGGGCAGTTAGGATCCGTTAGAAATTCCGTTAAACGGTGACGTGGCACCCACGTGGCCGTTAAGTGTTGACGTGGCCGTTGACGGGGCACCAAAAAATCCAAAAAATAAAAAACCTCAAAAAATCTATAAAAAATCATAAAAAACAAAAAATAATTCACAAAATTCATTAAAAAAATCCATAAAAATCATAAAAATGCAGAAAATTCATAATATTTTTAAAAAAATATAGAAAAAATTTAGAAAACCTGAAAAATCAAGAAAATCATTAAAAAAATCCAAAAACACATTAAAAAACAAAAAAATAGAAAAACTGAAAGAAGTTCATAAAAAAACCAGAACTTCACTTAACTTTTTTGTGAATTTTTTTAGTTTTCCTAGATTGTTGTTAATTTTTAATTGATTTTTTATGATTTATTTTTTTTATAGATTTTTTTGAATTTTTTTAATGAATTTTGTGAATTATTATCGGGTTTTCTAAATTTTCTAGATTTTTAAATGATTTGTTTGGTTTTATATGAATTTTCTACATTTTTATGATTTTTGTGGATTATTTTCAGGTTTTCTAAATTTTTCTATCTTTTTAAATTATTTTTTATGAATTTTTTGGATTTTGTTTCGGGTGTTCTAAATTTTTTATGTTTTTAAATTATTTTTAATGAATTTTCTAGATTTTTTTAATGAATTTTCTAGATTTTTTTATGAATTTTTTGAATTATTTTTTTGTTTGTTATGATTTTTATAGATTTTTTAGGTTTTTTTTTTTTCGGATTTTTTGGTGCCACGTCAGCGCCACGTCAGCACTTAACGACCACGTGGGCGCCACGTCACCGTTTAACGGAATTTTTAACGGATCCTAACGGCCCAGGACTATCGGTGCAAACGGAGACAAGTTTCAGGAGTTGAGAAAACAATTTCAAAGTTTAGGGGTTTTCGTGCAGCTTGTTACAAGTTTCGAGAGTTACAGTGCAATTTTCTCTTCTATCTACATGCATGCATGTCCTGGTTAGTTTTTCTCTCTCTACCTCTCTTATGCATGCGTGCCCTTTTCTCTCAGTGCCTCTCTCAAGCGTGCATGCGTAGTATTTTCTCTCTCTGCCTCTTGCATACTAGTTGTGTACTGGGCCCTATGTACCCAATACTACTATCTCCGTTTTTTTTCCCTGTTTGACGTTTTGACTTTTGAGCACAATTTTGATCGTTTGTCTTATTTACAAATTTGGTGTAAACATGCAAAAAAAAACCATATTTAAAATATCTTTATTGATAAAACAAATCACAACAAAATAAATGATATGTACATAATTTTTTTGAATAAGACGAATGATTAACGATGTGTTCAAAAGTTAAAATCGTCAAACAATAAAACGGAGGGAGTCCTGTTCTCTCTCTCCAGTCTCCATGCGTGCTAGGACCTAGCTTCCTTTTCTGTCTCTACCTCTGCCATGCATTCACCCTATCCTGGCTACCTTTTTTCTCGTCTCTCCCATGCATGTCGAATGGTGAATGTATGGCGTCGCGTATGTCCCGCCGTTTGATATGGCGGAAAGAACCTTAGTGCCGCCGTTGAGAGCTACGGGTAACATGGTTTGGTCCTTCCCGTCGTTGGGACGGCGGTTCAAATTCAACCGCCATTTCATACGGCAGAGGGAGGCTATTTTTAAAATTTTATTAAATGGAAAATCATTTTTTAAAATAAAATAAATATAAAATATTAAAAAAATCCACAAAAAATTGTCATCTGGAACTCTTGCACTCGCAGCACAACTTCTGGGCTTGTTCTTTTCGGGGGAAGTTGCTTAAAAATTTTGTGACTTCTCGAGAGAAGTCTCAAGGGAGACCAAACAATTATGAAAAATGATTATTTTAGAAACTTTATGAGGAACTATTCAAAACCCTATAAAAATGACTATAGAACTGGGTTTACATTACCACATGCTAACTGCGGTTGACCGTCGATTAACTGGACTTCGCTGCCAGACTGTTCGATAAACCGACGGCTTGAACCAAACGAAATTCATCTAAATGAAATTTGGATTATAAAATTGCATAAAATTCCTTAAAATAGTATTAATTATTCTAAGCACGTTGGCTTAAACATAATTTAAAAATTCAAAATTCTATCATCATATTATGTGATTTTGTGTTATAAAATACTAACCGCCAAAAACCGCGGCTAACCAGGACAAATTTTGTCAAAATTCAAATTCGGGTTCATGGACCAAACCGTGATAAAACCGTGGTTTACTGACTCCACACCATAGCCCATTGTTTCCTATAAAATGGTTTTGTAAACTAAAAGTTATATCGTTTGACTTAAAAAATAACAAGCTAAATTTTAATTTAATTTAAGCAGAAAAGAACAAGTTTTTTATTGTATTCACCATATCTTATAAATATAATTACCAAAAAGGACACGGCCCTCGTGGCCGTGGAAATCAAACTTCCCCCAAAATCCCTCCCTTCCCCCCGCCTAAATCCTCTATCCCCATCTTGATTCCTCTGCGCTCCTTCGGCGGATCCCAAATTCGCCCCCAGATCCGTTCCTCCCTCGCCGAGATCTCTCCATCAGTATCAGTTTTGCCCCGTCCCGTCGATCTTTCGGGCTCCCGAGGTTAGGGTTTTGAGGCGTGTAAATCGGGCCCCGATCTGCTTGATCTGGGTGGGATTTCTCGTCTGAGCGACGGATCTGTGATTGGATGTGTGTTTGGGCTCCAATTCTTGCTTAAATTTTGTGTCGGATTTGTTGCTAGGGTTTCGTCCGTCCCCTTCCTGCGCGGGCTTTCCTGATCGGCGGCCACCACTCCATCTTGGCAGTAGGTAGTCTTCTCCTTCCCTCGATTTTTGATTCCTTACATCAGAGCGAGACAGATCCAGATCGGTCAACCTTTTTTGATCCATCGGGAGTAATATTGGACTGATTCACTTGGTAGGGTAGGCAAATCCATGATTGAAGTTGGTCCATTGATTCATGGATATAATTTCCTCCATATTAAATTTGATTAGGCAAATCCATGCACGGCCAGTATGGCCAGCACCATATGATTCCCCCCCTTCTAGATGGGTGGTTTTCAATTTTAATAGTATTCTGCGATGATCATTTGTTGACACCATTTAGTTTTATCTATCAGCAACAATATTCTTGTGTAATCCGGAGAAGCCCAAACACAACCGGCTCGTCCAAACTGGATCCAGATCCCTCTGGGTGTGCCAGAAGGGGCTTGAGCTCAGCGGCGGCGGTGGCAGCGTCGAGGGGGTTGACTGACGCGCGAGCGGCGCTGAGGCGGGCGGCGAGGGCCGCGACGGAGGAGGCCGCGGCGAGGTGCTCCTGGCGCTCGGAGAGCTCGCGGCGGGCGGCGGCGAGGCGATCGGCGAGGGACCTGAGGTCGGAGAGGTCGGGGGAGGAGGAGAGCGGGGCGAGGGCCGATGCGAGGGAGGACTGGAGGGACGCTGACGAGGCCGCGGAGTCGGCCGCGCGGAGGAGCGCGGAGGCGAGGGGCGCGCGGTGGGAGGAGGCGAAGGAGAGGGCGGAGGAGTGGAGGCGGTCGGAGCGGAGGCGGAGGCGGTCGATGAGGAGGCGGAGGTCGGGCGCGGAGAGCGGGGTGGAGGGATCCGAGGCGGCGGTGGTGGAAAGGAGGAGCTCGCGCACGTCGTCGGCCATCGCCGCCGCCCGTGCGGTGGGGGTGCTGGCCTGCCGGGGCACGCAGATCAGGCCCTCTTCCCTGATTCCTCCATGGCAAAATTAGTTCTGCCTTCCGCGGAGCGCGCATCCTCTGCGGTAACTGCCGAGAGCCATTGACATGTGGGGCCACGTGGGCCCCACCACCCTCTGGCCCCATATGCAGTGACTCAACGGCACTCTGCTGTGATCGAGCAGCGGTGGCAGTCGCGGTCCGTCCGGCGGGTGGCGGGCTTCAACGGCGGCTACGCAAACAACAAGAACTGGCTGCGCCTCCAGCCTCCACCTCTTCACAGTGGTCGCTTAAGGTAGGTGTCACCGCCGCTGCCGCTACATACCTACCCAAACCCCTAAATCCATTTCGATCTCCACCTAGGTGAGGCGCAACATATTTGCCCTCCCTTTCGTCGTTCGGCGAGCCGCCAATTGATTGGGGTTGTTGGGCCGAAGCTTTAGGTGCTTGAGCGATTGTGATGCTGTTGGAGGAATGGAATTCACCTTCGAAACTAGTGCTTGTGTCCTGTTCTGTCTTCACAGTTCTTGTAGAAAGAAAAAAAAAAACCTAAATCTTGCAGTATTAGATAGCATGGTACTACTAGGCTGGTGATAATATATATGTTAGTAGAGTTGACCTGAGCTCTGGTAGGAATTACTGAATTACAATGATTGTCCATTTTTGTTTATGGATGATATTTAGCCATGTGGGGTTTTTTTAGGTAAATGTTTGCCAAATGCTTTCGATAGATACGAAGAGAGGTGGAACGTGTAGCGATTATATTGTGTTCACTTAAATTCAGGTTTCAACGTACTAATGTGATTCTCCAAACCCAGTCCTTTTCAACTTGCACTCTATTTACACTAAAATTACGCTCTTTACCAAGTACAATTTTAAAATAAAATTTCTATTTATCAATTATCTATTTTATTTGTTCATTTTCTATATTTTATTACTATCTAAATTTGCTAAATACACATGATCACATATAGATTTGCGCATCCTTATTTTATAAGAAAAAATATGCATAGCATTTGCATCAAATAAATAAATGTGGATAAAAAATAAAAAAGAGTATGTTATTTTAAAAATAAAAAAAATTAATTTTCATTTATTAACAAGGGGGGGAGTTTTTATAAAAAACAAATAATTTGCTGCTTTCATCTCTATCTTAAAGCACCTTGTGGTCGTGATAGTACTGCCAACTTACGATCCGAAACGTCCATCACGCAGTGCCTCCTCTCCTCCGTCCGATCAGACTTGCCATCCCACCGAGCGCCCACTGCCCTAGGGTTCCCACTCGCCGCGCCCAGCCCAACGTAAATAGTAAACTCATGCATAAGAAAGCTTATTTCTTGTTCGTTCATTTTGTAGCTATCTCATTTTCATGCCTGCTTTGCTCCTCTTTTTAGCTTGAGCTTCTTTACCAGAACCATAACGTGTGATATGTATATCATGTATAAAATGAAGCTCAGATCGAAGTAGTTCAATTGATGCTGAAAGTATAGTTACACAAGCAAACAGGCTATATACCCTCTTATCTATTTTTGCAGTGATCTGTCTATCAATGATTCAACGATCAATCTATTCCTGTAAAATTATTGTCTAACTTTAGATTGTTGATCAAATAATCTAGCTTCTTCTCCTGTAGATAATATGATCTTGTGTTTGGGAGGGTTCATTTCTTCGCATTAGCATCAGTCATAGAAAAATTTAGCTCAGGCAAGTTGCCTTTATTTATAGTACCATATGTAGCTGATTTACTAATTCAAGGTGCTTTAATAGTTTAATAGTTTACTAATTCAAGGTGCTTTACTAATTCAAGGTGCTTTAATAGATCCTTGTAGCCCCAGTATCCGTTTCGGGTGGTCACCTCGACGTGATAAATTTTGGACAGCGAGATGATCAGGGTTGGTCACGCGTGCTCCATATTTAATGATAAATAGTTCCCAGTAGATTTCTCGAAACAACTGGCTTTGTGGTGTGCGTCTTTGACTTGTATCCCCGATACTTTGACAAGCACATACTAGCAGTCGAGAGTAAAATGAAAATCCCCAAAAATTGTCATCCGGCACTTCTTGCTTCTTGCACTCGTAGCACTTCTTCTGGTCTTGTTCTTTTCGGGGAAGTTGCTTACAAATTTTGTGACTTCTTGAGAGAAGCCTCAAGGGAGACCAAACAATTATGAAAAATAATTATTTTACAAACTTTATGAGGAACTATGCAAAACCCTATAAAAATGACTATAGAACTGGGATTACAATACAACATGCTAACTGCGGTTGACCGTCGATTAACCGGACCCCGTTGCCGGACAGTTCGATAAACCGACAGCTTGAACCGAACGAAATTCATCTAATTGAAATTTGGATTATAAAATTGTATAAAATTCCTTAAAATAGTTTTAATTATTCTAAGCACGTTGGCTTAAACATAATTTAAAAATTCAAAATTCTATCATCATATTATGTGATTTTGTGTTATAAAATACTAACCGCCAAAAACCGCGGCTAACCAGGACAAATTTTGTCAAAATTCAAATTCGGGTTCATGCACCAAGCCGTGATAAAACCGTGGTTTACTGACTCCACACCCCAGCCGATTTTTTCCTATAAAAAATAACAAGCTAAATTTTAATTTAATTTAAGCAGAAAAGAACAAGTTTTTTATTGTATTCACCATATCTTATAAATATAATTACCAAAAAGGACACGGCCCTCGTGGCCGTGGAAATCAAACTTCCCCCAAAATCCCTCCCTTCCCCCCGCCTAAATCCTCTATCCCCATCTTGATTCCTCTGCGCTCCTTCGGCGGATCCCAAATTCGCCCCCAGATCCGTTCCTCCCTCGCCGAGATCTCTCCATCAGTATCAGTTTTGCCCCGTCCCGTCGATCTTTCGGGCTCCCGAGGTTAGGGTTTTGAGGCGTGTAAATCGGGCCCCGATCTGTTTGATCTGGGTGGGATTTCTCGTCTGAGCGACGGATCTGTGATTGGATGTGTGTTTGGGCTCCAATTCTTGCTTAAATTTTGTGTCGGATTTGTTGCTAGGGTTTCGTCCGTCCCCTTCCTGCGCGGGCTTTCCTGATCGGCGGCCACCACTCCCCGTCTTGGCAGTAGGTAGTCTTCTCCTTCCCTCGATTTTTGATTCCTTACATCAGAGCGAGACAGATCCAGATCGGTCAACCTTTTTTGATCCATCGGGAGTAATATTGGACTGATTCACTTGGTAGGGTAGGCAAATCCATGATTGAAGTTGGTCCATTGATTCATGGATATAATTTCCTCCATATTAAATTTGATTAGGCAAATCCATGCACGGCCAGTATGGCCAGCACCATATGATTCCCCCCCTTCTAGATGGGTGGTTTTCAATTTTAATAGTATTCTGCGATGATCATTTGTTGACACCATTTAGTTTTATCTATCAGCAACAATATTCTTGTGTAAATGTGTAATAGTTTTCTTTCTTAGGACTTAGGAGCATCATGTTGCATCAAGAGAACAGTGAGTTTTTTTTTTTTTGATGCACCACTCTGAGCAGCTTGCATGCGGCAACTTAAGGGGAATGGATGATGGTTGCTCAAGCTTCCTCCCTGAGAAATACCATATCGCAACAGATAATGGCTGACCACGTGTCCTTTGCCATATACATGAACGCCTAGATTCTTCTTATACAATGTTTTAGATGTCTGTCAAAAGGATGAAAATGCTGCCCAATTTGATGAAGAGCTGCTGCCTTATGTTGGTTTTTCAGAATGGAATACCACAGTTTGTCCAGTCAATACTACCAGTTCGACATTTCGTCATCATTGGTGGCTAGTGGGGTTAAAGAAGTGAATGCCAACCATAATAAGAAACCTGTGTGCATTGACATGCCTGACGGTGTGGAGTGCAAGCGGATAAAGAAGGAAGATAAAAGTAAGAACATAGTTAAATTGCATCCTTTTCTTACATGTGCAATGTTGTCTTTATTGGTAAATAAAAGCAATTTTTAATTGGGTTCATATCTTTTCCATTTCAGTTATTTCTGAGAAAGAAATCCATATGAAAGATGTTGATGTAGATGTTCCTGAGCATAAAGTTTACAATACATTTGAGACAAGAGTTGACTCACTAACATATGAGAGTGACGAAAGCGAAGATGAGGATGTGGATTCACCTGTTCTGTTTTCAGTAGATCATACTTGTGTTGAAGATTACCTACGGTCTGCCAGTTTTCACCAAAGGGGAGACATTTTCTCGTCTGTGGGCCTTTGCCCCATAAGGAAGCGCGTTCCTATTGGTCCCAACTATCAGGCTGAATTACCAGAATGTACGTCTGGTGAAAGGAGCAGCTGTGTTCATGATTTTGGTGATCTCTCGTCACCTTCTCAAATGTGTGATGGAACTGAAGAAGAGAATGACAAATGGCTTAGAAACTGTGTCATTCCAATGCCCAGTTTCAATGAATTATCTTCAACACTGAAACCTGTTTACTGTAAGGAAGACTGTGATTGTTTTGTCGAAGATTCGATCGAGTGTGTCAAGAATCATGTGAGGGAAGCAAGAGAAAGACTCAAGGGTGCCCTTGGTCCAAACACCTTTGAAGCATTGGGATTCTGTGATATGGGAGAGGAGGTAGCCTTGAGGTGGACGAATGAGGAGGAGCATTTGTTCCAGGAAGTAGTATCATCAAATCCTGCCTCTCTGGGTAGGAACTTTTGGGATGAACTCTCGCTTGCCTTTCCATCCAAGACTAGCAAAGAGTTGGTGAGCTACTATTTCAATGTCTTCATGCTGCGTAGGAGGGCTGAGCAAAACAGGTTTGATCCAATGAATGTTGACAGCGACAATGATGAATGGCATGGAAGTGATGATGATGAGTTTGAGATGACAGAAAGGACTGATGATGATTTACCACTTGAGTCTCTTACTGATCAAGATGATGGTGCATGCAATCACGTTTATCGTGTGCAAAATATTCATGAAGAGTCTAATGAGGAAGATCAGTTTGACTGTGCTAGTGGGGATACTCAAGAAAATTGCGGTGTGGAGGGAGATGCGGTGTTGAAAGGTCGTCTTGTAGGGTCATTTGTGGACCATACTGAGCAGACCTTCCGATTTGGCACATATGTTCAAGATGACTCATGCACATCATTTGAGACTCAGCAGGTTGGTATTGCAAATGGAGCGCCCACTGATATTGCTGAAGACTACTACAGGAATGATGGCTTTGGTGGTGTTGTAGATCATGGGTACTTCAGTGGCCATTGTGATCCAAAAGTATGGGATATTGGTTTCATGAGCGGGCGAGAGAAAGATGAATTTCTCTCTACGAACAATGTCATAGAAGAAGTATTTGGAAAGGACTCCTATAAAAATGAAAATGACTTCTATACTGGTCAGGATATCCACTAAAGTCTGGGCTTGTTCTTTTTTAGAGCAAAAGCTTAGCAACTGAGGGATTGCTTTTGAAATTTGTACATCAGCAGCTCTTCCTTTTTTATGTCACTTTTTTGGTAGAGATCTCATCCTATCTCAAATCCAAATAACATCTGTTTGAGAAAATGTTTGTTCCATGTTCATGATTAATGGTTATTTGCAGCCGATGTATCCGTCGATGATCTGTTGTACCTGACCGCCTATAGCCTAATGTAATGTTGCCATGCCAGAGTACCATGACCTGAGCATTTTTGCTGTATGCAAGTGAGGGTACTATAACATAGGAACATATGGTGAAAATGTGAATACAACGCAAATTTGATTTTCAAAATTTTAGAAACACCAGAAGAACTTAAACTATTTCCTCATATTGTGGATATCTGTTGTCTCTGCGGAACTGTGAGGCAAGATTCCGTTCAATTTGCCACAGTGATGTTTTTTCTTTTTTAAAAAAATATGCAGGGAACTGAGTTGAAGCTGAAACTTGAAAATGGAGTGCCTTATCACCCTGAACCTGACGCTATTCCAGTATGGACTTATGCCTGAAGCTATTCCTAAACATCAAGTCTTCAGTACATTACATACTGTGATGGATTTAACGCTGTTTGTTTGGAAGCCAAGGGTTGTACAGTTTGCAACGAGGCACGAATCCCGAACGGAGGTTTGACCAAGTTGTATTTGGTCCCTCGTTAGACACAAGTTAAATATGACACTTCTTTTTTGACTAGACCCGTATCTATCTACTATAATACAAAGCGGTAGACACGGCGTTCCCAAGGTAACACGTATATAGTTTCTACAGTTCCAAGTGCGCCACGTCCGTCCTATTGCGCATGATGGCGGCCACGACTCAATCCGACTGTCCATTTAAAACATACATATAAAGCCAAAATTTTGGTACAAGTTGCAACAATGCGGGCCGTTTGGTCTGATTGTTTACAGCGATAGAACTCAATTGCGGGTCATAGGTCACAAGATCGAGTCCCACCGCCCCCTATTTTCCTAGCCTTTTCTCTCTCCCACAGTCCCACTTCTTCTATCTTATCCTCCATTCCTGGATCATACCCACCACAAGTAATGCACATATCAGTTGGTCTCTTGCACTATGTGAAGGGGAAGATTGTGGGTCTGATTCCCGGCCTCCTCACCCATTTTACTAGCCTTTTTTTCGCCTCGGTTTCCTCGTGGTGCTGCCAGCTTGCGGCGGTGCGCCACGTCACCCTTCATGAAGAAAACAAAATACAATAACAAATTCATGGTAAAGGTTCATAAATGAATTTAAGCATTAGAATTGTTTAATTTAATAAAATAAATTAAGATAAGAAATAATAGAAAACTTGAGAATAAATTCAAAAATATCCTAGAAAAATTTTAAAGCCTTAAAAAGAAATCTAAAGTGCACTTCCACACCACCGAAAAAATCACAAAAATTGTGAAGATACAAAAAAAATAACAAAATCCAAATGCTACAAAAAAACGATGAGGTTCCATAAATGAATCTTTTCAAAGGTTTTAAAACTTCCCTATAATTTTTTTAAAAAAATTCTGAGTTTTTTTATTCCTGACCTCCTCACCCATTTTATCATCCTTTTCCCCGCCTCGGTTTCCACGCGGCGCTCCCTGCTTGCAGCACGTGGCACAACCAGGGTGCACCACGTCACCCTCGATGAAAAAAACAAATTAAAACAACAAATTTATGGTAAAAGTCCAAAAATGAATTTAAGCATTAGAAATGTTAAATTTTATAAAATAAATTTAAAAATAATAGAGAAATTTGAGAACAATTTGAAAAATATCCTAGGATATGTTTAAAGACCTTAAAATGAAATCTAAAATGCAATTTCCACGCCACCGGGAAAAATCCCAAAAATTGTTAATATACAAAAAATCTTACCAAAACCCAAATGCAACCAAAAAATATGGCTACGTTCCATAAATGAATTTAGCCATTAGAATCATTGACTTTTATAAAATGAATTGAGAAATAATAGAAAAAACTCAGAAATGTCTTTAAAAAATATAGGAAAACTTTAAAACCTTTCAAAAAATCTAAAATTCACTTCCACGTCACGGTAAAAAAATTACAAAAAATATGAAGAAAAGAAATCTAAACAAAATTAAAATGCAACAAAAAACATGCTGAGGTCTATAAATGAATTTAGCCTTAGAATTTGTTGACTTCTATAAAATAAATTAAAAATAATAGGAAAATCTTTAAAAGATCTTAACAAAGAAAAATTCAACAAAATTTTTAAAAAACTAAAATATACTTGTGTCTGACGAAATTAGAAATTGTTGTTCTATTTTGCTAAGTTTTTACAATTTTTTTAGTTCGCCACAGAAAAACAGAAAAAAAATAATAAAGGGACAGTATTATGGTAAGGCTACACAAAAGAGCCAGTAATTTCTAAGAAGTTTAAGGTTTAATTCAAAAATAAATTTAAAAATTAGCCTTTGTGTTTGTTCTATGTTTTTTTATCATAATAGTATCATGCGCATGATAGTCTAGTTCGTTTTATTCATTCTTCAATACAGTCCTTATTTTAACCTCTTTATATAAATACATGTACGTAGCTCTTTTGGTAATTTAATTCTCTTATGGTGGTCATTTCCCCGGCCTATCATACTTTTTATTTTAAAAAAGTGATAAAAATACGCCTATTGCACTGCATACATGCATTAATTTAGACATGTTTGTTCTTATCACTGCTTGAATGCTGAAGATCCTCCACGGTCTACAAAAATAATTGCCTGCCTCTTCCACGTTGTTGTTTTGAAGAAAGATCTTATGTTCATCTAATATAAGATTTGGGTATTCCCTCGGTGTCTAGACATGGGTTCCACTCCATCAAATTAAAGGGAACCAACAATATTTTTTAAGTTTTCAACGTTTAAGCACAAGCTATACAATTACGTGTAACACAAATTTCCAGTCTTTTTTGATTTCTACGTTCATTTTCTATGCTCTTTTATTATTTCTAATGCTGCTTTCCTTTTATAGCCCTTGCTCATGCCTGTTGCCTAACACAAAACACGTGATACATTTTACTTCAGATATACGAACAACACAGAGCATTGTAGAGCGCACCGTGACATGGGCGCGATTACCTTCCTAGTATATCATAGATGCAGTAGGACCAGGTTGTGGTAATAGTTCTCTTCTAACAGTAGCTTGCTACCACTACATGTTTCTACATACATTTTCTTTGTCGTTGGATGTGCCTCAAAATGGTCGTCCGATCCACCAAGAATTTTAAGAAAAAAATCCTAAAACTTTTTTGATTTCTACGTTCATTTGAGCGGAGAACTCGCCGTCAACAATTTTTCAGTCTTTTTAGATTTCTATGTTAATTTTCTATGCTCTTTTCTTATTTCTAATGTTGCTTTCCTTTTATAGCCCTTGCTCATGCCTGTTGCCTAACACAAAACACGTGATACCTTTTACTTCAGATATATGAACAACACAGAGCATTGTAGAGCGCACCGCTACATGGGCACGGTTACCTTCCTAGTATATCATAGGTGCAGTTGGACCAGGTTGTGGCAATAGTTCTCTTCTTACAGTAGCTTGCTACCACTACATGTTTCTACATACATTTTCTTTGTCGTCGGATGTGCCTCAAAATGGTCGTCCGATCCACCTAGATTTTTGCCAAAAAAATCCTAAAACTTTTAAAAACAATCAGGTCTTCCTATTCTTTCTCTCTCTTCCTGCCTCTCGTCTAGCCGAGCGGGCCATGGCAAGGCGGCTCTGACGCCGGCGACCACGCTGACGCCTGGGGTGCCGGTGCACTTCCCATTTGTGAGATGTCGAACCATGGCGGAGCTACCCATGCCAGGGCAAGCCGCCATCGCTGCCACGCCGGTTCCTTTGCACCTCGGGGCAGCGGTGGTCGTCGGGGCAGCAGTGGTCGTCAATGCTGAAGCCGTCACGTCGATGCTGAAGCCGTCACATCGGCGCCATGGCTCGGCTAGCTCCTCTGCGCACCGGGTAGGTCACAGATTGGATAGGGAGGAGGTCGTTGGCATCGGGGCCGTCATACCATTGCGCTCGTTGGAATGGGCCGGGGTGGGAGTGAGGTAGAGAGAGGAAGAAGACGACCTGATTACTTTTAGAGTTGTAGGTGTTTTTTTGCAAAAACACACAGTGGTAGCGCAAGAATTTTAGAGCGAAATATGAATATGGAAAACATACATGCAGAAACATGTAGTGGTAGCAATGAATAACTGATTCTCTTTGGCATGATTTAGTTGTACCAAGATTTGCATTCTCAACTGGGCAAACCTACTGAAGTTTGAACAAAGATTGATAGGCACAGGCTTCAAGATTAGTAGAAGAGAAAACTAAACTTTGAAATTGCATTTTCTGCTCATGTAACTTGTTGCCGTTAGCACAAAATTTCCCGCGTTGTCTATCCGATCATCATCCGATGACTTGGCCCCCTGATAGGGCCAAGCTCGCTCATGCCGCTTACGCGGACTGTACGTGGCATGTGTGGGAATAAAAAATTACAGAAAATTGGAAAATTTCAAAAAAGAAGAAAAAATACAGATAAATTCAAAAAATAGTTAAAAAATACAGAAAAAATCCTAGATCACAACATTTTTTCTAACAATTTTCTATATTTTCGTGACAGCTGTACAACCCTAAGCTGGGGGGTCAGCGGCGCTAGCTGCGCTATGGGGCCTCGGAGGCAACGACAGTAGAGCGGGAGCGTTGCGAGCGGGGCGCTAGACTGACCGATTTGGTGCCGCCTAGCCTGCCGGGACGGTGGTGGGGCTAGAGCCGACCGACTGCATCCTTGATCTCGGATCACAACTTTTTTTTGTGGCATATTTTATTATTTTCTGGATTTTTATCAATTTTCTGATTTTCTGTATTTTTAAAAATTTTAAATTTTCAAATTTTCATGTATTTTTTTTATTTTCACCGTGCCATGTACAATCCACGCGAGCGAGCTTGGCTCGTCAGCGAGCCAAGTCATCAGATGACGGCTGGATAGATTGCGCGGGGGATTTCGTGCTAACGGCACCAAGGAGGGGAAAACGTAATTTCAAAGTTTAGGGGATTTCGTGCGATTGGCTACAAGTTCCGAAGGCTACAATTCGATTTTCTTTTAGCAGAACATAGCTAATATGCCAACGTAAATAGAAGACTAATTTTTTTGTGTAGTTAACCAAGATGTCAAATCTAGCCAATTCAATAAAATTTTGTGGTAGTTATTGACAATGGCAAAGCCAAAAATTTCGTGGAGTATAGACATAAGCCTAATTGACGCTCTCAGCTTTGTTCATTTTGTGCTATACACGTCTAGAATATGAGCTAATTTTTCTATGCAATTATACGGGGCTCAATAGATTAGCGGGTCGGGTGCCCGGGCATGAGCCTAGTCGACGGGCCCTGACTCTGCCATTGGTTATTGGTTAAAAAGTGCAAATCAAACCTAACTCCAGAGAAGGTAAGGTTTGCGTGCGGTGCTTAAAATATTTTCTAGCTAGCCTAGTTTTCTCCTCCAAAGAAAACAACAGTACAAAGTATGATTTCAGAAGAAGGTGACAGCTAATACTTTTCTCTATAGGAAGCTAACAGCTAATACTTGTAAACGGCACTGTCACCATTGCAACAAATAAAATTACCAATCTGTATACTAATCTCGTGCTATCCCTGGAATATTTGGCGTGCTACGGCGCACACCATCGAGTACCAATTCAGTAATCGATCGGATGAACCGGCCAAGAACTGCAACAAAGATGCACATCCGCAGCATTTTCTCCAGCGCTGATTCTTTCGAATGCATGTCAACTTCATCTGGCCGATCAATCTTCTGGAGCCGGCGCACGAAAAATAATACAAAATTCTTCATTTCTGCTTGAACTCCGGAGGCTTATGAAGGCATGCATCAAAAAGTCCTGGGATAGTGAGCGCTAAAGCTGAACTCCCAAATCACAGAGACCTGTTCTTTCATTGGTGTGTTTTCATATGTTGTGAGTTCTTGTGGTTTTGCCGAGCGACTAGTTTTGATGAAGTCACTCCAATGGCGATGGTTTGCAAAAGCTTTAGTTATTTTTAATGATTTCTTCAGGTAGGAGTGTAGCTAAGCTAGCTAGAATTGTAGACAATGTCTTTTCTTAACCTGCTCTTGTTGTGTTGCTTCTTGTATGGTCTTGCTGAGGTCCTTTGATTTATTCTATCAAATTTGTTGTCTTGAGCTAGCAGGCAGTAGTAGTAAGCCTAGTCACCAGGCCACTGAACTCTTCAAATCTGTTCATACTGTATGCATGTCAAGCATGCAATTGACATGGCTCTTATTGGTGAACTAGCCTATAACATGTACCTACTCTGCTTATGTTCTTCCTCTTGGCTTATTACTCCTTTGACATGGCACTTATCTCCTATTAAACAATTAGAATAACCTGCTAAATGAACCTTTCTGAAACATTCCATGGCCGGATTTAGATTACTGTACGTATCCATGTAGTTTGGAAAAGGTATAAACGCCCAAAAATCTACTTGGACTCACCTACCTGGAGCCATCTGTATTTGCAGGCAGATGCATGTGTTGCTTACACTGGACTAGTTCTGCTCAAGGGGGTTTGGTCATTGCTCTATTTTATTTTCCCTCTCTTTGTTCTTAATGGCACAGTATGCTTAATTAACTCACTCTTAAGACTCAGTGCACTGACAGCTATATGCATAGCTTGGCCACTTCTTTTGCTACCCACGTCTGAACTCTGAAGTGTTCTGCGTCGGCCATGCATTGGCCTGGTCTAAATTTTCAGTTGATTTGGATTTAGCCGATTTGCCTCTCGCTTAGGGACAGTTATTAGTTATGTACGTAAAATCTGGTTAGCTACAAGAACCTAAACCGGTTCCACTAAAATATTGCTGGTGACTGTTGAGTCTTTTTTTTAAAAAAGAATTATATTTACAGGTGGTTATCACGTACAAGTTTGGGGGAATAATAATCGTGGCTTCGAAAGGTAATCACGGGGCTTGTTTGGTAGAGCTTCAATTTCTGCTGCAATCAGATTACGCTCCGATAATCGACTTCGTTAGTACTATAGAGTTGGCTTAGCGAAGCAATGAACTGTTTGATTTCAAAGAGAAAATTAAAAGGCTCTGTTGTTTACGGCTTATTTGATTTATATGCTTATTTTTTTTATCTTCACTATAATACAAATGATTGGACTTTTTTAATATGTCTCTTTCTATCTTGCAAGTATGTATAAAATTTCTAAAAAACATTTCAATAAAAAAAGACACCTCCGAACGGATAAGTTGAAAAAAAATAAATAAGTAAAATAAAATAAGTTAAGGAGAACACTGCCTCAAGTGGAGAATGATCACCAATAACCACGAACCTATATCTCTTTTTTGTCTCCCCTTGTAAGGTGCAAAAATCCCTACGGATTTATTGGTGAATATTTGTTACTTTGCTGAAGATGACAGATCTCTCTACGGATTTATTGGTGAATATTTGTTACTTCAAGACGATGAACTTTAAACATGTGTGTCGAGAAGAGTTCAATGTGTAGTTTAGGTCGTGTTTTTTTGGTTGGCTTGAACTAGATGGGTTTTGGATGAACTTGATGTAATTGGATTATGTTTGTGTCCATGGAGCACGTACCTATGATAGGTTTGGTTTAGTCTTTTGTTGGGGGTACATATATACTCCCTCCTTTCAAAAATTTAAGACGTCCTTGGACTTGAAACATCCTTCAAACTATACTTTAATGCTGAATTTCTCTTATCATAACAAAATTATGATCAATAGAAAATACTTTCGAATTCAATCTGACGATATTTGTGTATCGCAAAATCTGCATATTGTTGGATAAATTATTGACCAAAGATTAAGAAGTTTTGAAATGTGTGTGCGTCTTATATTTTTGGATGGTGAGAGTAGTTTGGAGAGTTGTTGGGGGTTGCTTTGTTGCCACCAAACTGTTTGTCGGACTGTCCATTATGTTTTGTTCAAAGAGGATGCACATGTGGTTCTGGGTTGTCGGAAGGTCTAGCGTGAACTGAATGTGTCCAAAGAGGGTGCACACGGGGCTCCAAGCCAACAGAAAGTCTGGTATGCGTCGGAATGTTTTTGTTCACCCGTTGGTGCGCTGGACGGTTCGACGAGTTGGGACTATCCGAGAGGTTATTGCCGTTGGATGGTCCGATGACAACATGGTTTTTTCCTAAAACTACTTTCTAGAGTTTGGCTATTTAAACCTGAGGGTGCCTCTTTTGGTGTTGTTGTTTCAGTCGTAGACAGCTTTGAGCATATTTCAAAATCAGCCACCTAGAATTATATATGGTTTGGAAGAGAGAGACGTGGTCTAGCAAAATCAGGTCATCTACGGCTTATTACTCGGGTTTATTGCTCAGGAAGATGGAGCTTGATGACCCCTCTCAACGAAGAGTTTGTGAGAGCATCAAGTTTTTTCTGAAGGTCAGAGTCTACCTACCAGAAAAGTGAAGGGTTGTGACAAATAAATTGAAGCTATACTCTTCTATGTGAGGAATGCTTCTGTGAGAAGTAGGGAAAGAGAAAATATTATTTTTTGAAGCTCGGGAAGAAAGAACCATTTGACTCCCTCTTATACTTTATTCTATTTACTTCTCTAGCATGACTTGCACTTGATTGTTGATGCTATTTATCTGTGTATGTTTAGGAGTAGAAAAGTTTTAATGCTGACTTTAATTTGAAGCAGCCCTAAAAAGGTTAAAACAGAAAGACAAGGGTAGGTAATCCAGGATTTGCAAAGGAGTATTAAGTTGCATCATAAAAACGAGTCTTAAGACATGGTTGCAGGTAGCTTTCCCTTTCGCAGTTGCATCACAAAAAGGTTTAAGAGTGATTAATTAAGTTGCATCATGAAATGGGATGTATGTATACATGGAACGTCTTTACTGGAGCTGCAAGATCAACAAGCATTAGATTAGCAATAGAGCTCTTGCGACACACATACCATGCAGTAGAACACCATTCATTTTATGAGAGTATTTTATTATTTTCTTCTATTAAGTTTTAGGGGTAATTTGGTTGTCTCAAATTTTCATCCATCTTCGAATCACATGACATTGCAATCGGTCTGCTCATCGCCACCATCTCAATCTCGTCGCTACCGGCTCGACTAGAGTTTTTGATAATTGCATGCTTGTTTGTGCTTGCATTTTTCTTTCATCCTCTACCATCGACCTGAATTGTGTTAATGGCCTTTGTGGATGGTATAATTGAGTACCTGAGATTATTTTATATAGCATGACAAATAAAAGTGTTCATTAAAACTACCTCATATTTCTAAAATAAATACATTAATGGTTTGTATTTTCAATGGACAACCTAATTTTCGCTTCATTTGACTGGTGCATTTAGTGAAAAAAAAAAATTCTTGGACTACGGCAGGAGTAGTGCTGGGGAAACGGTTCATGCCAAACGGGCCAGCCTGGGCACGGCCCGAAAAAACAGGTCCGTTGCCCAGCATGGCATGAAGATTTGATGGGCCGGCCCGGCACGGCCCGAAATAGCGTGCTGGACCGGGCCTGGAAACAAGGCACGACGTGCCGCCCGGCCCGGCCCGAAAAGAAGCCCGAGTCAGTATTTTATATTTTTCGTGGACTTCTATTGCTCGGATGAATTTCTGTTCAATACAAAAGTTGTAGATAATGTTGAGACACATCTTTTTTATGTAGACAAGTTTTTCATTTGAGCAACGTATAATTTTATAAAAATTATTTTTGTTGCTGCCTGCTTTTGGGCCGACGGCCCCGACCTCGGTAATTCACCATTTTGGAGGTTTTATGTTGCTCAAATGAATTTTGGTTGAACACAAAAGTTGTAGACAATTTCGACAAGTATCTTTTTTGTATAAACAACTTTTTTATTTGAGCAACATATGAATTTTTAAAAATTATTTTTCCTGCTCTTTTGTTACTTGGGCCGTGCTCGGGCAGGCTTCGGGCCTTGCCGGGCCTATATTTTGGCACTCCGTGCCAGCCCGTGCTGGCCCGTTTTGCACCGGCCCGAGGCACGACGGGCCCAGGCCGGGCCGGCACGGCACGGCCCAATTCCCACCACTAGGTAGGAGTCCAGGGGTAGGAAATGACTGGATTATGGTTCTCTCTCGTATCTTAACCATTTTTTTTTATTAGATACTAAACACCAATACTGATTATTCGGGTAGGTAGTAGGCATACCGCATACATGACTGATATGCATCGGCCTCAGATCGGTTACAAATTGTAAAGAAACTGAAACGAAGAGATGATTTGCCGCACACAACCCACCGGCTCTGCCTCTTCATATATATAACCAAATACAAGAGATTTACACGGAGTATTGTTACATTAGTTACAAGAGATAAGCATCAAACTAAGTAGCTAAACTAACGTGATCTGATACAACAGAATCACGAAGGTTAGTTTCTTAACACTCCCCTTCGATCACAGCCGAGAACCTCCAAGTTTAGATGTGATCGCAATCTGTCAAAACCATTTCGAGCGAGAGGTTTTGTAAACATATCAGCTAGTTGATCTTTTGTGGATACAAATCTTACCTCCAGTAACTTGGCTGCCACTCTCTCTCTAACAAAATGGAAATCCACTTCTATGTGTTTTGTTCGTGCATGAAAAATTGGGTTTGAAGTGAGGTACGTTGCCCCCAAATTATCACACCAGAGCACAGGTGGCCGAGGCAGGAATACTCGAAGTTCCTTTAACAGCGACTGAATCCAGACGACTTCTGCTGTCGCATTTGCAATGGCTTTGTACTCCACTTCTGTGCTCGACCTTGACACGGTCTGTTGTTTCTTAGAACTCCATGATATTAGATTTGAGCCTAAGAACACCACGAACCCATTTTGTGACCTCTGATCATCTGGACATCCTACCCAATCTGCATCGGTGAATACATTGAGTACTGCTGAAGTATCTCTTCTGATCCTTAGCCCCAATTCAGTGGTGGCTTTAACATATCTGAGCACTCGTTTCACTGCAGCCCAATGATCATAGGTCGGGCTATGCAGATATTGACAAACTTTATTAACCGCATATGACAAATTAGGCCAAGTGAGAGTCAAATACTGAAGTGCTCCTACTGTACTTCTGTATCTACTCGCTTCTTCCTCTGACATTGCTTCACTGCCTTCTTGAGATAACTTGCTAACAGCTAAAGGAGTAGATATTGGCTTGCACTTGCTCATGTTATTGCGTTTAAGCAAATCTTCAGCATACTTTCTCTGACTCAACACCAGGCCATCCTTTTCTGTTCGCACTTCAATTCCCAGGAAATAATTCAGATTCCCCAAGTCCTTGAGTGAAAACTCTGAAGAAAGTTGAGCCACCAGAGCGTTCGCTGCTTGTTCAAATGAGCTAGCAATCACGATGTCATCTACATACACTAACATATATATTGTCACACCATTGTGGCCATAGATGAACAAGGACGTGTCTGCCTTCGATGCCTCGAACCCCAGCTGCTCAAGCTTTGTACTCAATTTTGAATACCACGCTCTAGGTGACTGTTTGAGTCCATAAATAGACTTGTCAAGTTTGCATAGATGCTGTGGGTATCTGGGATCTTCATAATCGGGTGGCTGGCACATGAACACTTCTTCTTCCAACGTGCCGTGCAGGAAAGCATTATTGACATCTATTTGTCAAAGGTGCCAGTTTCTAGTCACAGCTATTGAAAGAATCAACCGAACAGTGGTAGGTTTAACTACCGGACTGAAGGTTTCACTATAATCAAAACCATACCTCTGTTTATACCCTTTTGCGACCAATCGAGCTTTGTGTCGGTCCACAGTTCCATCAGGCTTATATTTCAATTTGAACACACACTTTGCATCTATCACATTCCGCCCTGGTTGAGGTGGTACCAAACTCCATGTGTGGTTCCGCATCAAGGCTTCATACTCATCATCCATGGCAGTACGCCATTTGGGTTCCCCCATTGCTAGACGAAAATCTGTAGGTTCAACCACCGACACATGAAATGCTCGTCGATGTACAGAGTTGGACACTGTCCCATCGGTGAACACCTTAGGGCGCAGAATGCGATTCTGAAGCCGTGTCATCATTCTTTGCTTGGGCTGCTGCTCTGGTTCAGGTTGCTCTGGTTCAGGTGACACCTGATAATATGAAGCTCGTGCATGATCTTGTTCCTGCATAAGCTGAGTTTCTTGGTCAGTGGCATTAGTATCGGGCTCGGCTATTACTCGAACTGGTTGTTCTGTGTTTGGTGCATGCGTACTTTGATGATCTGAAGGCAGAATAGGAGGAAGAACAGTATGGGTGGATGACTCATGTGGAGATTGCATCGTTGGTTGGTCAGAAGAGAAAGGGAACAAGTGCTCATCAAAGACCACATCTCTCGAGATGTGGTCTCGACCAGAGGTGCGATTCAGGCATTTGTATCCCTTGTGTTGATTGCTATAACCTAAGAACACGCACTTTGTGGATCGAAAAGCTAGCTTGCGAGTGTTATATGGGCGCAAGTTCGGCCAACAAGCACAACCGAAAATCTTGAGCATGTTGTAATCAGGTTGGACATGCAACAGACGAGTAATAGGCACTTCTTTGTGTATGGATTGGCTTGGGAGTCGGTTTATAAGATACGTGGCTGTGAGAAAGGCTTCATCCCAGAAGCGAATTGGCATGGATGCCTGCGCCAACAAAGCAAGCCCAACCTCAACGATATGACGATGTTTTCTCTCTGCCACACCGTTCTGTTGGTGCGTGTGTGGGCAGGACACTCTATGTGATATGCCACACGATGCAATGTAAGAATTGAGCCGTCGGTATTCACCTCCCCAATCAGATTGTAGGGATTGAATTTTTCGGCCAAGCAATTCAACATGTTTTTGGAACTGATGAAAGATTGTCTCCACTTCGGACTTGTGCTTTATTAGATAAATCCAAGAGAATCGACTATAATCATCTAAGAAACTAACATAGTACTTATAGCCATTGACAGACACGGGAGCAGGTCCCTAGACATCGGAGTGCACAAGTTCAAGAGGTGAAGTGGTTACACGACCAGACGAACTGAAGGGTAGCTGATGACTCTTCGCCTGCTGACAGGCGTCACAAACATGATCGATCTTGTTCGAATTACAAGAGATTTTATTTCCACTAAGAACTGACTGAACTATGCTCGAAGATGGATGGCCGAGGCGACGATGCCAATGATCAGATGACAACTTGATGCAGGAAAGAGCTTGCGCGGTGGATGGAGGTGATGTGGATGCAAGCGTGTACAGGCCTCGCTCACATTTGCCTCGAAGAAGAACCTTCCTCGAGACCTGATCCTTGACACAAAAGAAGTTTGGATGAAACTCAAAAAAGGCATCATTGTCCCTGGCAAATCTATGAACTGACAGAAGGTGTTTGTTTATGCGGGGAACATGAAGAACATTATTGAGATGTAAAGTACGACCATGACCATTCACAGAGGAATAACCAGTATGAGCAATCGACAAACCTGCACCTGATGCTACGGTGACCTGATCATTGCCCTTGTATCGATCTCTGATGGTGAGCCGATCAAGGTCGCTGGTGATATGGTCCGTCGCCCCGCTGTCCATATACTAATTTGGGTCGATCTGGTACTGTCCACCTTGCCCTGAGGATGTTGCGGCTGCGCTGTGGGAGCCTTCTGCTTGATAAGCATGGTTGAAGCGTTGATAACAACGCAGCGCGTCATGGCCGCCCTTGCCACAGATCTGGCATGTGGGTCGCGAAGTGTTCGGATGGCCAGGATGACCACCTGCACCTCTGTGACCACCGTGCCCTGGTGGACCACCAAAACCGTGGAAGCCACCATCAGGAGCACCGCGACCTCTGCCAACATGGTTGTTGGGATGACCTCCAGAGCCACCCCGGCCTCCACGACCTCCATGACCACGTCCTCCATTGCGTCCGCCTCGGAACGCGGTGTTGGCGACCACTTCTCCTCTGAGCTGATGCTCCTTCCTCATCTCATAACTAAGCATATGGGAATAGAGGTCAGGAAGTGTAAGATCCTCGGACCTGGTAGTCATGGCAGTGACGAATGCGTCATATTCGTCGCCGAGGCCCGCTAGGATGTAGGAGGTGACTTCTTCTTCTCGCAGAGGATGGCCGATGGCGGCCATTGTATCCGCCAACGCCTTCATCTTGTGAAAGTATGCTGTGGCAGAGAGCTCCTTCTTCCTCAAATTAGCTAGCTGGAAGCTGATCTGTATCTGTCGCGCTTTAGAACGCGATGCAAACATCCCTTCGAGCGCCACCCAGACCTCAGTTGACGACGTCATGAAGAGGACGTGCCCCAAGATCTCTTCCGTCAGAGATGAAAGGAGGGCACTGAGCACCAGCTGGTCTCGCTGGAACCAGGTGGTATACGCTGGATTGACCACCTGTGTCGCGCCAGTACCAGCATCATCCGTAGTGGTGATGAACTGATCCGGAGCCTTCAACGTGCCGTCGACGAAGCCTAAGAGCTGCTGGCTCCGAAGATAGGGCACCATCTGCGCCTTCCACAAGAGAAAATTCTCCCGTGTCAGGCGTACGGTCACGTACTGATTGAACGCGGGTGTAGGCATGGTGGATGAGCTGCTGGAAGACAGCCCAGCCATGGTGGAGATAAGGGATGGTGTGGTGGCGGCGGTGATTGAGCCGGTGGAAGGAGAAGATGAGGAAGAGTGCGAAACAGTCGTCATTAGATCAAGCTGTGGCTCTGATACCATGTAAAGAAACTGAAACGAAGAGATGATTTGCCGCACACAACCCACCGGCTCTGCCTCTTCATATATATAACCAAATACAAGAGATTTACACGGAGTATTGTTACATTAGTTACAAGAGATAAGCATCAAACTAAGGTCCTGTTCTTTTGAGCTGATCTGAACAGCTGAACGGCTGAAATGACTGAATTTCGAGAGCTTGTCGAGGTAGTCTCGAGATTCGAATCCATTTCGTTTAACTTGCTTTTTAAAGCATTAGGACCCATCGTCAAAACAACAAAAAAAACTGACTAAAAAAACTCAAAGCATATGTCTTTTTAAAACGTAGATAAGTCGTTAAGCTGTTAAGCCGTTAAGCTGATAAGCTGAAAAGAACTGGGCCTAAGTAGCTAAACTAACGTGATCTGATACAACAGAATCACGAAGGTTAGTTTCTTAACACAAATAACTTAATAGATAATATAAACCTTAAAAGAAGTTACAAATCAGTAAAAGCGTTATATCACACGAAAAGTTAAGAGACACTTAACAAGTTAACGTCATATATATTATAAATATATTAGTCAACAACTATAAGATAAACCATAAGAACATGCATATTTATTGGATAACTATTTTTTTTGTTTTTTTTTGTTTTATGTGATTTTTTAAAGGGAGGATCAAGGGAGAAATTCCCCTACATGTGGGCGCGGGTTGGCCTCGAACCCGCATATTTCTATTTTAGTATTTTTATTTTTTTTAACTCATATTCTTTGATATATCAAGATAGGAGTGTAATCGAATATCGGATATCGGCCTACATACCGAATTTGAAAACTAGCAAATATGATAATGAATTTGGTATCCGATGAATGGCTCGGATTCATATATATTTTGGATATCATCAGAAATTATCCGGATTCATATTTGGATTCGTATACGCCGGCCAGCCAGGGGCCAGTACGTACACAGTGGTCAGCATTCACGCGTACGTACGTACACAGTTGTCAGCAGCTAGCGATGCCATAGCTTGCATGCATGACGCCGTACGTGATCCGCACGCGGGCCCGCCAGGGCGGCGCCGCCGTGACACCTCAGCACGTGCACGGGGGCCAGCTGGCCCAGGACGGCACGCCACGTCAGCAAGTTAGGCCACGTCGGCTGGCCATATATGGAGTATGGACGACCTCTTCTGCACGCAGCAGCTGCTAATTCTGCTGCGTACGTGCTTCTGCTGCTGCTGCCGACCACGCAGAGTTGAACAATTCCAAGTTTCCTGCACTTTTTAACCTTAAGGCCTATCGTTTTTGGCGCCGGCGCCGGATCTGGCAAATAGATTTCACACCTGACCTGATCATCGACCAATCTGAATCCATCACTGCTTAATTAATCTGCATGCTGATTAATTTGTACTTTAGTTCTAATTACTGAGGATTAATTAAGCTAGCCCCATATATTGTTCCTTAGAAAGGAAGCTTTCGGTTTTCCTCTGTACAATTGGTTAATTTTTCTGTGTGTGTCGAACATGTTGTACCTTTATAGAGATATCACTCAAGCCAGCAGCAATTCATACTATTGCGTCCTTTTTTTTTTTAATCATGCCTATATATCTAAATGACTTCTTCATACATGCGTCAAAGTTCTTAAGCTCCAAGAAATCACCCCATTAATTCTCCATCCTCTGCCTTTCCCATTCCACTTTTTTTCCTGTACAAGTGGTAAAACTTTTAGCTAGACAGTTTGATTTAAAGCGTCCACACATTGTAAGATTTAAACTTTGTAATCTTTAACCAATATTTTCTTATAATACATAGGTTTTATGATATAAAATGATATTGTTGTTGTATCAACCGTTAATTTTTATTTGTCGCCATTGACTTTTGTACATACCCTTTAACCATTGGCCTTATTCAAAAAAGAAACATGTCATGTACAATCAAGCTTACGGTGCAACCACCATGCAACTGAACTATCAAAAGTTGTAAAAAAAATTTAAAACAAATTATAGATGTACTTCATTGTTTACTATATGCCTATGTATGAAGTTTCAAAGCAAAATTCATTTTATATGAGTTATAAAAAAACTAACAGCTTTGGCGAGTTCAAAATTGATAGGAATTTATCTTTTCGTAACTTTTAATATACGATTAATTTGAACTTGAAATTTTATACAGAGGTAGAGCAAGTCGAAGAGTACATCTATAATTTTTTTGAATTTTTTATAATGGTTTTGTTCCCACGCGGGCGCCTGCGTTCGCCAATGTGGCCCGCCGCCGCCGCCGCCGACGCTGCTCATCGCCGCCCGCCGATGGTCCGTCGATCTACTCTTCTCTACCTCTCTAATTTGCTCGATTGGTAGCTTACAGAGTTTTTTTCACTTTTTTTATAATTTTTTTTTTATTTTTTTTATAATTTTTAATAGTTCGGGTGCACGATGGTTGCACCGTAAGCTCAATTACATAGGATATATTGCCCTAGTGCATGTCTAAAAGTTAACAACGATAAATTAAAAAGAACGGAGGGAGGGAGTAGGATATAGGAAAGAAAGACCAACAAAATCAATTACGGATACATGCAAAGAGGCAGCGACAAAATTAAACTCCATCACCGTCGCTGCGCAAGAAGGCCAACTAGCTTTGACCGGTCAACCTCGCGACCCCTTCTTCTTCCTCCCGTCACCTATATATATACCGAGCCCAACCGCGCAAGCCACCTCCTCATCTCATGATCCATCTCATTCTCATGATCCAAGAAAGTGAAGAAACCTAACCGCCGTTGGCCATCGATCGTCGAGACCTCGCGCCGGCCGTCGCTGACGCCTGTCGATCGACGTTTTGGTCACTCACCGGCGAGGCGATGCTACACGGCGTCGAGTTCCTGTGCTCCGTCGTCGCCGCCTTGGCCCGCCTCGTGGCGCACGTCTTGGTCGGCAAGGCGGCGCTCATCATGCCCCTCCGCTCCTCGAGGACGTCGGCCGTGCAGGTGCAGGTGGGCGCGCTCGCGCCGCCGCCGTGGGCGGCCAGGAAGGCGCACCCGCCGCAGCCCGCGCCGGAGGCTCGCGAGAGCCACCAGCTGCTCCCAGCGCCGCCGCCGCCGGCGGCTGCGGCGAAGCCGGCGAGAGGGAGGCCGTCGAGGCTGATCATTCCGCCGCCGGCGGTGGCACGCGCCGGTGCCGACCCGTTCGGCGGGGCGGGAGGGCGGGAGACGGACGTGGCGGCGACGGAGGTGGAGGCGCGCGGCGAGGGGTTCTGCGTCGCGAGCAGGAGAGGGGTGAGGCACGCCATGGAGGACGGGTACGGGGCCATCACCGACGCAGCCGGCGGCGGCGGCGCCTCCCGATTGGTAAATGCATTCCACAAATTACATCCAAATTTGAGCTAAAATTTTGATCTCAGCGAATTCCGATATATATGATTAATTCTACATGTATACAACAATTCAAGCAGACATCTCATTGGTTGATTAATTAGTTGGCTCCAAAATTTCTGAAAAAAAAAGCTCCAAAATAGTGGTGCTCCAATTTGAATCTCAGCAAACTTGGATCGATAGATGGTTACAAATGGAATAAGTGGCCAAGTGGGCAATTCGTTAGAACCAGAAATTGATTAATCTTCTACCAAAAGTGGAAACTTTAGATGGTTCTAATTAAATAGTGCATTTCATTAGAACCAGAGATTGAGTGATCTTCAACAAAAAGTGGAAACTTTAGATGGTTCTAATTAAATAGTGCATTTCATTAGAACCAGAAATTGATTGATCTTCAACCAAAAGTGGAAACTTTAGATCGATGGTTCTAATTAAATTGGTTGGTTTTCGAATGAAATTTGAAGCCATTAATTGGAAGAAACATTCCACTTGAGTTTGAAAAAATGTATCGAAAATTCTTTGCCAAAAGATATCTGGAAATCCAAATTATCGCAAATTTGTTGTGCGGATGGAACTATAATATGATTAGTTATTGTTTAATTGTGTAAAGTATCTGTTTGAAATTGCTAAATAATTCATTAATTTTTAAGCAAGAAATTGATGCACAGAAATGAAAGTATTTGGGAGCAGGCTTTGTTGTTCCATACATGCACTAAATTAGTATGAAAGAACGAATTTTAAACAAATTAACCCAGCCGCAGAAAGATGTAATACATGCTGAAAATAATACGAGCAGTTCTCTTTATTTTATGATAGCTATGAATATATTGTAAGATTAATCATCCGGCCATCTTTACTAAATTTGAGAGAGAGAGAGAGAGTATGCAACTCAGGCTAGCTATATGATCTAGTACAACTGTGTACACAAGAAGCGAAGAAACAATACCCGGTCCATTGCTTAGCTGGGAAAACTACCAAAAAATAGAAAAACATTTCTTCAAAACAGTACCGAGATTTGCACGTACGTACGCTTAGTCAATACTAGTACAATAAGGAGCACAGATCCTCAACAGTTTTCAACTTCGCGTGTTTTTTCTTCTTGAATTTGCAGGCATTCTACGGTGTGTACGACGGTCATGGCGGCAGGGCGGCCGTGGACTTCATCGTGGACAGGCTCGGCAAGAACATCCTCGCCGCACTCGCCAACACACCGACATCCACGGCAGCAGCAGAGAGCAGACGACAACCTGCATCTTCATCTTCATCATCATCATTATCGGCATCGCCATCATCGTCGCAGCGAGGGAAAGATGCTCATCTCCATGTCATGGCGGCGATCAGGGCCGGGTACCTGACCACGGACAGCGAGTTCCTGAGCAAGGTAACCAACAATGATCGATCGATCGATATCTGTGGTCGAAATGCTCGTTTTTCATATCAGAAAAAACACAAGAAAAAATAGCATCATTAACACAGGCAGGCACATCATCGCATGCGCGTCGACATTAATTAATTGTAGCTAAACCACATGCGATGCAACAGGCAGCAGCAACTGTACCAGTTGCGCTGCGCTTTCATTGGACTTGGTCATGCATGGGCGCCTTTTGAATGCTTCAACTCCTCTCTGTCTCTGTCTCTCATCCTGTGGACGTTCTTGTCATGGAAGTTGATGGATAATTCATTAATTTCGTCGTTGAATCACACGTCGATCTGCTTCAATTAAGATCGACGGTTGCTTCGCCGTGTTGCTTCTGGCGGCGGGCACACGTCGCTGCCAGGTCGTTAGCTAGCCGACATAGCTGCATCCCCATGCATGCACGTCACAGATAGGCAGCTAGCTTAGCGTGTAATTAAGCCCAAACATGCATGTTTTCCACTTTCTTTAATTATGAATAGAAGTACTCCCTTCGTTCCGGTATAGAGGACGCATAATTTTTTTTTGAGTTGTATCATAGTACAAGGCGTCTCCTCGTTGCTCTTTTAGAAAAAGCAAGAGCAATTAACCGCTAGCCTGAGCAATTAACTGCTCATGCAAGAACGTGTGCGCTCGTGGGGGAGGGAAAAAAATGTTTCATGCTAGCTTGCCAGCTCCATTATGCATGCGCGGGAGAAAAAAGTAACGAGGGATTAGGCTGCATGTATTCTATTTATTCTTTATGAACGCGCTGATGCGCTTCAAGCAACGAGATAATTAAAGATATAGTATGATTTACTTCTTTAAACACCATCTCTTGGTTTCTGTGAAAATTTTTATACGCCCGGCCGCCTCTATATTGGACAGGGGGAGTACTTATGATCAAGCAGCCATGTGTGGGTGGTGCGAAACTAAATTTCCACAATCAAACTATGTAAAAAAAGTGTAAACAAACTGAAAATAGTAGTCGACTGTTTCTATTTAAGCAAATCCATAATATTATTACCGCACACAAAATGGTTAAACTACTCTTACCGGATAAATTTACTAGTTCAATATTAATTAATTAATCTAACCGGAAACAAACTTGATGCATGCACGCTTACACGAGCCTTAATGATCTTGGATCAGTTCTTCACCATCAACATCATGCTTAGGTTTGGACTCGAGAAATTTTGAGTTTGCATAAACATTGTAACGACGCTTGCGGCTATAGGATTTGTCCTCTGCGTGCAATACAGACATTAATTCAGTCACTTAATTAGATTTGTTGTGATCATAAACTAAATATTCTGGCTTCCTCCTCAACGCAGGGAGCACGAGGCGGTGCATGCGCGGCGACGGCGCTGGTGAAGGACAACGAGCTTTACGTCGCCAACGTGGGCGACTGCCGCGCCGTCCTCGGCAGCCGCGGCGGCGCCGCCACCGCCCTCACCGCCGACCACACCCCCGGCCGCCACGACGAGCGCAGCCGCATCGAGGCCTCGGTAATATACCTATATGATTAAGCAAATTAACAGGAATCACAGTAACCAGTGCATAATTAAGCTACCTACCTCCATGGCTCCATGATTAATCATCATCATCGAGCTCAATATATTTACATATAGTATACTGTATACGTAGGGTACGTACTGATGAATGCATGCGTGCGTGGACGTGCAGGGCGGGTACGTGAGCGGCGGCGGCGGCGTGTTGCGCGTGCAGGGCTGCCTGGCCGTGTCGCGCGCGTTCGGCGACGCCGACATGAAGCCGTGGGTGACCTGCGAGCCGGAGATCAGCCGGCACAGGCTCACCGGCGACTGCCGCTTCCTCGTCCTCGCCTCCGACGGCCTCTGGAGCAAGGTCTCCAACCAGGAGGCCGTCGACGTCGTCTTCTCCCGGAGCGGCGGCGGCGGCGGCGGCGTGTCCATGGAGTCGTGCAAGGAGCTGGTGGCCATGGCGCGGAGCCGGGGGAGCAGGGACGACATCACGGTCATGGCCGTGGATCTGCAGCCGTTCCTGCGATAGATCGATCGATCGATCCAGCGGAATGCACGCATGCATCAGGCCATCAGCATGGTCTAATTAAGCTCGGAGAAGGATCGAGCTGATATTAATTAGTAGCTAGCTAGAGCGGGTTAATTAGTTAGCTGGTTAATTATTCAAGGCTTTTTGTTTCATATACTACTATTATTTTGTTTTCACTTCGATCCATTGTGCTGTACATGTATCATAATGGTTTTTTTTAGGTTAGGTAGATAGATCTATATGCAGAGATCGTATACTATTTTTTTTTTTTTTTGTTGTATGGTAATTAAAGCCTGCCTTCCGAAGAGCTAGCTTGCATGGATTGCGCTCAAAACGGAAAGCGCAGATGGTCAACGTGAGTTGTAAAAGCACTTCTTTGTCTAGTCACAAAGGAATGCTCTAAATTAAACAAGTTTTTCTATAACAGAATAAATTCATGAATCATAACAACATTATATTAATTTTTATAATACGTTTGGCCCATGATCTCTCCTCTTCGCTAAGGTTATCAGATCACATACGTCCTCCTTCGAGCTCTTTCTGTCTCTCCCTTGGTCCCTTCCCTTTACCGTGCTCCTTTACCACCTCTTTCCCTTCTTTCTCCATCCTCCTTTGATCCACCAAACATAATACCTCAGATGCAGATCTAGATCTGGCTGATCTAGATCCGGCTGTACCTTGCGACTATGGTGTCCTTTTGGCGCCGGGAGGAAGAGGACGGCCGATCGGCGGCCGGTGGGAACCTCCACAATTTGGGAGTCTGCGCTTGGTTGGTTTTTCCTTTGGGAGTGTTTCGTCCATAGGGGTGTGCTAGATCTCTGCGCCTATGAGCCATGAAGCTTCAGTGGGCGTCCTTTGTCGGCGCGCCGTTGTCATGGTCAAGGTTGCAAGATTTGATGTGAGTGCAAATGGTATTGAGCAGAGACAACCGAATTTAGATCCATTGGCGATTCTCCAATGGCAGTCGGACAATGACCTATGGTGGTGAGCCCTGCAACAACAGTGAGTTACAAAAAGGTGTTGAAGTGCCGATCTCGAGAGAAATCTCATTTTTTTGGTTTTTTTAGCAAGATTCAGCGGCGGTGATGCTCATGAGCATCGTTACCTTGTTACAAGCGCCATTTAGGGGCATGGTTCTTCTTGCATGATTGCATCTTGGCTCGTTGATTGAATGGGCGATTGTGTGATGTAATTTGAGTTATTACACTTGGTTTCGATTGGTTACCATTGCTACTCAAGACTAGTTGTTTCGATCGTTGTTCTCTTTTTCGCCAAATCATTTTTGGTGCTGTGAGAAGATTTTGAACTTTGCTGCTCTTACGAAATCGCAGAAAAATCTCATGAAGGTCAATGATCATCTTTTATGTAAGGATGCTCAGAATTACAACCTTCAAGATATTTTGGTCGTCTGGTCGTTATGTGGCAGAATCTTTTTTTTGTTTTCTTCATGTTGCTTGCCTTAGTGTGACAACTGTTTGTCATTTCGCATTGGTTTTAAGCTTTTTATTATGCATTTGTAATGGCCGTATGCATCCTAGTTGGTGCAGAGGCCGGAAGTTTCTTCCATTATCTAAAATATATCTCATTTTTATGTGTTCAATCATAGTATATATTAAGAAAGACGATTGACCCCTGGCCTGGGAGTTCGGGTATCTGTTCCCTGAAGTACGTCAAGTGGTGCAAATACCCCTGCAAATGGTTTTTAGGGCGGTTTTGCCACCGTGGCGGCCTAGGTGGAGAGGTATTGCCACGTAGACTAAGACACATGGCAATTTCTTTTCTCAAAAATATTATTTGAATGTTGGTCCCACATGTCAACCCCTATCCTTTTCTTCTCCCTCTCTCTCTCTCTCTCTCTCTCTCTCTCTCTCTCTCTCTCTCTCTCTCTTCCTCTGCATCTCCTCCCCCATCCTAGATATGGACAAACACGGCGTGCTCCTCACTAGCGCCGCCGTGGCCTCCCCATCCTAGGGTTTTTGGTTATTTAGGCATATATTGCTTCAAATAAAAAGAATGTCAACTAGAAAGTTGTAGATCTCCTTGAGAGCTACAATTTACATATAAAGTTTATTTTCATCTGAGCTCATATGGAAAAGCTATAAAATGTCAAAGATCTAGAATGCTTGAAAATACACATTTGTGGTGGTTCGTGGCTAGAACGACATAGACGAGTGAGTATATATGTCGGTTCCAGTGAGTATGCATGTTCTAGTGAGTATGTATGTTGGCTCTAGCCATGAACTGACACAGGTACATCCGTGCCAGTTGTAGCCATGAACTGACACAAAAAAATTCAAATTATTTGTGTCGGTTTGTGACTAGAACCATCGTAGATGTGTTTGTCCCTCCTCACCCTTTATGAACTGGCACAAATGAGGTCATATGGGCTGGTTCGTAATGAATCGGCACAAATAAACCGGTATATATAAGGGTTTTTGGTGTAGTGGAACTTAATTGAGAAAGTACTCGTCTAGGGTTGTATCGCGTAGTCGATCAAGAATACGATGCACAACAAGTCAATGAAGAACAAAATACAGCTATTTTAGACTAGACTAGACTAAATTTGATGAAAAATAATGACCAGATAAAAGTAGATCTAATTGATTGTTCAGAGAGCTTTACATATCCAGGGATCTCATATTTATACGGATGCACGTCTGACGCATCCATCTAAAACTCTGGGTTTCATATTCATTCACAAACTCGTGCCATTTTCTTTTTATTTTGTCTATGTTGCAATATCTATATGATTTCGACACGAACTCTTTCTTTTTAAGCCGACCCAAACTCTTCTATCCTTGTGTAACCGATCAGGCCCGTATTTCCTTTTAAGTCTGCAGGGTTGATTTTTTCCTTGGTACACCGTAGGAAACCCCATCATGTATGTGGACATGATCCTGCTACGCGAAGTGGAAGGTATGCCATGTTTCGAACATCTACGAAAGTTATTCCAAGAAGGAGCACATCTGGCATTTATTTTTGTGGTCACCAAATCTTGAAATAGTTTTGCCCAAGGCTGCTCAATGGCAAGCATTTGTTCACATTCATAAGAGGAGCGTCGTTGATATCCTTTTCTTATGTTTGCCCTTTTTGCCGAAGATGAATCAAAGTGGTTTCAGCAACCACCTCCAATGCATTTTCAGAGCCACCTGCTATATCTCCATAAAATATTTTGGATCTGTGGATATATTAGTGGTAACATGGTGTTTCCATTTTTATGAAGCCTCTGCCTCACATGGTTAGCGTAGAGTATTGTGTAGGCTGAATGTATGGTAAGATGCAACAGCTTGGCAACTTGGTTGAGCAGCAAACTGTCTTGAGATTTGCAGGGCTGTTTCTACTAGAAAAAGATAGAATGGAATGCATTTTTTTAGAGCAGTTATGTGTGCTTCAAATTGTAAAGTTTAAGTGCACCATTATGACAATAATAAGCTGGACGAAAGGAGTTTGAAACTAATGCCAGGTACAATATCATGTCATCCTGCATCTTTAGATGCTTCGGCGTCGCTATGTGAGGATTGATGCGTCATGGGGGAACTGTAGGTTGTTGCGTGGTGTTTCTTCAATTAGAGCATCACCAGCAGCATCTCTTCTTCAATTAGAGCATCACCAGCAGCATCTCTATATCCCATCTCTAAACCACAAACCAGTATTTACTTTTTATATTTTTATCCTCTCTAGCTGGATCTCTGTATATAGATATTGGAGAGATAATCCCCAAATATAAAGACAGGGAAGAGGAAGTGTGAATTAAGAGATCGAGATACAGACTCTGCTTAAAGGCCTGAAAGAAGTCCGCAACAGTGAAATGCTACTGCTGGCAATGCTTTTACTCATGTGAATCAGCAAGTTACAGCTAGCCTGCAAAAGAAATATATGCGCCAGTACAGGCATTATGCAGGGAGCGAAATATAGGGTATTAAAGTGTTATTTTTTTGGCCATTTATGCGTCTGTTTGGGAGAGCAGACATGCAGATGCACTGTGAATTAGCGTGAGCACAAGAGTTTATCAAGCAGTTAGGTGTGGTTATTCAAGGACTGACTATGGGGCAGCAGTCCTTTGTAAAAAGAAAGACAACATGATATGGCTGATAAGTAGCCAAATTTCTGTTTCAAAAAAAAAGTGACAAGTAGCACAAATACGTACATTCGATAAAATAACTGAGTTGAATCCCATTGCTGCAAAGATGTATCAGTTGACTGCATATAAATTACATGTATGTCATACTGCTGGATGCCTACATCTAGCTAGGCTACTGTACAATGTAATTAAGTGTTTCGGTAATTTCATTTTTCTATAAACTACGAAAAAATCTGTAAAAAATTAATCAACCGGGCATGATCTTTAGCTTCGTGAGCCAAGACCAAATGGCTGCAACAATGCACAGTACGTTACATATGCGTTTAGTATAGCAACATGATTAACAATAAAGAAAATGGTAGGCTTCAGAGTGCAGAGATGGATAAGCTAAGATGTGAAAATGGAACAGGCCTTGGAGAGGCGGGCATTATCTAGAAGAGTATGCACTGGTAAGACGTTGATTTTGCATTAAACTAAGAACTATCATCATTAAAATAATCCTATATCGGTTTTTGCTATTTATCAAGACTAAAAACTTGTAGTCTCGGTCGATTTTACTTACCTATGCTACCATCATGTTCTTCCCTTCTAGCCGTTGCCATCCCCTTGTCCCGCTGCCGCTACCATTGGGGCTATGGTTTGGATGCACCAGATCCCCCGGGCTTTAGAGGGAGACTAGAGAGGTGGTAGCCTAGCGGTGGGAGGTGGCGTGATGGTGAAGCAAGGCAGCGGCGGTGCCAATGGAGCTATAAGTAGTTGGAGGAGGATGGGTAGGGTAGACCAAGGGATTGGCACACGACGTTGCAGATTAGGAAACAACGAAGTGGATTAGAGAGGAACAGAACATCCACACAACTGCAGGCATGGCTTGTGAGACTGGAGTAGGCAGAGGAGAAGAGCTGGCGCAGTAGCAGGCTCGTGAACTGGAGTCGAGCACACAGATTGTTGAAGAAAGGGCAACTTAAATAAGCACCGGTAGGAGGAGGCCGCAATAATCCATCGATGAATAGGGCAGTTTTGGTGAGGTATCATCAACTAGAGCCATGGACAATTATCCTCCTCAACAATTCCAAATGAGTCTCCACAATTATGAGATTTGGTTCTGACGAGAAACCTACCTTCTGCGCCTTACTTGCCTTTTTCCATAAGGATTTCAAATCCATCGTTTCTTCTTTGTTGTTCAAAATTCTACAATCTACACCATGTCACAGTCAGACAACACACATTATTCACCAATTATCAATTAACAAGAGCACTGGAAAATAAGGGATCGAGGAATTGAAGAATGGAGAATAAGGAATTTTCACCTCTATTGGTTGAACCACTGCCTGTCGAGTCTAGATGCATGGTGCCAGACTCACCGTGGATTGGCGGATGGGCGCCATCTAAGGCCAGAGGGCCAGAGAGGCGCATCGGCACGGTTACATGGGGGCGTCATTGGCCGCCTAGCTCGCTGCCTACGCTGCCGACTAGCAAGATGGTACTATTCCAATCCTACCAATCACATGGTCCCCACGGGCCTCACATCTCAATGGATCATGTGTACATTCAACCCCTTAATGGGATGATGCCTTCATCAGCACACTGCATTTGCAATTAATGTCTAGAATTGCACCTCGGTATGCGACCGTGAGTCTAATGCTGGTTCATATGCCATGTCATGTGACCACTCTAGACCCATGTGCCATATGCCTCCGCCACTAGGCCCACACACGTCCGCACAACGAGGGTTAATGCGCTGGTACCATCTATAACACCTTGACCCAAATTCGCTTAGAGCCCAGCCCATCTATAGGGCTAGCCCATACATGCATAGCATCAACTTTTGGGTTTTCAGCCTCACTTTGCCCAAAAGGATTAATCGGGTGTGTGGGTCCAACTGGCATTATATACTAGTATAACTCTCTCCATACGAGCAAGGTGGTACTATTACATCACTACCAATCACATGGCCACATGTGTCTCGCATCTCAATAGGCCCAGCTGGGGCAGCTGGGCTTTTTCTTGTTTGTGGGCCATTTTAACAAGGGATATATGGATTTGACCTATCTCATGTAAACATATGTATATACTTAATATGGTTAACAAAGTTGTGGGTATCCATCTGAATGCCCCTAAATTGGTCCACCCCTGATAGCAAAAGCACTAAAATGCATAGTTTCGTCGAGTGTTGTTACATCTGCCACATCATATAGAAAAAACTACAGATACAACCCTCACAATGCACTACATACAACAATTAATTTCTCTTCTTTCATTTCTTTCTATTTGAGACCTATAACCCAAATCTATTTTTGCTTATTTTGTTTCCTTAATTGTAGGACGGAGACCATCTCTTGTTAAAAAGAAGAAGATAACATGACATGGCTGACAAGTAGCCAAATTTCAGTTTCTAAAAAAGAAGAAGAGAGAAGTAGCTCAATTAAATTTGATAAAATAGCTGAGTAGAATTCTATGTTACATCTTAAATTTGATAAAATAACTGAGTAGGATTCTATTGTTACAAAGATGTATCAGTTGATTGCATACAAATTACATGTTTCTTATACTGTTGGATGACTAGATCTAGGCTACCATACAATGTAAGTGTTTTGATAATTCAATTTTTCACCGAGCTATGAAAAAACCGGTAAGAGGAATTAATCAACCGGGCATGATCCGTTTAGTTTAGCAACATGATTGACAATAAAGAAAATGGTAGGCTTCACAGGGCAGAGAGATACCCAAGATGTGAAGATCGAATAGGCCCTGGAGAGGCGGACATATTCCACCAGTAAGATGTTGATTTTGCATTAAACTAAGGACTATTCGTTGTTAAGATGAATCCCATATCGATTCTTATATTCTTCAGTCGCCTAAATATTTACAAGAATCTCAATCGATTTTACTCATAAACGCTGTCATCATCTTGCTTCTCCGGCCGTCGCTGCCATTGGATTTAGGGTTTAGATAATTAAACCGGATTCTCTGGGCTTAAGAAGGAAGCCGGGTGGCAGAGCGAGAGGAAGCCATGATACTCGTTGTACATTAAACCAAAGACCATTCAGTGGCAAGCAAAATCCAACAAAAGCAGAGCATAATCAAAAGCAGACCTTAATCAATTTGCAATTCCAAATTCATATATCAGCACACCACACAATATTCCAGTTAATAGCAGTCATCAATACAAATGCAAGGAAACAATTGAAGGCACCACGCTTACAAATGCAAGGAAACAATTGAAGGCACCACGCGTCTATGTCCTACCTCAGTCTCTTTAAAAAAAAAAATCGCAAATGGAAATGAAAGAATTGTTCATTAATGCAAAGGTATGGAAATTAAATAGAGCAGTGTTATGTGTACACCATTAATTTTGGAAAGATTTAACCCCAACCAGTTTTAATTTCATGCTGCCCAGAGCTATGTAATTCTGTATTGCACTGAAATGTTGAATATATCTGACCCCGTGTAACCATACCAAGATAGAAAAAAGAGTTCCACCAAACCAAATTTCCAGCAGAGCTGATTATCAGGCTTCATGCCACCCTAGAAAAAAAAACATGATCGGAAGCACACACCAACCAGAATTCATATATCAGCAAACACAGCAACAGATAGACTAAGATTGTGATGTAGAAGATCACAGGGCATGAATTTTAATGAGATGAAACAAAGTTTGCTGACCAGGAACCATATAAATTTGAATTTTATGCAGTCTAAGATCAAGCTTCATCCGACTCTAGATTAGAACATGAAACACGGCCACAATTCACCGACTCCTTCCTGGCGACTGACGACTCGCCTGGCGTCTAGGGTTCCCCTCCCGCCGCCGCCGCCGCCGGCGGTCGGCGTCGGGCCAGCCTCGCTGAGATCCGCCGCCCCTTCTAGCCAGCGCCGTCTGGCAAACCCAGTCATGCCATCCAGTTCACGAGATCCATCTCCTCCCCCTCGCCCCTGCGCCTCCGCTGCAAGATCGGGACTTCCTCCGCTTCGACCGGATCCACCTCCGCTACGCCCGTGTCTGCGATCTGCCGCCGGATCTCTTCCGGCTGCGTCTGCACGGCACGAGCTCAAGGTTGGCCCAGCAAATCGTTCGATCCGGAAGAGTGTCAGCTTCTCCGACAACCCAGAGTTTGTGCCCCCTGCTCCCAATGTCCCGCCTGTGCCAGGTGCCGCGGTGCATTTGTGGCCGGATGGGCACCGTTCCTACGCGCAGGTGCTCCTTGCTCCGCCACCTCGACGCATTTACTCTCTGCCTGTTGCGAGCGGCATTAAATCTCAACGCTCCCGTATCTACCACGGCTCGGAGAAGAGATGTTGCAGGTGTCTTGCCTCCGATCATTTAATCGCGGAGTGTAGGGACCCAGTAAAGTGCAGGGTGTGTGGGCGCAGCGGCCATTTCGCCCGTCAGTGCAAGCTTCCTCTTGCTTCCCCGCTCAGAACTCTCCAGTCCAGCCGTATGGCGACTCGTCGCGGACATCACCAGGGGAGTGAGAGGCAGCAGACTCCATCTAGGCTTTTGGATGCTCTCCATGAGAGGCCGCGCCGCTCCTTCAGCTGCACGCTCTCCACCGACACCATGGCGATTGATCTGTCCATCCTCCAGACGCGCTGTGTGGTGGCAAATCTCCAGACAAGGCGCCGCATTGACCCAGACTCCATCATCAACGACGCACGCACAGCTCTAGTCGACGCCTCCGGGGAACACTGGCATGGGGTCTCCATCACCCGTCATTGCCCGGAGGATTTCCTCGTTCGCTTCTCCTCCAGGGAAGGCCGCGATGCAGCCTTGGCGCTGGGAAGGGCGGCCTTTGGCGAGGCAGCTCTCGAGCTCAGGCCGTGGCATCCGTACCAAGCTGAAGACCCGAAGCCGTTCCCTTACAGACTTCGGCTTTGCCTGGAGAACGTCCCGCTCTTCGCGTGGACGGAGAAGGTCGCCGAAGGTATCCTCGGTAGTTCTTGCGCCATCCAGTGCATCGAGGAGTCCTCCACCCGCCGGGACAATACCTCCACTCTCAACGTGTGGGCGTGGACAGACCGCCCGGAGGGCGTGCCGAAGGTCCACTACCTCTCCACTGTGGCCAATCCGACCACCAGGGGTGTTGCGCCAGCCAAGGAAGCTTCGACCTTCAAGGTTTTGGTGCATTTAGACACCATTGAAGAGCACACTCAGTCCTTGGGAAGCGTCACTACTCTCAAGCCCCGTTGGCGCCTCGGTTTCGTTGACGGCGAGGGCGATGCCGTCAACACTCACCACTCAGCTCATCGTCGCAGGGAAGATTCGGACAGTGATGGTGACTCCAGAGCGCCGCGCCGTCGAGGGCGCTCGCTATCCCGCAACATCAATGCCGCTTTCCGTCGTTCGGTGTCCGCTTTTGGACGCCTTTCTAAGTCAGCGAGGAGGGGGAGCAGCCATGAAAGAGGAGAGCCCAGTCACCGTCGGCATCAAATCACTCCCCCATTGGTGGCAGCAAGAACCTGGAGGACGCTGGCACCTCCTCCTCTCGTTTGGCGCCCGCGTCGCCTGCCGCCTACACAGGTGGCCTCTGTTTCGGCGGAGATCCCCCGCCCTACAGTGGGCGGCCGTGTTCCCCATGTTGAAGCGTTGCCCAGTTGGGTGGCCGTGCCGCCTGTCGCTGACGACTCCGTCGGGCTGGGTGTCGAGCTGGACGCCAGGCAAACCCCTGCTCAGCCGGTTCACGTGCTTCACACCCGGAGCCTTCCTGCCGACCAGGAAAGCGGGCTCGCCGTCGGGGGGCAGGTCCCTGCCGTGGGCGCTGACAACTGCTCCTTTGACACGGGCGCTGTGAGCAGCCGCATCAGCCTGGACGATGTGCAGGGCACCCTGGTCCCCTCTGATCAGATGCTGGTGCTGCAGCCCGAGTCCCCACTGTCCAGCGACGAGGGCTTCACTCTGGGCAGCGAGCAAAGTGCCTTGGACCCCTTTGTTCAGGCAACTGCCGCGGCCTCTCCTTTCCAGCTGGATGTTGCCGATTCTGTGGCCCAAGCCGCTGCTGCTGTTTCGCCTGCTGTGCTCGTGGGCAACACCGTCTACTCCGTGTGTGCTGCACAAGCTGCGCCGTCTTCGGTGTCCTCGTCCCTTCTACAACCGGAACCGCAGGTGCAAACCACCATAACACCTCACCCCGACGACCCTGAGGGCACCGCTGGTTTCCTTGCTGATCTTGCCTTGGTGCCTCGGCCTCCAATCCTGCAGGTTTATCAGCGACGTCGCGTGCAGACTCGCGTGCTTCCTCTGCGTCGTAGTGCAAGACTGGCGGCCAAAGCTACCTACAAGCTCCCCGTGGAGGTGAAGGCGCGTCGATTGATCGTCCAGCGCCTCAGGCCTTGGTTGAAGGCCAAGGTGAAACCTTTGGAGGAGTCCGTGGCTCTGAAGAAGCTCTTCGACTCGCCTCTTCACCCGATGGCGATGGATGCGCTGTCCGGCTTGGCCCGCTTCCAACTGGCAACCGAGCATGCCGGTAACCTGGAGGACTCCTCCGTCACCAATGAGTGACATCCCCACCGGCCACCTGCTGCTGCCTGCTACAGCAGCGACTTTTGGCGTTCGCGACGCACGACGGACGCGTCGGCGGCGACGCCGGCAAATCTCACTTTTGCAGAATCCTTCCTACATTTGCCCGGAGACGTGATAGAGGGCTTATAAAGGTGCTCGACGAGCACCCCTGTCGGGACAGGTTCGCGTGAGGATTCGAATTTGGATGGCTGGTCGACCAAGAAGTTGTCCTTCCTAGGCACAAAGAGCACCTCAAAGAATCGAAAGTGCCGCTCCAACTTCCTCACTTCAACAAGGTATCGCGCCATTGAGTCATCGCAGCACTGATACTCCTTATTTACCTGATTGATGACCAGCTGTGAATCTCCCTTCACAGTTAGCCGTTGGACGCCGAGCGACTTACACGCTCTTAGTCCCGTGAGGAGGGCCTTGTACTCCGCGGCGTTGTTAGTTGCCACAAAGTATAATTGGATAGAATACTGGAGTTGCTCTCCTTGAGGGGAGATGAGAACAAAACCAGCCCCCGGGTTTCCAGTGCGCGAGCCGTCGAAAAACATGGTCCAGGGAGTCTCTTCAGGTTGCTCGGGAGCTTCCTGGGATTTGGGCAGGCAAATCCATTCAGCGACAAAATCAGCCAGGACCTGTGATTTAATAGCAGTTCGGACAACAAACAGAATGTTGAACTCTGCTAGTTCCATTGCCCACTTAGCTATGCGTCCGCCAGCTTTCTTGTTCCGTAGGATTTCGTCCAAAGGGAACTTGGTCGGGACCAGTATTTGGTACGCCTGGAAATAATGCCTAAGCTTCCTGGAGGACATGAGCAAGGCGTAGAACAACTTTTGGACCTCAGGGTAGCGCCCCTTTGATCCATGAAGTACCTCGTTCACGTAATAGATTAGCCGCTGGATGCCTTCCCTCTCCACTGTCAAGACTGCGCTCACTGCTTGTGGCGTGCAGCCAAGATACAGCAAAAGCTGTTCGCCATATTGCGGGGTAGTCAAGATAGGTGGGTTGGACAGGTATTGCTTTAGATCTTTAGAAGATCTGTCAGCCTCCTCTGTCCATTCGAAGCCATTGTGCTTGCACAGGGCCTTAAAAAGGGCAGCCCGCGTTCACCCTAACGGGAAATAAACCTGCTTAGAGCAGCCATCCGTCCTGTGAGGCTCTGGACTTCCTTAATGGTAGTCGGAGCCTGCATATTTTCAATGGCATCGATTTTTTCAGAGTTAGCAGAAATTCCTTGCGAACCGATCACATAGCCGAGCAGCATGCCGGATTGGACACCAAAAGTGCACTTTTCTGGATTCAATTTAATTCTGTGCCTGGTGAGATTATGAAATGTCTCTGCCAGGTCTTTTACATGATCCTAAGCATACTTGCTCTTTACTACTATGTCGTCAATATAGACCTCCAGGTTCCTTCCGCGCTGTCCTGGGAAAGTTTTCTCCATTAAGCGCTGGAAGGTGGCACCAGCGTTGCGCAGACCGAAAGACATGGTCGTGTAGCAGAAAGTGCCGAAGGGGGTGATGAAGGCAGTTTTCTCTTCATCCTCGGGAGAGATGCTTATTTGGTGATAACCGGAGTAAGCATCCAAAAAACTCAAAAGCTGGGCATCCGCAGTCGCGTCGACCAGCTGGTCTATGTGAGGCAGCGGGAAATTGTCCTTAGGACAAGCCGCGTTCAAATCCCTGTGATCGACACACATCCTCCACTTGCCGCCTTTCTTCTTTACGATCACAGGGTTGGCCAGCCACTCGGTGTGATCAACCTCACGGATGAAACCAGCAGCGAGCAGCTTTTCAAGCTGATCCTTGATGATCCCCTGCTTGAAATCCGAAAAGCGGCGAAGCTTCTGGCGAATAGGCTTTTTGTCTGGCCGGACTGCCAGTTTGTGCTCGATAACCTGGGACCCCGGGCATGTCAGACGGCTCCCAGGCAAACACGTCTGCATTAGCTCGGAGGAAGGCGACGAGCTCGATTTCCTATTTGGGTTCTAGGTTGGCCCCCAAATGAACTGTCTTGGAAGGGTCATCAAGAGACAGTGGAACTTCCTTAGTCTCTCCTCCTAGCTGAAGAGAAACCTTGGGACGGACAGACATGGTCTGCACCTCTTCGGGACCACGCGGGGGAAGTTGGTCGACCAGGGCAAGGGCCTACTCGTCGCAATCTAGAGCGACTTTGTAATTGCCCTTGATCGTGATCACGCCATTGGGGCCAGGAATCGTCACACAGTGGTAGGCATGGTGGGACACGGCCATGAATTTTCCAAGAGATGGCCTGCCCAGGATCGCGTTGTAGGCAGATGGAAAATCAACCATGTCAAACGTGATCAACTCTGTCCGAAAGTTGCTTGGGCTGCCGAACGTAACAGGCAGAACAATCTGCCCCAGTGGTCGAACAGCTTCTCTCGGTACCATCCCATAGAAGGGCATCGTGACCTCTTTGAGTTTGAAACGAGGAATCTGCATCTCGTCCAAAACTTTTGCGGAAAGCAAGTCCAGCGCACTCCCGCCGTCGACCAGGACACGCCCGACTCTGGCCTTGCTGATGGTCGGAGCGACCACCGGCGGGAGCCGCTAAGGCTTGGTCATCCCAATGGGGCAATCCTCCTTAGAGAAGAAGATGGAAACCTCGATCCACTTCATCGGCTCGGGCTGTAGTTTGCCCTTCTCAACGTTGTGGACCTCCCGGGCAACTTTCTTGAGGCTGCGCCGAGAGGGATAGGCTGAGGAGCCGCCAAAGATAACGACTATATGGTTCACGGGCTCAGGATAGTCATCCTCGTCGTCCCGATCACCATCATCGGTTTGGCATTTGGCCTTTCCGGCATCACTTTTTTCTAGTAGGGTGGGCATGGGGCCTTTACCATTGTAGAAATCCTCGACCTTTGCAGCCCATGTCCTGTAATGGCGGATGTCGTGGCCGTAGCCCTGGTGGAACTGGCAATATCAGTCATTCGGACCTTTCTTGCCTTGGTCGCCTCCCTGGGCAGGCTTCTTACCCTTGAAGTTATTGGCGGGCTTCTTCTGCCCGTTCTTGGGAGGAGGTGCGCGATCTATTCTCGCAACGGTATTGTTCGGCTCACCTTTGTTCTTTTCTTCTAGGACTTCTTGTCACCAGGATTGGTATTGTTCTTCTTCTTCTCATCTACACCAGGCTGGGTGGGAAGCTCGCCCTTGTCGAACGCCTTCTTATGCTGAACGCGCTCTGCCGCGTTGGCATAGCGATCAACAGCCCTGAAAAGATCATTGGCGGTCCAGGTCTCATTGATCTCGAGATCCTGGGTGAGCCGCTCGTCGCGGACACCGTTTTTGACGGCGCGGACAACTGATTCGTCTGAGATGTTCGAGATCGTGTTGCGGATATTAATGAAACGCTTCACGAAGTTGCGGAGAGTCTCCCCGTTCATCTGGATCATCTGGTGCAGGTCCTCCTCCTTGCCCAGACGCACGTAACAGCTCTGGAAATTGGCAATCAGAGCGTCACAAAGTTGGTCCCAAGAGCGGATGGATCCTTCCTGCTGATTGAACAGCCACGTCCGAGCAGCACCCTCAAGAACAGTCGGGAGGTAATTAGCCATGACTAGCTCGTCACCCCCAGCTGCCATGATGGCGGTAGCGTAGATGGAAAGGAACTCCTCTGGGTTTTGGGTCCCATTGTACCTCTCCATGTGGCCAGGTTTGAACTTGGAAGGCCACCGGACAACGCGGAGCTCGTCAGAGAAAACCTTGCAGCCCAAGCTGTACGCCCGACCACCTTCTCCTGTAGAACCTAGTCTTGAAAAGATATTAGTCCTGTTGCCCGGAGGGACTCTAGTTGAACGGGAAGATTCTGCCTGGTAGTACTCTCTCCGAGACAGCCCTCCGCGCTCCTTCCTCGTGGTCGCCACGATGTGCTTGTCCCGAGGGGATCGTCCGTGATCGCTGCGCGCCCGCTTGCCTCTGTGGTCGCGGCGACCACGGGGACTTGGCGAGCATTGTCGACCACGGGTATCTTGCTGGTAGCGAGTCGCCCTTTGACGGTGACGAGGGTCACGCGATCGACCGGAACGTTCGCTGTCCGAGTCATTCCGGGCCGGCTGACCGCGTTGCCCGGAGGAGGTGTTAACTTCACCTATGGACTTAAGGCCTTCGGCCAGTCGCTCGAGGTGAGAAGCAACAGCGTCGCCCATGAGGGCGAGGTTGGCCTGGTTGGTGGATCTAATCACCGTTGCCATGGCCTAAAGTCGTTCCCGACTCTACTCAAGGGGTCCTGGGATCCCTGAGGCTTCCGCGTTTTGCCCGACCGGGGTCTGGTTACGCGGGGATTCGTCCCTAGCAGGTATAACGTCTTCCGGGGAACTTGGCGGAGGTACGCGAGGCGGGTCGCGTCGTTCTCGCTGGCGCTGATCGTGAATCTGCTCCAAGGTTTGATTGATTGAGGCATCTAGACTACGGGAAACAACTTCTTGTTCCCGAACAGCCAACGCAACCCCATATTGCCGCTGAGCAGAATTGACCCGCTCGATCTCATTGGCCGCCGTGGCCCGCGCACCATCCCCTGAGGTTTCTGCGCCGGTCATGTTGACGCTGCGACGGCCGTGCGTTGGCGCACTAGACGGTGTCATCACTGCGTCGCCACAGGAAGAATCGACCGACATGGCCTTGGAATCCGAGAGATCCAAACCAGCGTAAAGATCGTCGGTTCCGTAATCATCGTCAATGACGGGAGCGTGATCTAAGACCATATCCGGAACGTAGCCAGAGAGTTCTGTCCCGAATCTTGAAGGCGATCGAGATTGAAGGGATCGATCCGATGTGACAAGGGATGTGACATCCTGCCCTTTTGAGTCGTAGCCCTCAGGTTGAGTTTCCTGGTCGCTAAAAGAGTTCGACATGCTCGAACAGGCTTGATCTATTGGTCTCCCCACGGACGGCGCCAACTGCCGACGATTGGGATATCGGTCCCAAGTCAACTAAGGTTCTTGAGAAGGGGAGATAGAAGACACTGCCGAGCAAGGCAAACAGCAATCAACGAGCAACGAGCAGACACAGGGTTTTTTTTTATCCTGGTTTGGGCCTCTCCGAGAAGATAACCCTACGTCCAGTGCTTCTTTGTATGAAAGAGGATTACAAGGGGGAACCCGGCGAGACGAACAGGTCTCGGCGAGATTACAAGAAGTATTAGATCTACTCAGGTTTGATGATCTTGGCCTTTTTTTCTACGCATCGTAGGGGCTTGGTTTATATAGTGTCGAACAACCGACCTACCGAGGGATAAACTGGCCGGGCTGGCCGCACGTCCGTAACGGACTCGAACACATGCCAAATGTATCCCGAGGTAGACAAGGTATATCTCCAATTCTTGAGGATCACGACGTCTGCTCCAATCTGGGAAACTATGTCTGGATCTTCACATAGCCGTGCAGAACTTTGTTCGAGTCGGACTCGAACAGGAAGTCTTGGCCGCTACGCATTGTGCCAACCAGGAAGCTGTTCGGCGAGATGCGCATCGACCCGATAGAGCCCTCTAGGGAGCCAGGCCCTAGGAGGCTGCCCGGTTAGGCCGTCAAGGAGTGGGCCATGGCTATAGGCCGTGATTTTATCCCCGACAAAAATAGCTTTCCAATAAAGTACCTAGGAGATTTTGGTGTTTTTAGGTAATGTTTTGCTCCTCCATGTAACTAATTTAGGCATACAACTAATAAAACTGAAAATTGATACTTCCAATGCTAATGTGGTCCAATAGCACGGCAAGAATAAAGAAAAAATAAAGTCAAACAGACCACTAATTTTAAGAAAAAGAAGCCGAACAAGGATGAGATGCCATGTTGGATTTGCAGGGAGGTTAGGCACTGAGCTTAAAAGTGTCCAAACCGTAAGGAAAAAGGCGAAACAGGGGTAGAACTCAAAGTTCGTCAACGTGACCATTGGCAACACTGAAAAAGGAGTCGGCGGGTATGGTAATTTACCTACTGGTCTTTTAGTGGATCAGTCTACCAATTGGTGGATTGAAACTAGTGCTAATGTTTTTATATTTATGCCGATATCTTATTGTTCTCTTCTTACCAAGCCGCAAGCGGTTTCATCATACTGATGGTGAACGGGTCCAATGTTTCAGTTCATGGTGTTGGCATGGTAGATCTGAAGTTTACTTCGGGGAAGATCGTCCAACTGAAGAATGTGCACTTGTGCAGCATGTCCCTTCAATCAACAAGAACCTAGTTAGCGGGTCTCTTGTCTGCAAAGATAGATATAATGTGGTTTTGAGTCTAATAAAGTAGTATTGTCTAAATATGGCCTATTTATTGGTTAAGGCTATGAGTGTAGAGACTTGTTCTGCTTTTCTTTTATGATCACTGGAATAATTTTGTTAACCATATTTGTGACAATGTCAATAGTAGTGAGGCTGATGTTTGGCACTCACGGTTATGTCATATAAATTTTGGTTGCATCTCTCAGCTTGCCTGTATGAATTTGATTCCAAAAATTTCTATTGTCAAAGGTTTATAAGCACCAAAATTGTGTGCAATCAAAGTAACATCGTAAACCTCATAAGGCTGATGAGAAGAGGGACTTGACACCTCTAGAGCACATCCATTCCAATATTTGTGAGATGAATGGTGTACGTGTTGACGAAAGGTGGAAAGAGATATTTCGACTTTGATTGATGATTCTTCTGGATATTGCCATGTTTATTTGTTGAAAACTAAATATGAGGCTTTAGATTTCTTTAAAATCTATAAGGCCGAAGCTGAAAATCAATTGGACAGGAAAATCAAGAGAATTAGGTCAGATCATGGTGGCGAGTATTTCTCTAGTGAGTTCGACTTATTCTGTGTTGAACACGGGATAATTCATGAGAGTACGCCTCCTTATTCTCCCCAATCAAACAGAGTTGTTAGAAGAAAAAACCGCACTCCAACTAATTTGATCAATGTAATGTTAGACACTGCGGAATTATCTAGAACATGGTAGCGGGAGGTTTTGTTAACCTCGTGTCACGTACTGAATAAAGTTTCAACCAAGAATACGTGGAACACCTCCGATTAAGCCATAGAGCTGTCTTCTTCTTCTCTTCATCTTGTGTTTCACCATGTTGTGGTGGATGTAGTTGTTGTTTGGCGACTGCAGAATACATGGGGTACATGACCCATGCAGTGCCTAGCACAACCGTTGTATGTTCGGTTGTGCCCGCTCGTGTCGTTTGAACTTGTGTCGTCAGGCGCCACATTGTTGTACTTGAGCGGGGTGCACGGCTAGCACTTGTCTTGGAGTGAGGTTGATAGCTTGTTGGCGTCATCAAGGTTGTCCCAGCGTGTCCAGGGTTGGATGTGGACATTGACAAGTCTTGATCACCATCGCCTTGATGTTGTTGGAGCTCTTCCTCCCTAACGGAACGTTGTTAGGAGATACGTCGGTATTGTGGAATTGGGATCTCCACGATATCGTCAGTCCTCAAGGTTTTGTTCACCTTCGAGACTATTTGGATGTTATTGGATTCTTCTCAACAAGATATTCATCGTCGGAGAATCGGTCGGTACCGTGGAATTGGGATCTCCACGACATCGTGAGTCTTTAGGGTTTTGTTCACCTTCAGGACTTGGTTTGCTATTGTTTGAATGGGAGGGTACCCCGTTAATGTTGACGTATAGTAGTTGATGAAGACATTGTCGAAGCAGTGTACGGAGTCGTCGAGTCCTTAGGGCTTTGTTCACCTTCGGGACTCGGCCTCTGTTGTTGAAGTTCTTCTTAAACGAAATGTTCATCCTCAGGAGAATATGTTGACATAGTGGAATTGAGATCTCCACTATACCCTTGATGGGATGTTCGTCATCAGAAGAATGTCGTTGAAGATCTCCTTAACAGAATGTTTGTCATCAGGATCAGTCGGTGTCATGGAATTGAGATCTCCATGCATGATACCATGTCTTCAAGGTTCCACTCTATTTCGGGGTTTTGTTCACCCGAACAGGACAGTATCCCGCTGGAGGAACTTGATGCTTGACCCCGTCAATATTGACGGAGTAGTTGATGAAGTTGTTGACGAGGCGGCGTGCGGGATTATCGACGAGTGAAGTTTGTATCTTCACAAGTGGCAGGGTGTTTTGGGACGGTTTTCCCTAGCGAAGTGGTACTCCGCTAAGGGAACGTCATTGTTTCATTTGACATCGTTTGCAGCTTTGTCTTTAGCCACGGACAATTCAGAGATGTTTCTTCCCAGCAGAACATGGTTCCGCTAGGACAAAACGTCATTTCATGTGAAATTAAGGCAATTTCATGTGAAATTAAGGCAGTTACTTCGCTCGCTATTGGTTGTAGGAAGAAACCGAAGATCTGTTGGACGTGGCCACTGCTCGAGTCCACTGAGTAGTGCTGACTTCGATATGCTTCTGACGGCTTTGAGTTTTGGCTCCACATCAGTTACTTGTATCACAAAGTTCTTCATAGTGCGAGCTTGGCAGCGCAATCACTTCATCTTGAACATCAGCCTCTTTAGTGTTGGCGGCGACGAAGCGAACATGACAGCACGGGTACTCAACTTCGGCATATGCATGTATATATCATGCGTACGTATATACGTACGAACATACATGCATACATGACCATGCAAATACGTATATTCATGCAAATACTCCTAGTCTTCCATAGGCTTTGATTCCAGCGTCTTGATGAAATAATGAGGTCAGCGTTGGTGATGTTTGGATGTTGAAGCAGATCGAAGACGGCGCAACGTAGCGACGTGCGTGATGCAGCTGTCGACGAGATACACCAGCGAACAGTGGCATGCAGCGACACGTCGGCGGCGTGGCCGTGGACGTTGGCTGGCGGCCAGAACCGAAGCGGGGCAAGTCCGGCCGGTCGTGCGGGACCGGACAGTGTAAGGGGCCGGGCCGGACGGTGCAGCGGCTGCACAGGGCCTAACGACGCGGCGGCTGGACGCGCCGCCGGGCCATCATCAGGGACGTGCAGGTCTGGTCATCTGGAAGGAAGCGGGTGACGGTCCGGTCTTGGCGCGGCGGCGCCACTCGTCGATGCGTGGCGGAGACGAGCCGCAGGCCGCCGTGCCGCCATCCTCGCCGCGCGGGGAAGAGTAGTGGGCAGCCGCGCGCTGTAGATTTCGCGACGCCGGCCATTGTCTGCGAAAATCGATCTTTTTTTTCAAAAGGGCCAAGCCCGCCCCCACTGCCATTTTCATTGGAGAAGACGAAATCATACAGGAAGTAATATCCAGAGTGTCCAGAGTACAACGTATCCGCTACCACCACCTGAACCACACAAAGTCACAAACCAAGGACCCAACAGCTAAACTGTGTGCACAAGTTTTTGAACCACAACACACAGCCATAGACAGACAACCAGGAAAGCCTGTTCGACACTACGGATAACAATCGCGCTAGGACTATGTGGTTGGCATTCTCCCAACGAGTCTTCTCTTCTCCAGAGAGTTAAGACTTCTCCTTCGGAGGATCAGAGATAACCCAGATCTTTAGATCTGTCAACCACAGTCTTGTACGTGCCTGCCAGCGTTTAAAGCTGGTGCCGTCAAATGTCTCGGGCTTAACTAAGTCACTGCTACTCCCCGAGGCCATAGATAATACCTGATTTCTGGATTGTTGTAAATATTGCGGTTTAAATATATTGAACAACCACACCACATTAAATATAACAAACGACATAACAATAACATGAATAATCGTCAAAATCATGAATTCTCCAAGATTATGCAAAATGGCATATAAACTCATGATTAACATGAATCCAATAAACATGGTATCAACTAAATTCAACAAAATCAGCAAAAAGCTCAGATTTAATTGAAAAGGATTGCTCTCAGATTGCTTTAACGGGTTGCTAATCAAGTTAGCCTTCCAACGATCAAAGATGGCTTAACATCACAGACTATTAAACTGAAATTTAGGCCTATGCAAAGAATGAACAGCACTGCTTCAGGTATAAACAACACCAGGACCTCAATTTCAATGTACAGTAAATATGCAACTCAGCCACCAATATATGAACAGCAATATGATCAGTTCGGCTGAACCAAAACAGCCCAATTCAATGGCGAAATGCCACTGAAAGACAGCGCAATACTAATCAACAATCAACCAGCAAAGATCAGTGCTTACAACAGTTCCAAACTTTTAGTTAAACATGAAACTCACAGCTAGTTGATCTACAAAGTATATTATGGCAGGAGCACATAACGTCAATGAAATCTCACACAAAAAAGCTGCAAGCAGTGCTGATCAAACTACACAAGAGCCTAAATAGATTAATATATTTTCAGTTCACGCAATCATCATCGAGCAGTGTATTAAGCCCACGAAACAATAGTGCATATACCCTGATTGGGATCTGTCGACGGTTGGGATATCGGTCCCAAGTCAACCAAGGTTCTTGAGAAGGGGAGATAGAAGACTCTGCCGAGCAGGGCGAACAGCTATCCATGACAACGGGTTTTTATTCTTGTTCGGGCCTCTCCGGAAAGATAACAACCCTACGTCCAGTGTTTCTTTATATGAAAGAGGATTACAAGAGGGAACCCGGTGAAACGAACATCTCGGTGAGATTACAACAAGTATTAGATCTACTCAAGTCTGATGATCTTGACTTGGCTTCTGGCCCCCCGTACACACCGTAGGGGCCTGGTTTATATAGTGTCGAACAACCGACCTACCGAGGGATAAACGGGTCGGGCTGGCCGCACGTCCGTAACGGACTCGAATATATCCCGAGGCAAATAAGGTATACTCCAATTCTTGGGGATCACGACGTCTGCTCCAATCCGGGAAACTACGTCCGGGTCTTCACGTAGCCGTGCAGAACTCTGTTCGAGTCGGACTCGAATAGAGAGTCTTGGCCGCTACGCGCCGTACCAACCAGGAAGTTGTTCGGCGAGACGTGCGTGGGCCTGACAGAGCCCTCTAGGGAGCCAGGCCCTAGGAGGCTGTCTGGTTAGGCCGTTAGGGAGTGGGCCATGGTAATGGACCGTGATTTTATCTTCGATAGGATCGGCCTCTATTCAGAGAATAGGCCCCCAACTGCCCAATCGGCCTACTGCACACAAAGGAGGAGCACGAACACATACGGTGCGCTGAATCTGAGTCGGCAAAGCAGTGGTAAAGCGTGCACGAGGCACTGCCCCAAAAATCAGATCGCCATGCTACGTAGCACCGCCAACGAAATGGATCGGAGATACAATGCCGTCACCCCCCACCACGGCCAAGCCAAATAGAAGGGCCCGAGGAGCACGAAGAAGCAGCACGGCAACACGGCAACCACCCCGTGGCCCCGTGGCCTATGGGTACCAAAGAAGAGGGAGGGAGCACCACCACAGCATGCGCCGGCGGCGAGGACGCTGAACCTCCGGCGAACAGCGGCGGTCACAGGTGCACCGAGAGTGAGGAGAAGAAACGCGGGAGCGCCAGCCGTGGATGAGGAAGAGGAAGTCTGCACCGACTGTAGAAGGGAATTGAAAGACAAATCCCGTGTCGACCACCGATGGGGAAGACGGAACCCGGTCGATCCGATCATGGAAGAGGCGCTGACAGCCGCGCCACCATCAGTTGGTCTGGTCGCCTTGCGCCGCTCGCCAAGGTTGGTCTGGCCGCCTTGCGCCGCCGCCGCTCGCCAAGGTTGGGGTAGATGTTTGCTGTCATTGCTGGCCCGATCCGCACCGCTGTTGTATCGTGGGAGGGAACTGGACGGTGCTTCGCTTGGAAGGAGGAAGGGGTCGCCGCCTGGATCTGCTGGGGAAGGACAAGGACGCCGATGGAAGTCCCGCGCTGGGAAGGACGCAGACGCCAGTAGAAGTCCCGCGCCTCCGGTCGGAGATGGGGAAGAGTCGGCTGCGGGAACCGCGCCGCCGTCGTGTGGGCGAAGGGAAACAGATCGCCGCCGGCCACGCCGGGCCGGGGAGAAGAGCGCGACGCCGCCGCAGTGGTGGGAGATGTTGCCGCCGTCGTCGCCTGTGCGTGGAGTAGCGCCGCCGCCATGCTTCATCGGGAGTAACAGAGCGTTGGGCCGCCGCCGCCGGCCACGCCAGGCTGGGGGGAAGTGCGCGCTGCCACCGGCGAACCGCCGTGTTGAAGAAGATGGTGCCGTCGCAGCCCGTGTTGGGAAGGTAGTGCCGCCGTGCTGCGCCGAGGAGGAGGGATGGAGTTGGCCGCCCAGGCCCTCGCCGAGGAGATGCAGGGAGTTGTCGCGCTGCCACCGCGTGCAGAAGGGGCCGTGCCGGACCGCCGTTGGCTGCGTATGGGAGGACAAAGAAGGGGCCAGGCCACCGCCGGCCACGCCGAGGAAGGAGGGGGAAGCGCGTGATGCCACCACTGTGTTGAAGAAGATGGCGCCAGGCCACCGCCGGCCACGCCGGGCAAGGGGGAGCGCGCGCCACAGCTGCCGTGTTGGTGAACATGGCGTCGACCGGTGGATGAATTGACGTCGAGCAGCAGGCATGCGGTCGAAGCTCGACTACATGCAGTCATGTCGAGCGCCGCTGATGCAATCGATCGCCACGGCCAAGTTTGATGCTATCTGCATGTTGATTTTCCTTTTCTTCTAATCCACGCAGTTTTTGTTGTGGTTGCCAGGGTTCTTGCTTCATGGGGGGAGAATGACCTCAACGATACTCATTTCGCACGCCTCGTCTCGAATGACATTAAGTTCGATCGCCTTGACTCATATGACACTGGGCATGCGAATTTCTTATCTCAGTGACATTTTTTCATTTTTCCAAATATACTATTGATTTACCCTTTTTAACTCGCGTGACTTTACCGTTTTGCCTCTTCTCCATCACCGACCCCGGCCATCTTCTCCATCACCGAGCTCACCCTGCCACTGCCTGCGCGAGCCCTGACGGCGCTTCCCCATGCTCGTCCCGGTCGCGCGCTCCCAAGCTCGGCCCCGTTGTTGCACGCCCAGGTGGTGCCTTCCTGTGCTCGGCCCAACCGGTGCCTCCTCTAGCTCGGCCCGGGTGGCATGCTTGAAAGGATCCTAGGGCGAGAGGGGGGTGAATCGGCTAGGTCAAATTTTAACTATTTTTGGATTTTTCTTAATTTAACTTGCAAATTAATAAACCACACGAGCTACTTGACCTAATTGACTGTTCAATCTAAGCAATAGCAATAAATAAGACACAAAAAGAATCACAAGACGGTTCGAAGGCTAGCGCACAGCAAGTAGTAGATAAGCGGAAATGTAAATGAAAAGAAACAAGAAGGCAAACCAAGCTTTTTACCGATGTTTGATGTACAATGGATGTACACCTACTCACCGTTGAGGAACTCCGATGAACGGAGCCGGGACCCTCTCATCCATAACCCTCAATCCACTAGCGGTAGCTCTTCACCAACACATGGCGGATGAGCTCCAAACCCTCACACAATCGCGAGTTTTTCCACACACACGGAAGCTCCTCACGAACCCACCACTTCGACGGACAAAGAGGTAATCACCTCGACACACGGAGTGACCTCGGACCAACCAAAGGTTTTCCTCACCTTTGACGGACAAAGGTTGTCGGGTATAAAATCATGGCCCATTGCCATGGTCTACTCCCTGACAGCTCAATCGGACAGCCTACTAGGGCCCAGCTCCCTAGAAGGTTCTATCTGGTCCATATGCGTTCTTGCCGAACAGCTCCTTGGCTGGCGCGGTGCGTAGCGGCCTAAGCCTCGTGTTTGAGTCCGACTCGAACAGAGTTCTGCACGGCTACGTGAAGACCCAGACGTGGTTTCCCGGATTGGAATAGGAGTCGTGATCCCCAAGATTAGGAGTTTACCTTATCTACCTAGGGATGCATTTGGCATGTACTGAGTTCGTTACGATCTCGTAGTTAGCCAGGTCCAATTATCCCTTGGTAGGTCGGTTCCTCAACACTATATAAACAGGACCCCTATGGCATGTAGAGGGGACCTGATGATCGAGTATCATCCAAGCACCTTTGTATTCCTGCATACTGCTCGCCAAGACCATTGATCTCGTCGAGTTCCCCTTGTGATCATCTTTGATATAGAGAAAGGCTGGACGTAGGGCTATTATCTCTCCCGAGAGGCCTGAACCAGGATAAAAAACCTTGCCTCTCTGTTCGTCGCTGGTTGCTGTTCGTGTTGTTCGGCGTGTCTCCTATCTCCCCCTTCTCAAGAACCTTAGTTGACTTGAGATCGATATCTCAACCGTCGACACCGGTCGACTCCACTCAACAGCCAAGTCCGCATCAGCCTTTACCCAGGGCTCCCCTCAGCAACCAAAGAAGAGAGGTATAATCGGCTTATGATTTAATTCCATACAATCCGATTTCTTAATTACCTTTGATCAACAGGGAGACCCGAAGGTGAAACCGGACCGAGGAAGAAATTGGCTGCTAAGAAGCCAAGACCTCAAAAGGTGCGTACACCCGATAGCAACGAATCGGTATGTGATACAGTAAGCACTTGATTCCCCAAAATTTTCATCAACTTTCTATCGGCTTTTCTCTTATCGGAATTGCGATTTCAGGACACTTCCCCCATACAAAAGTAGAAGGACGCCACGCCTGCTCCTCCACCAACATCACAAACTCCACCGGCTTTCAACCCCCAAGACGTAATCGGAACTTTCTTATTTCAATCTTATAAAATTCTTAAATTCCGATATATTGTAACTTTAAATATTTCCTTTCTTCCAATATATGTTTCAACCTCGAAGCCCAGTTCGCGTAACTGTGGTATCAACGCAAATAATAACATACGACAGGAAGAAAACCGACGAGCTCAACTTCGATCCGTCCAGCATGGACTGGCTTGACGACGAGCTGGACTTCCTATCCTCTCCGATCAAGACTCAATCACCTCCAGCCGTCGCCATCGAGTCTCCTGCAGAAGCACCAACCAAGAGCAATCGGCTCTCCCCAGACACCCTTGCCAAGCTGAAACAAATATGGGAGCTGGTTGGCAACGAATCGGCTTTTCTGGCCAATCCACCTGCCATCCGGGAAATAGCAGACTCCGTCAAAGAGATTCTCCCAGAGCAGGTGGTTTCGGCCATCAAGAAGTTGCTGTCTCTTGGAGACAAGAAAGCCGATTTTGACGCTGCACTAGATCGGCTACATCAAAGGGAAGCCCTGAAAGACGCTGAGGCAGAACTCAAGGGGTTGATCCAGGATGCCAACTCTCAAAATGACAAGCTCCTCAAGCGGAAGCAAGAAGCTGAATCGGCAAAAGCTGCTGCCTCCAAGGAAGTTTGAAGGGTCAAGTCCCTGGAACTAGAACTGGAGAAGGCTAAGAAAGCCGAAGCAGCCACTCGCTCAAACTTTGAAGAGACTAAATCGGTAGCCAAGGAGCAATACAGAATAGTAAAAGCTTGCGGCTTGGCAGTTTTGGAAGCTAAAAAGAAAATCCCAATTGTGCCTGGATCGGTCGAAGAGGATACCGATACTGTCAACCAGGTCCGGGACACAATCACCAGTGCTGCCGCCGCAACTTTTGAATTTTGTGAATGATTGGCCTACGAGCCAAATTTTAAAAACTTTAGTCTATGTGTGGATCGGTATTTTACCGATTGTAAAACAATGTTTTATCTTGCCCCTTGGGCAAAAACAGTTGAGGCCTTCGTGTCTCTGTAATAACTCTTATCTCTCTATGCAATTTCTTTCGCTCTTTATTAATGTCTTAATCTATAGGCGATTCCTTATAATCGGCTTTTCCTGAATAGCAACGTGTTAAGCAAATACCAGTATTGACTCGTTATAAGTGATTCTCAAGCTATAGGCGATTCATTTAAAATCGGCTTTTTGTCAACAGCAACGCGTTGAGTAAATCATCACCATCAATTCCACAAGTGTCAAACGGCTTTTTTGAACTATAGGCGATTCCTAGGAATCGGCTTTTAACTTTTACCTCAAGTACCAACCCAAACACTTGGATAGTATTTCTTCAGATATTTAGCATTAATTGCTTTGCCGAAAATTCCCCCTCGAGTGTCTCCAAAATATAAGCGTTTCCAGGAATAATCCGATTGATTTTAAATGGTCCTTCCCAATTTGGAGACCACTTCCCGTATTTAGGATCCCTTGAACCAATCGGTAAAAATGTCTTCCATACAAGATCTTCCACTTCAAAAGTTTTCGGCACAACCTTCTAATTATAATATCAAGCAACTCTTTGTTTATCACGCTCAATATGCTCCAAAGCTCTTAATCGAACAGCCACCATATCATCCAGCTTATCCACCATCAGATTCTTGTAATCATCGGCTTTCACGTTATTCTGTTCCTCAACCCTTGTAGATCCGATGATAGCTTCAACCGGTAGAACAGCCTCTTGACCATATACCAACTCAAATGGTGACACTTTTGTGGATCCATGTTTAGCAATCTGATATGCCCATAGCACATCCGCCAAAGTATTATGCCAACCCGCTGCCTTTCATCGATTGTTCGCTTGATCAGCTTTATAGCGCTTTTGTTTGAAAACTCTGCTTGGCCGTTGGCTTGAGCATAATACGGCGAGGAGTTGATTGTTGTGATTCCCAGGCTTCGAGCATAATCTTGAAATGCTTCCGACATAAATACCGATCCCTGATCCGTAGTGATGGTCTGAGGAATCCCAAATCGGTAAATTATGTGTTCTCTGAGAAAGTCGATCGCTTCAGTAGCAGTTACTTCTTCAGTGGTACAGCTTCAACCCATTTAGTGAAATAATCCATTGCCACCACAATATACCGATGCCCCTTGGAGGAGGAAGGAAATATTTCTCCGATCATATCAATTCCCCATCCTTTAAAAGGCCACGGCTTTACGATCGGATGTAAAATTGATACAGGCGCATGTTGGATATTCCCAAATTTCTGACAGTCTTTGCAACCCTTATAATATTTAAAATAATCTTCCACCATCGTTGGCCAGAAGTACCCCACGCGCTTCAACATCCATCTCATCTTGTATGCTGATTGATGTGTTCCACATAATCCTTCATGAATTTCTCTGATTGAAACTTTAGCATCTTCTTCATTCAGGCATTTAAGTAATAAACCATCAAAACTCCGATAGTATAACTTGTCACCGATTAATACATACCTTAGAGCTTTTCTTTTAAGCTTCCTATCGGCTTTCCCCTGAGGATCCTTAAGCTAACCGATAATTTCTGCCTGCCATCCTATCGGAACAGGATTTGCAATCGCAATAATCTACAACTCCATGATCGACAATTTATATCCTGACGCTTCTTGAGCTAAATCATTAGCCTCACAATTCTGTTCCCTTGGAATATGATGAATCTTGAATATACTGAAATGCTTAGCCAAATCAGAAGCTCTTTCCAAACATTCCCGAAGAAGGTCACTATGGCATTCATATTTACTAATCATCTGAAAAACTACTAGCTGTGAATCTCCATAAATCTCCAAGGCAATAGCTCCAGCTTGAATTAACCACTCCAATCCTTGAATCAAAGCCTCATATTCTACTTGATTGTTGGTCAACCCAAAATCCACTGTAACACTGAATCGGTAGGGAACACCACCAGGAGAAACTATGAAAATACCGATTCCGCATCCCTTCTCACAAACCGATCCATCAAAGAACATTACCCAAGGCAAGAGAATCGAAAGATTAACGTCTTGATGGTGCATGATAAAATCAGCTAATACCTGCCCCTTGACATCTTTTGGAGATTCATATGTCAAGTCAAACTCGATGAGAGTATATGCCCACTTACCGAGTCGTCCTTTGATAATTGGAGCATTAAGCATGTATTTGACCACATCGGTTTGACAAATCACTTTGCATTCAGCACCCAGTAAATAATGCCTCAATTTAGTGCATGCAAAGTACAAATAAAGGCAATACCTCTCCACTATCGTGTATCGGGTTTCTGGATCCAACAACTTTCTGCTCAAATAGAAAATCGCATGTTCCTTTCCATCGACTTCTTGGACCAGAACTGCCCCTATCGTTTTATCCGATACCGATAGATACAACTTAAACGGCAAATGTCCCTTCGGAGCGAACAGAACGGGTGGATTGACCAGATATTCCTTGATATTATCAAACGCTTTTTGCTGCTCTGGTCCCCAAATAAACTTATCGGAATTTTCCAACTTAAGCAATGGAGAAAACGATATGATTCTTTCTGATAAATTTGAGATAAACCTCCTCAAGTAATTAATCTTACCGATGAGCTCTTGTAGACGATTGTTCCTCCTCTTGAGATTTAATCACCACATCATCAATGTAAATCTCCACTAATTTACCGATTAAATCATGGCAGATCAAGTTCATCTCTCTTTGATATGTAGCTCCAGCACTAATCAGCACAAAAGTCATCACAACCCACTCAAACAAGCCGATAGAACCAGGACATCTAAATGCAGTCTTGTTCACGTCTTCTTCGGCCATAAAGATCTGATCATATCCAGCATTGCCATCAATGAAGCTGATAATCCGATTGCCAAAAGCAGCGTCAATTAAACGATCAGCAATCGGCATCGGATATTCATCCTTGTACGTTGCCTTATTTAAGTCCCAAAAATCGATGCATACCCGGATCTTATCAGAATCTTTCTTTCCCACCGGTATAATATTAGAAATCCAATCGGCATATTTGCACGGCCGAATAAACTTTGCATCTAATAACCTCTGAATTTCAGCCTTCACTTGATCATAAATTTTCCAACTAATCCTCCTCGGTGATTGTTTTACTGGCCGAAATCCAGGCTTCATTTTAATTATGTGCTCAACTATAGATCGGCTTAGACCAGACATCTCATGATATTCCCAGGCAAAGCAATCAACACGATCTTTAAGAATATGGATTAGCCGATCCTTATATTCCCGCGGCATCTGTTTACTGATGTATGTGGGCCTTTTTTTACCATCTGTTCCAATATTGACTTTTCAAGCTCATCAACCAATATAAAACCTTGGCCTATTTTATACTCTACTTCCTCTAGAGCCGCGGTTCCCATAAAAAACCGTCGTGTGCTTGAGTTACCGATTGCGCTTCCAATGTTGTTGGCTTGAAGCCCAATTTACTGACGCTGAGGAAATCGCACTCCTCCAAATGTTTTCCCGATAGTGCCTCTAGGTTGTCATGTATCTCCGCACAATCGGTTTCTGCGGTTAGAGACTCTCCGCTGACCACTTCTATCTGCTCGCCAATCCACTAATCTGATGCAACGTCGATGGAATGCAGCAATTGGCATGTATCCAATATCTTCCCAACAGCACATTATAACTTCCTTTTCCTTCAATCACAAAGAAAGCTGTTGGGATTGTTTTGCTCCCTACAGTGAACTCCACAACCAAAACCCCTTTCGCTTCAGTCGGATTTTCATTAAAATCGCTCAAAACCATATTGGTCTTGTCAAATCCTCTGTAGGTTTTTCGATTTTGCGGCACACAGAATATGGCATCAAATTTACAGTAGCTCCACTGTCCACCATCATTCTGGAAATCGGCTTTCCATTCTTATAGCCCATGATAAACAGCGGCTTCAAGTGTAATCGAGAATTCTCTAGTTTCTTAAAAATGGCATCCTCAGCTCCAATTACTAGTTCTGCGGCAGCCTCCTCATAATCGCACATGAATTCCCGGGGTAGCACGCAAACCATATTAGTGGCAATTGATATCTCATCAGAGTCCTTTTCAATAATAACATCCGATCTCAACTTGGGCCTCCATTCTTGCTTGCCCCTAGCTGGCTTTATCGGCTTTACCTGTTCTAGCAGAGCGTCTCTAAACTTCTCAGCTTCTGCTTCTTTAGCCTTAGCGTTCCACATCCGCTGCAAGCGCCGCTTCTGAGACTTTGTGATTCCACTTGGGCACCACTGTGGCAACGACACCTTGGGAGGCCGTTGCACATCGGTATTTTTATTCAACGGGACGTCATCGGCTCTTCCACTAGGAAACACCAGCCGGTCTTTTACCGATGTTCTCTTGGGAGGAATAAACATGTGGTTCATCGGGAAATTCTTCAAAGTAGGCAATGACATTCTTTCTTCCCAGCAATATTAGAAAAAAGGACAATCGCAGTGCTCCATCTCCCAATCTTGATCATTCGAATTCCTTTGAACAGTTTCTGGAGTATCCGATTTAACGCTCTTGCGAGGTGTTTCCTTAGCCATCCGGTCATATTTTTCCAACAGCTGATCAAAGGTTGGCTTTGGCCTTGGCTTAGAAATCGGATTATAATTATGTCCGCGCTTCACCTCACGCCACTCACCAGTTCTTTCACCACCTTGTTGGCCTGACGATCAGAATTTTAATTCTGGCCTCTCTTCCACCACGATCCTCTTAGAGCCAACAAGCACTTTAAACCGATTGGAGCTCTCGGTGTCATCGGCTTTTCTTTTGGCATCAACCATTCCAACAAAACCGACTGGAAACGGTTCTGTATCAATCTGCGAATTTTTGCCTTGATACCGAAGCTGCCCGCTCTCGATTGCTTTCTGAACCACTTGCTTGAATACATTGCACTCATTGGTAGCATGCGAGTAAGAATTGTGCTACTTGCAATATTTCCTCTTCTTCAGCTCTTCTAGTAGAGGAATCACATGCCCCTGTTTAAGCCGAATCTACTTTTCCTGCAGAAGATGATCAAAAATCCGTTCACATTAGGACGTAACAAAAGAATATTTCCCCTTCTCAGGGCCTTTCGGCTTTATCCATCCAAGTTCAAATTCTTTCTTGTTGTTCACCCATTCAGCAACATAGGCACCCATGTCTTTAGTATCAGAATCATCCAAGTCCTCAACCTCATCTGTATCGACAACATTGATAGCTTTATCTTTACCCTTATTATTGTTGTTGTTATTCCGATACTCTTTCTGGCCTGGGTAAGAATTATCAGAAAATCGACTTTCATAGAGCGCGATTTTGTGGGCCAGGTGCGAAATATCTGCAAACTCTTGGTTGCCCACCTTCTTCTGATTGACAGGTAATAAACCCTTGAAAGCCAATTCCGCCAACTCATTGTCGGGCAATGAAAGGCTATAGCATCGGTTCCTCACTTCCCTAAACCGACGTAAGTAATCATTCATCTATTAACCGAATTTCTGTTTAATCATCATGATATCGGTAATTCTTGCCTCATTCTATCCAGAATAAAAATATTCATGGAATTTCTTCTCCAGATCTGGCCAAGAAGTGATACTATTCGGAGGAAGCGATGTGAACCAATTAAATGCCGATCCCGATAACGACAGGGGAAACAATCGGCATTTGAGAGTATCCTTTAATGTGGCCTCTCCGCACAGCGCAAGGAATCTAGCAACATGCTCGCGCGTAGAGGTGTTGTCACTCTCACTGAATTTCGTGTTTGCGAAATCAGGAACCCGATACTTATGAGGGAACTCCGTTTCATTGAAAGCTGATGGATACGGCATAGTATAATGCGGGGCAATTTTAGGAGTGTTGAACCCGCATTGCTTCATCATGTTATGAACGAGGTTCCTCGTCATCTCCTCCAAATTGTCATTTATCCCCGGATGAATCGGCTGATAGATCGGCTCTGGGACCGGGACCATAGCCTGATTGTTTGGTATCATATGAATCGGAGTTGGGTTGATCGTCAAAGGAGGACTTGGTTGGAAAGCCCCAATATGAGATGCCCCTAGCTGAGTGTAAGCTGGATACTAGTTTCCCAGATTCACCCCTTGCGAGATATTCCAACTCTATTGAGGAATTGGCCCAGTCATGATGTTGTGTAGCGCGGCACTAGTCCCCTCCTGGATGATTCGCCCAAAAACCGATGACTGGTCCAACATCGATCGGTAAACAGAGCTATTGATCTGATCTCTTATCACCTCGGAAAAATCTCCGGTGAGCAGTGGATCTCCAATAAAAGTCTTCGTAATCTGGCCACTAGGGGTTTTCCGATAGCCAGTTAGCATTCTCTTCTTGTTCTCCTCATGGATCTCCGTGAGCCTATCTTCGATTTCTCTTTTCTGATCTGGGCTCAATTCGTCAAATGTCACTGCCTCAGCAGCGAGCTTGAGCGCCTCCAACGCCACCTCGGTGTCGGTACGTGTCATCTCATTGGTTTTGATTGTTGCAGGGACCCGTTGTTGACACAAAAAGTAAATTTTTCATGAACACACGTGCGTAAGCGTCAATTCTGGGATTGCGTCGCAACCAAAGACCAAGCGTGCCAGTTAATTTGACCTGTAAATTGACAAGGAGAAAATTTTCAGTGACTAACCCTAATCGGCTTTCTAAAACAGCCAGATCAGGTTATATAAAATCGGCTTTAGTTAACCCGATTATCAGGATCTATCGGCTTAATGCCAGATAGAGCAATTAAATGTAAATATTCTTTCAATTACGAATCTTATACTTCTTTTTGGTTTTTTTTCATATAATATTAGTAATAAACCTTCGCATCATATATTGGATTAAACCAAGAAATAAGTTGAATAGATTGGTCAGGCCAAGACAGTATTCGAATCTAAATCTAGATGTAAACCAATAAACAGATTAAAAGGTTTAAAGCTAATGAAGGTAGATGCAATACTGATCAGCAAACATTCACACATGCAAGATCCTAAACAAGGCATACACAAGATCGATCGAACGAGACAGTTGCATACGTTGGATTCAGGAAAAAGCATACGAAATACTTGATAATCGGCATTGCAGGATAAACGTATATTACGGATCGATTAAATCGGGACAGTGCAACATGCGAGAACATATTAAAGATCGGTAAATCCCGAGACAGTTTAATATGCTTTGTATACATGAGATCAAGATGATGCAGCCATGCATAGGGGTTATAAGGAGAGAATCAATTTTCCCATCGAGATAGCCCTACCTGCGAGTTGAAGCCTTTCCACGAAGTCGATCGGATTCGAGAAAGTAGTTTGTGTTTTGAGTATGATGTGTTTTTTTCCCGAGACCTAAGGTCCTATTTATACTATTACAATTTCGATACCGATAAGACCTATTTTATCGCGTCGCTCTTGATCAGATCGTATCTCTTCCGAAGTCTCGTGTCGGTATAATAAATACAAGGGTATGAAGAGTACTGGAGAAGACCGGGCGAGGGCCCCACACGTCAGGCGGGCGACCAGGCCCCAGCGTGTTTTCCCTTCGCTGATACAGCCCATTTCCGATTTGGCCTAACATATTCGGCCCTAATTGAATATCCGATTTTCTGCCAAATTTGGGTGTCAACATATGCCCCCAAGTTTGGCAATGGGTATTCTCCAACTCCTCCAACTTCCAATCGGCATCATGTCTCAGGTACTGATTCAATGCTCAGATTTCGAAGCCTTGTATTCTCTAGGACCAGTAGGGGACCAATATCCATCGGATTTCATATTCCATTCCGTAAGAAGACTCCCCTTATTTGCCGATAAGCTTAGTGTCAACAGTTGGAAATCGGCATTTAGGTCTTGGCCTAGCCCGATCAAGGGATATAAGGACTGGCTTATTCGGGTTTTCAATCAGAAACAAGAGCAATGGAATGAACTAGGAATAACCGATGCGATTCTTCTCTCCTTATCCCCACCACCAGCAGATGAACCCTTCATGGCAGCATCAGCTTATTTCTGGTGTGATACAGCCAACGCTTTTCTTTTCCCCACTGGACCTATTAGCCCTACACTTTTAGATGTAGCGATGCTAACCGGCCTGAGTCCCGATGGTGAAATGCTATCGGCTTTCGATCTGACTGCCACGCTGAAACTGGTTCCCGAGAAGAACTTTGGCTGGCAACGGTATATCAGCACCCATCAACAGACAGGCGACGTACAAGACGAAGAGCATATCGCATTCCTAAACATGTGGCTCGATCGCTTTTTCTTCTGCGGGCAATCCCTTAGTCCCAGCAAGGTTTATCAAGGAATAGCTGAAGCACTGGCATTAGGTCAAAAGCTGGCAATCGGCAAATATCTCTTAGGAGCCACTTACCGGATGATGCATGAGATTAGGGACGGTCTCTGCTCACCAAAAGCCGATTACTCAGTTGGTAACTTGGGCGGTCCCTTTTGGTTTATCAGAATGTTCCTAAAGCTCCAGATATACAACATCCTAGGAGAACTGGACTTTAGCTTGGAATTTCCGAACGAACAAAAAACCGATAGCAAAGGGCGTCTCTGCAGATCTTATGGAGAGATGAAGGCTCTAAATCCCTATTTATACTATCACAATATCGATACCGATACGAACTATTTCTGGGTCATGCCTCCGATCAGATCGTATCTCTCCCGAAGTTTTGTCTTCATCGGCTTCTTCGTCATGTACTCTTTCCTTCATCAACAAGGCCCAAATCCGATTCAGCCCAATATATTTCAACATACTCGGCCTTTTCTGAATATCCGATTTTCTGCCAAATTTGGGTGTCAATAGAGTCCTTCGAGAGTGTTCTAGGATGTTCGGTTAGAGTGGCAAGGGTTCGAGAGTATTTTGGGGGAACAACTTTTCGATATTTTGCAGCCACTAAGTCTCAACGCTAGATAGTTCCTGTGGACGCGAAACTTCCTGCCTAAGTGTCCAAATATTCCCACCAAGTTCACAAGTCGACAAACATGACACAAAATCTGATGCGAGACATCGAGGGAGAAAGGGATGGCTAAAACGAAGTGGGTTGCAAAATCTAGCCCCGTCGAACTGGGTCCGACGGCTGTCGAACTAGGTCCGATGGATGAGCGTGCTAGTGGCTAAGTCCCCAAGAATGCAACTCTTCTGTCGGACTGGGTCCGACCACCGTCGGACTAGACAGGGCCACCGACTCCCAACGACTAAGTCCCTAAATGCAACCCTTATGTCGGACTGGATCCGACCACCGTCGGATTGGGTCCGACCAGGCCACCTCCCAAATGAAACACTTCATTGGTCTGGGTCCTACGACCATCGGACTGGGTCTGACGGATTAGGCTGCATCCGGGAAATTCAATCTGGGCTGTTCATTCTTAGGGTTTTCGCCTTGTACCTATAAATAGGAGCCATTAGCACGGAAAAGTGTTAGAGCCTCATTTTAGCAGCCATCCCTTGCCCTAGCCACCATTGAGAACTCCTCCCATGATTGCCTCTCCACCCTTGGCCTCCATGCGTGCTTGAGAGAGGGAGAAGAAGAGAGGAAAGAGAAGAAGAAGGTGCCCCCTACCTCCTCCCATTCATCCCCAAGGTACTAGCCTCTCTCATGGTGTTCTTGCCCAAGTTTCCCTGAGAGTGAGAGGTGGTGTGAGGTGATTGGCCTCCGGTCTTGTGCTCTTTGGGACTCTACTTTCGGAAGGAGATCGATGACAAGCCTTCGTCTACAACAACTCAATCTACTATACCAATGAAGCCCTTCGGTTGAACCGGAGGCCACCTCCTTGTGTGGGGTGCATTAATTGGAGAAAAATCCGCCCTTGCGACCCTTCGGTGGTGCCGGTGAAGAAATCCTTCTTGTGACCATTTGGAGGTGTGAGAAGGTCGGTGACCCTTCGGCGGTGCCACTGAAGAAATCCTTCTTGTGGCCCTTTGGAGGTGTGAGAAGGTCGGTGACCCTTCGGTGGTGCCGGTGTGGTGTGTGAAGTCTTTCCACCTGTGGGAAGAGCTCGCTGCTTGTACGGGTTTGGAGTTCGTCCACCATTCGTTGGTGAAGAGCTTCCGCTGGTGGATCGGACAAAAAGGTCGAGAGAGACCTTGGCTTTCACTTGTGAAAACTTACCTAATGGTGAGTAGGAGTTTGCTCTGAACATCAAGAAACACACAGTTGTTTCTTGTCTCCATTTCTTTACATTTCCGCACCTCTACATTCACGCATATCTTATGTTTGATCAACTACCTAGATAGAACATCACTTGTATTCACTTCCACTAACTAGCATCATAGGTTCAACCGATTACTTGGGTAACTAATTTGACTAATCACTAGCACAACCAAAGTCGGAATTAAAAATTGCAAAAGGCCGGTTCACCCCCTCTCGGCCCGAGGTCCCTTCAGCGCCATCGGAACCCGCGCGCGAGGAAAAGAACAGGCCACCACCGGCTATATCTAGAGAGAGAGAGAGAGAGAGAGAGAGAGAGAGAGATGCGGCTGCACCTCCACCGACGTGGGGGAAGAGTGCGTCCGAGCACCGCCATTAGTAAGTGCCGCCAGCCTCGTGCACCACCACACCGAAATCGACAGAGTGGGAGCCACACCGCCGTGCCTGGATCTAGAGGGAGTGGAGCCATGCCACCGGGAACAACCTCTAGCCTCAAGAGCGTCCGGTCAAGGGGGAGCCCGTGCATCGCTGATCTAGATCTGGAGAGGTCGCCAGCGAAGGCAGACGGGAGTGAAGACGATCTTACCCATTGCCACTCGTAGCAGCCGTGCCAGTGCACGGGGATGGAGCTAAAGCGGCGGAGACCTCGCTGGACCACCGCAAGGAGATCGATGCGGCACGCCGAACGCCGCTTGTGGAGGAGAAGACGCCACGCCATCCGAGACGTCGCAGTCATGCCGAATGGGGAGTGGGGGTGGCCTTGCAGCGTCGTGTTGAGTAGGAGTTGCGAAACGTGGTGCTGCGTCGACCGTGGACCACGCTGTCGGGCTTGAAGCAGAGGAGCCGTGCCATCGGGCTTGAAGGGAAGACGTGTTGCGCCTGTTGTAGAAGAGCTGGGCCACCACGACCATGCCGAGGGATGGAGTACGCCGCCGCTGTGAAGAGGACCAGGGGTAGTCGCGCCGTCAGATCTGGCGAAGGAAGAGCTAGGGATGGCCGGGCCGGGGAGGAAAAAGTTGGGGGCCGCGTTGCCGAAGGGGAAGAAGAATAAGGGGGAGAGTGATGCGCCGCCTTGCTTCTCCGCCCCAGCGTAGTCGACGCCGGCGGCCGCGCCAAAGAGGCCCTTCGGTGGCGTCATGATTGGCCGGCTATGCCGCCGCCACTGGGGGCTAGGGTTTGGGTGGAAGGTGCTATCCTGGATGCCGCCTTCTCTATGAAGCCAACCAAAGCAACAGTTTTGACTAGTGCTAGGAATTGGATGTGTCGTGCCTGCCCGCCCGGGCCCATTGTGAAGGGAATATGCCCTAGATCAATCATGAGATGATTGTGTAATGCCTCGGGCCAGCGCAAAACGGGCTGGCACAGCCCGGTCAGCACTTCGGGCTGTGCCGGACCGGCACGGAGTGCCAAAATCTCGGCCCATCATGGCCCCAAAGCACGTCGGCAAAGTCGGCCAGGCCCAAGCACAACTCGGGTGATAAAACAACAGCAATATTACTTTTTATAAATTCTTAAGTTGTTCAAATAAAAAAAGTTGTCTATGTGAAAATGATGTGCCTGAAAATTATCTATAACTTTAATGTTCAACCTAAATTCATCCAAGCAACAGGAGACCTCTAAAATGGCGAATTACCGAGGACGGTGCCGTCGGCACTAAAGCATGCATCGAAGAAAATATTTTTTATAAATTCATTTGTTGCTCAAATGAAAAAGTTGTCTAGATGAAAAAGATGTGTCTCGCAATTATTTACAACTTTTGTGTTGAAGAAAAATTCACCCCAAGCATTGAAATACCATGAAAAACAAAAACTATTGACTCGTACTTTATTTTGGGTTGGTTGGACCAAGCACATCCCATATAGTTGGTGCTGGGCCGGGTGGCCCGACGTGCTTGTTTTTCAGGCTCGGCATGACACATCATTCATGCCGTGCCAGCCCGGCCCATTTTTTTCCCGTGTCGTGTTGTGCTTCGGGCTGCCTTTTTTGAGCCATGCCTGGCCCGGTCAAGACGGCCCGGCCCAAACTCCTAGCACTAGTTTTGACCCGTGTTTAGAGACTGACACGAATAAAAGAGGAATAAGAGAGAGGAGAGTTCTCGGACTTATTGGACCATGTGCAAAATGACTGTAAAATCCTGATGGTAAAATCGTCTTGTAGGGCATAGGGAGAATACCCAGTTTCTCACAGCAGAGGGTAAGTGCACCGGTTTAGATATATGGTTAAGGGGTTAGCTACTCTTCTTCTACGAACAAAATAGTTTACTGGTAAAATCAATGACAAATTAAGCGTGTTGGAGACGTCGATACGATTCAAACCTTTTGCATTCACTTGTCTGGATCCATGTGTAGTAACATCCTTCATCAACGCACTCTAAAACAATAGCAAGATACATAACTGTGTCCAAATGAAGCCGGCGATGGATGTCCTTTTCCATGTAGACTGATTCCCCGATACGTTCTCTTTCCATTGTTGAAAAAGAAAAGACATTATAGTATTGTGCTTTGACAACCCTAGGCCTTGTTTGTTTAAGCTTAGATTAAATTAAAATTAAAATTTGTTATTTTTGTATAAACCAAACGATGTAACACTTTCTAATCATTTTTATGTGATTTTAAATAGTTTTCTTATAGTTTGTAAAATAATTTTTAATAATTTTTGAACTCTTTAAAATGTTTTTCAAGAGCTTACAAATTTTTCAGATTAAAGTTTTAAACAATTTTAAGCTCAAACAAATAAGACTCTAATACCCTACTGAGCATGTGAATCACACACCACTCGTGTAATTGATGATTACAAGCACTCTTCTGTTTTAAGTAAATTAGTTCAAATATACTGACCTGTCCTAAAAACTGCCAAATCTGTTGTTTGCACAAGGACAATGCTTCGATATTTTGCAATTTATATATTTTAGGAAAAAGTCTACTTCACCCCCTGAAATATTGAGTCAAGCGCACATAACCCCCTAATTTCGAAAACCGGATATTCTAACCCCTGTATTTTTAAAACCAGAACACGTAACCCATGCCCTGATTTCTTACGATGGTTTTGCCACGTGAATTGGACAAGTGGGTTGATTTTGCATAGATGGCTCATGACGTGTACTCAAAATACAAAAAATATCAATAAAATAGTTGGACCTATGTGTCAGCCGATACTACCCTTTCTTCCACCTCTGTCGCCTCACCGCTCTCTCTCTCTCTCTCTTCCTGCTTCTCCTTCCCCACCACCTCTCTGCTCTTCCTCCCCACGTGTCACCCGCCTCCATCGGCGGTGCACGGAGCTACGCTACGCGATGGCCAGGCGACGGCGGCGGGATGGCGCACACAGGGCGGCATGACGTCGGTGGCGGGCGGCGGCGGAGCATGGTGCGGCGGTGCAAGCGGCGTCGTGTTGGCACGGGACGACGGCAGGGCGGCGGCACAATCCGACAGCTGGCCAATTAGGGTTTTGGGCAGGTGATTTGGGGATTATTTTTTGTCTATAGATTAGAGTGATAGAGAGGGAGGAGAGAATAGGACAGAGAGAGAGAGAGGACGTTGAGGGGCGGCGCAGGGAGGGGCCGGTGTGGGGAGGGGCGAGCAGGTTGCGACAGGTGGAGCAGGGAGGCGGCGGCGGCTGGGAGGAGGGGCGGAGAGAGGAGAGAGGGGAGAGGAAAAGAGAGAAGAGATGGTGGAGGAAGAAGATGAGGGTGGGCCCATGCTAAAAATAGATTAAAGAAAAAATAAATACCACATGTACTTCTTAGGTGGCAAAACCACACATATGGAGCGCTGAAGTGGAAAAAACCACCTGTAAAACCACTCGCGGGGGGTTATTTGCACCGGTTTGAATCTTTCGGGGAACAGAATACCTGGTTTTCGAAGTCAGGGGGTTATGTGTGTCCGACTCAATACTTAGGGGGCAAGTAGACTCTTTCCTATATTTTAAATAGCTTATCATGTACCTTTATATGGTGTACAATTTTTCTGAAGTGCGGAAACAATTTTGGCTATTGAAATTACGCTTTTGCTAATAATCAGACGATTGATTTTTAAAAATACTAGCTCAATTTTGTAATATATCTATATGTTTTCGTTGAATCTTTTATATGCCCTATGCAGGTGTTTGATATACGATCCAAAAAATTGACTGCGTTCTGCATTATATAACACTCGGTCAAGCCGGTCCCTTGAAATTATTGTAATTAGAGCCTGTCCTCTCAAACAAACTTTTAAAAATGCAGACTACGTGTAATAATATATGGTCGAATCATGGTTTTGACACTTGGAAACATAGGACAAGAAGCCAATGCAAACATCGAAAGTGATAGGTACTCACCGAAAATTTAATCTACCACAAGACGGCAATACAACGTTAATGTAGCTATCTAGCTAAAACATTTTTTTTCTTTTGAGGGAGAGATGCAGTGATGTATATAAGTGTGACATGCATAAAATTATATGTCTCCAATATAGGTTTCCATTTCCGTGTAGGCATTTACAACTTTGAGCTTCATGATATGATCCAAGTGAGCCCTAGAGTCATTTGACATGGAGAAAGGGCAGGAGATAGCAGTATCAGCAGGTGAGAAAGGTCCAGAGCAGCTCGCAATTGACGTCGGTCATGACGAGCATGGCGAAGGCAAAGGTGTCCATGGCGCCGCCAACGTGGAGGTCGAGGCAGTCGAGAAGGAGAGGCTGTCTGTTGTGGAGGAGCCCGAGAGGAAGAAGAGCAGGAGAGTGGCAGCTCTTGATGCCTTTAGAGGGCTAACTATTGTGGTATGGCTACTTTGTTTCTTCGTACAATAAAATATAATTCCAGCCTCTGCATTGAAAGATGATGAAAATTTGTTTCAATGAAATTTCATACATAGATTCTGAGATGGAAATATTTAAATTTTTTAACACGCACCCCAATTATTTTTTACCATTAATATAATCTGATCCAATGCTGTTTATGAGATCTCACACATTTTCTTTGACTTTTCGATGACTTTTTTTGTTTCCGATGGCTTATTCCCGATTTTCAAGCGCGTAAATGCACGACCATGCGTTGTAGTTGCCTGCTTTACGAAAAGAAGGCCGCCGCTTGCACTCGCCATCCTCGTCAACGCCCGCCACCATTAGACGCCCAATCCCATGTCTTCATCGGCAATAGAACCGGTTGACAAGCGCATGGTTGCGCCCGCCGAGGGATGCGCAGCGCGACCCTTCGGACCCACATCGACGAGCACACGTCATATCATCTTATGGACCCACGTTAGCTATACGATCAACAATGAACGGTTAATAATGCTGGCACCCCATGGGGTTGCGAGGGAGTACACTAGTCCCCCGAAAATATTTCCATCTGAAATATGAAGTCTTTGACACTTGTAGCTGCTTTCTATGGAGAGTACAAACTATCACTCAATTTTTAGCGAAGAAGCTAGCAGTGTTATGAAATATTTGCAACTTTACACGTTAACATGCAAAAGGTTGGAATTCCCTGTACATGCAGCTGATGATACTGGTGGACGATGCCGGCGGGGCGTATGAGCGGATAGACCATTCACCATGGAATGGATGCACTTTGGCAGACTTCGTCATGCCATTCTTCCTCTTCATCGTCGGCGTTGCAATCGCCTTTGCCTTGAAGGTTAGCAAGGGCATCTCTAATATATGTGCTAGCTCTATCCCAAGACTGTAGCAAATTCTCAGAGAAATGTTGGCGTTCACACACTGTTACCTTTAATGTTTTATTTTGGGGACTGATCATCATGTGAATATGATTGCAGAGAGTTCCGAAGATGGGTGCTGCAGTTAAGAAGATCGTCATCAGAACATTGAAAATGCTCTTTTGGGGCCTCCTACTGCAAGGTAATTGAATTCTTTCTCGGACATATCTAATGTTGAATTTTGTGTATATTAACTTCAATCCAGTCTGCCACTATTTTGCTTCAAACAATTATGTAACTATTGTATTTGAATGAAGGTGGATACTCGCATGCTCCAGATGACCTGTCTTATGGAGTGGACATGAAGAAGATAAGATGGTGTGGTATCCTCCAGGTTCGGTTCATCCACCAAAGAAACAAATTTGCCAGCTTCTTTCATTTTATCTTGGTCACGACTTGGGTTTCATTCCTTCTGTTTGACATTGCTTCATCAGAGAATAGCATTGGTGTACTTTGTGGTTGCTCTAATCGAAGCATTCACCACCAAGGTGCGGCCGGCAACCGTGCGATCTGGTCCTTATGCCATTTTCGACGCATACCGGTGGCAATGGTACACAGATATTACCCTGATACTTGCCTGACATTGTTAGCCCGTTACTGCAGAAAACTGTCCATTTTTGTTATGTCTCAAAACGATGAATATCTCTGTTCTTTCTGATCACCGACAGGTTAGGTGGTTTCATTGTGTTTATCATATACATGGTCACAACATACTCACTGTATGTCCCTGACTGGAGCTTTGTTTACCACAACGATGGTGATATTAACGATGGGAAGGAATTCACGGTGCTTGGCACTTTCCCTGAGCATATCAGAACTTGCGAAGTTTTGTGTTTGCCACATTATTAACTTGTCCTTGTAGGTACAATGTGGTGTGAGAGGCCATCTGGACCCTGCCTGCAATGCAGTGGGCTATGTTGATAGGAAGGTATGGGGGATTAATCATCTCTACACGCAGCCAGTTTGGATCCGATCAAAGGTACAGTTGTGCTATTATTATAAGATATATAATCATCGTTATTACAGTACAATCAAGTTCTGGATTTGTCTCCACTTTACCTTCCATTTGTACAGAATTTTGTAAATAGTTTTTTAAATAAAGGTTGCAGTAGGTTTCTTGCCTACAGTGTTTCCGCTAAATAAAAAAAATAAACGTCAACATCGTATTAGGTGAATTTACTAATTTACTAGAAATTAATTAATTATGCTAGGGCCAGGAAGAATAATAATTTGTTCACTGCGCTTCCCTTGATCAGGACTGTACATTTAGCTCACCGAACACAGGTCCTCTCCGAGATGATGCTCCAGCATGGTGTCTTGCGCCTTTTGATCCAGAAGGCTTGCTAAGGTTGGAAATCTGACTGCATGAGTTAACTGAATTTGAAGTTCAATTTATCTTAAAAACTTCTTTCTGAATTAACAATAATTCAAGAACCTGACAATGTGTTGTTTTTCAGTTCAATATTGTCCATTCTGTCAGGGACAATTGGGATCCACTATGGCCATGTTCTAATTCATTTCAAGGTTACTATACAAAATTCTATTCTATTGAACAATTATTTTATAACAAATATTTTCTTTGACATGACAATTTCTGATTTTAGACCCATAAGGAGAGACTGAAACACTGGCTTCTGATGGGCTTCTCACTCCTTGTACTAGGCATTCTCTTCCACTTCACAAATGGTGCTTCTTCCCAAACTGTACTTCTCACATATGACCTAATAGATAAACATAAGAGATTAGAATTTACATTCAGTGCTATATTCTGCAGCAATTCCAATCAACAAGCAACTCTACAGCTTCAGCTACGTCTGCTTCACAGCAGGAGCAGCAGGAATCGTTCTTTCAGTTTTCTACATACTGGTATGGTTTATCGGTATTACTTTATGAAATTACAGCACTTGCATGAACTGTTTCACAGTAACAATTTATTTATCAACTATTTGAATGACAGATTGATGTCTGGGGCCTATGAAAACCATTCTTGTTCCTGGAGTGGATTGGCATGAACGCCATGCTTGTGTTTGTTCTAGCAGCACAAGCAATATTTCCTGCATTTGTGAATGGATGGTACTATGAATCACCAAATAATACTCTTGTAAGTAACAATTCAGATTTGTTATTTGCAGATCGCGACCCTTAGTCTTGGAGATGAAATTTTTTTATGATCTAATTTTGCAGGTCCATTGGATCCAGAAGCATGTGTTTGTTAATGTATGGCATTCACCGAGGTTAGGAACTCTGTTGTACGTCATATTTGGAGAGATTCTATTCTGGAGTGTTGTTTCAGGCATCTTGCACAAATTGGGGATTTATTGGAAACTATGAGGATCCTGAAAGCAATAGCTAGCTATCATTTTCCTTTGCAGTAAATGCTAATCTCAATATGACATTGTTTTGCGTGAATAGTTTGAAAATGAGATGTACGTTTGAATATTCCAAGGATGTTAATGTTGTGTATTATATCGAGTAGCGCTTTTGCTGCGAAATTCCATGTATCATGTTATTCTCAAGCTCCCTTAAGAACACTATTGGCACATGCTATTTCGCTGTAGTATGAACTCCAAAGAGCTTGTTAACTGACAAATATAGCACATTAAGAAGTTCAGACTGGAATACACCAAAGCACCCGTCATGCCCTACTGGCTACTGGCTACTGGTAGAAGATTGTTGATGTCATGGGTTGAAGTTCCCTCTCGACTTTTTTAAATAATTAAGAACTCTTATGTTTGTAAAACAAAATCATTAATGACAACTAAAGACTTCAAACTTGCACTAGATTAGTCACAGGGAACGCAGTGTCTTAAGAACACTAGTATGCAGCTGTCTGGAGTGCTCAGGGATGTTGAGACAAACCTGTCAGTCCTACCTAATGCTTGCTATTCTGTTAGACATAATTAATCTTGACTTGGATAATAAGTAATACTTAGGCAACAGCTAGTAGATGGCTTAATAGCAGCTAAAAGATGCTAGAATAGCGGGCTGTTCCGTTCAGATTAATGTGAACTACTGATGTGTGCTACTTTTTAGTGACCATGAAGCGTCTGTGTAATCTTCCTTGGCCAACATTTGGTATCAGAGCTAGTCCATATGATATAGCTCCCTGTATGAGAAGACATCTTCTTTGAGTAAGTTTAGTTACCATCTGTATGAGGTAGCCTGGCTGCCCTCCGTATGAGGTAGCTTCGATCTCTGTGTGAGATCAATCCTACTCTATGTGAGTATTTGATCAGTTCAAGGAGATGGCTTCTCCGGCATGAAAGACTCCTAGATCTGGTGTAAGCAACGTCAGCAAACATATGGGAGCAGTGCCTATACCAACAACACAAGTGAAGCAGGGGCAGTGGCTCTTCCTTACCTCATCCTGTCACAAGACAACTATCTTGCGTGGCTATTGAAGATGAAGGCGAACATGCGTGCTCAAAAACTGTGGAGTGCAGTTGAGCGAAAGAAAGATGAAAAGGTGGAGGAGGGCAAGGATCAACCTGCCTTGGCGATTATCTTTGCTGCTGTAAGTGAAGATATCTTAATGTAGATTGCCAACAAGGAGAGCGCGAAAGCTGTGTGGGATACCTTGTGCACGATATTTCTTGGCGATGATCGTGTGCGTCAAACTCAACTCTTTGCGATGGGAGTTTGAGAATCTACTCATGGGGGAGAGCGACATCGTTGACGACTACGAGCACAAGGTGATGAGTTTGGTGAACCAAATCAGGAGCCTAGGCGATAAAGTGGAGGAATCCTATGTCGTGAAGAAGGTGTTGCGTCTCAGAGAAGTATGCACAACTTGCTACAACCATCGAGAATTTTGGAGACTTGAAGACCAAGAAGCTATTGCAAGTCTTTAGTTCGTTCAAGGTTCACGAGGGGCGACTTCGCATGTATACACCGCACCACGATCATGAACAATTGCTGCTAACTAAAGGTTAAAAAGAGAAATGTATCCTGTCCACCATGGAAGCATCACAACAAGTCAAATCGCTATTACAATTGCTTTGGCTATGGACATTTTGATAAACAATGTCCCTCGGAGATAAGAAAAGGAGGAGAAAGAAGAGAATTCGCTTCTTAGTGAAATACATGTTGATTCAAGCGACGACGATCCTAAGACTCTTATGGAGAAAATATAAGGGGCTCAAATAATAAGTCAAGATTAAAGGGGAAATTGTCATATATAATTAATTTTAACTTGGATAATAAGTAATACTTAGGCAACAACTAGTAGATGGCTCAATAGTAGCTAGAAGATGCTAGAATAGCAGGTGGTTCGGTTCAATCAATGTCAATTACTGATGTCGCGGCAGGCTTGCCGGTACGGCGCGGCGGGGCAGGGCACGACGCCCGGGCTAGGAGAGGGCATAGCCTTTTGACAATTCGAGCCGAGTGACGAAGGCGGTGGCAGGGAGATCACACGCGGGATCCTTCTTTGACGGACCGACGAGCTCCGTCGTTTATCCGACGGTCCGAAGCGGCGGACCGGTCTTCCGGCGAGGCGCGCGGTGGCGAGTCCGAGGCCGGCCAACCGGGGGTCGACACGGCGAGCACGCGCGTGGGGAGGCGAGCCCAGCCACGACGCGACGGCGGCGTGCTCCTAGCACGGCGTCAGCGAACGCACGGCGAGGCAGTGAGGGAGAGAGAGAGAAGGAGAGAGAGGGAAGGAGAGGGAGAGAGGGGCCACCGTGGCTGACAGCGGGACCCACGTGTCCGAGGGTTCAAAATTTTAAACGAAATTTGAATTGACACAAATTTTAAATTCATCCCCAAATTGGGGTGTTACATGGGGTTGTATCACATAGTCAATTAAAAATAGAATACAGTGAAACTAATCTAAACTAAACATGATTTCAAAAAAACGGACAAAAATACAGCTGTATAGGATAGGAAAAATTTAAATTGTTTAATTGGTTGTGGACTCTTTACGCGCTCGGGGGCCTCATATTTATATTGGTTTCTATTTTAGGCCGACTAAAACACGAATGAATTTGTGTTGAACACAAACTCAAGTCATTATCTTCCAATTACAATCTTTTGTTTCGTAATGCACTTAAGATAAATTGACTCGAACTCTACCTGCGTATCTACTTCAAGCCGGCCCAAACCCTTCCATTTAAGCCAATCCTGACTTTTTCTTCCTTATCTACACAGTTGACTTAAACCTTTTTTAGAACCAATTTGGCATGCATTTCCTTGTCCTAATTCAATTTATAAAACATTCCAGAACATCGGCAAATTGTCACCACCAATCATGCGAATTTTCTACCATAGTTTGGTGGGTTGAGTTTTAATGTAGCAAATTTTGTTATTCTTATATATCCTACATGTTTTAGTAATCCGTAATGATTTTTTCGAGTGTTTTAGTATTTCTTATCAATATTGTAAAACTTGGATCTCTCATCCATTCCTACTTGCCATTATCTTCACCCTTACCAAGTGGGCAAACCTGAGGGTGGATCGATAAAGTGTTCTTAATTTTGCGTGGCACAATGACTTCCAAGCAAATGATTACAGCTACGTTGTTAGCTGGAACAAGGTCTATGGAAGAAATATTGTTGCCTAGCGATCACTGACTTGGACAGGTTCGGTAGAGTCCTAGGATGACAAAACCTTGGCTAGGAACACCGCTCTCCTACAGCCCCTCGGATGTCACCTTGTTCAGCGCGACAATCTCGGTGGTGGGTTGCAACGGTAAGAAGGCACTCTTGAGACAACTAGCTTTCCAATCAGGCTTCTAAAACCAATGCATCGCAAAAAAGCTTCATCATAACAATTGCATCGTGTCGGTTTGCGCGATCAACATCCTCAAACGGGCCCGTAAATACATCAAACTATAGTACAGATTCAAAGGTACCAACCTTCACCTAGACTGCCTAGACGAAATCATCTAAAAAGGACCCGCCAAATCCGTCTACCAATGAGATTCATTCCGATGTAAATGGCAAAGACGTCGTCCTTATTTATTACGCCCTCTATTCCGAAACATAAGGTGTACAAATGTTTGACACGGTCTCCAACAAAGAACTTTTACCATTAATATCTTTCACAAGATCATCAACAATTGCAAAATTAATATCATATGAAAATATGAAAATACTTTCAAATATGAATCCAACTATATCACATGTATAACACTAAATATATACGTTTTTGGTCGACGAGAAAAAAAAAACCGATGACATCAATCGGCCCGTCACCCTAGAATTATTTTCGCGGTCTAATTTGGCCCGGAACCGATCTGGCCCAAATCTGATCCAAAATACACAAAACCCTAATTGCTGGCTATAAAAGGGGATTAACCCTAATCATCTAGGGGAGGAGCACAAAGGAGGGGATCAAGAGGCGGCTAGAAAGAAAAACAAAAAAAGGGTAAAGGGGGAGGCGGCGGCCGGCGCGCCGCCCCTCCCCATCTCTCTCTTCACTCTCGGTTCTCTCTCTCTCTCTTGCGGCACAGGTACCAGGTGCAGCCGGGCTCGCCTCGCCCCGTCTCCTGCTCGCGCCGGGGCGGCCGGCGGCACCGCCCCCGTCTCCTCCTCCACGCCCGGCGGCCAGCGTGCTCTCCTTCCTCTGCGCCCATGACGGACGACGCGACGCTCCTCCCCTGCATGGCGTGACCCATGGCGCCGAGACAGTGGCGCTCGGCTCCTCCACGGCGACGGCGCCTCGGCCACCACACGCCGGCCACTGGCTATGGCGGCAAACGGCAGTCGGCGCCATCCCCATCTCCTACAGAAACGGCGGCGGCATCTCCCCTGCTTGGGCCCGGCAGCGGTGGCCATCTCCTTCCCTACCGCCTGCGGCATCTAGAGCCGTGACGGCGCTCGGCGGTGGGACGCCCTGTCCTCTCCACACAGCAGTGGCGACGGCAGCATATTCTCGGCGCCCGATGCCTCGCTACAGATCCGGCGGCGGCGGCGCTCTGACCTGACACGGCGAGACTGCCACGACCTTGTTTCCGTCTCCTCCAGCCTTCCCCTCGGTGGCGCCCGGCCTCGGCACCACAAGGCGGCCGGCGGCAGCTTCTCTCCTCCACGCTTGTAGGTGGCACCCAAGGCGGTCTCCTCCGAACAGCAGGCCTCGCGGTGCGGCTCCATCCACTCCGGCGCGCGGTGGCCCACTCTGCACCGACGCCGACGATAACAGGTCAACACGGCAGTGGTCACTGTTTCCCCTTCTTCGGCGCGTCCAACAACGACCACGGGCTTCTTTCATCTACGGCGGCGCCTCGGCTTTCCATGGAGCAGCGGCATCCCTTCGTGGAGCGACGGCCCGGCGCAGCAATGACTTGGCTCACGGCTCCCTTCAAGCGACGAGCAGCTGCTCTTCTTAGCATCATCAAAAGAGCCGGAGTGATCCACATGCAGGGATTAAAGACTAACTGATACTCCCTCCAGTTCTCAAATAATAGACGTTTTGGACATTGACACGGTCTCCAAAAAGCAACTTTGACCATAGAAAACCATTATAATTTATTTACAAAATGCACTAAAATTGTAATATTATGAAAGTTCTTTTCGAGACGAATCTATATATATGAATTTTATGTACTCAATCAAAATAGTTTAAAAAATATCGATGGATAAAGTTTCAAAACTTTGACTTTGGACAAAGCTAAAACGTCTATTATTTGTGAGCTGGAGGGAGTATACTCTATTTGCATGTGCTGCACGTAGGCACATATATGTACGTTGTATGTTGCATGCACATTATGAAGGCCTTGCAAATATTGAAGTTGATGAGGTGGCCGTGAAGTCAGTTAAATTCTTTGCCCTTCCAGAAGTCACCCTCCAACGCCAAAAAACCAACATGTGTTCAAGCAGTGCAATTATGCTCTACAACGAGTCAAGACTCCCCAGTAAAACATTACCGGCGAAAAATATGACGGCCGGTGCCCTACGCGGCACTGTGCACCGTTATCATCTTCAAGCGAAGAAACCCAAGCGACACCACCAAAACAATGTGTCAGCCTTAGCGGGATCGCATTTCGCTAAGGGAAATCCTCCCTGAGTCGTCTGCGGCCGAAAAAGGAGAAGCCCAGAACGACGACACATAAAATGACAAGTTTTCCTTAGCGGAATCATGTTCCGCTCGAGAAAACTCGAAGACCGTTCGACGACGACTCCATTATTGATAACGGGGGCCGTCCGTCGACCTTCTCCAGCAACTCCGTCAACTCCGGCGAGACCGTCCGTCACGTCGACTATAACGGAATACTGTTCCGTTCCGATGAACCTGGCCCCGAAGGCGAACAAAACCCTGAAGGCCAACGGTATCGTGGAGATCTCAATTCCACAGTACCGACATACCTCCTACCGACGGACTTTCCGTTAGGAGGAAGAAGCTCCAATAAATATCAAGATGATGATGAACATTCCATCAACGATATCGTGGAGATCCCAGTTCCACGGTGTCGGCCAACTCTCCTGACGACGAACATCCCGTTAAGGAGATCTTCAACAACACCTTTCTTCGATGACGAACATTCCATCAAGTGTATCGCGGAGATCCCAATTCCGCGATATCAGCAACGTCCTCCTGATGACGAACATCCCATCAACGGTATCGTGGACATGATGACTCCAACGATCTTGGAAGTCGTTCAGCGATATTCTCCAACGACCCCGCCAGCATCGACGGAATTTGCTGTCACACCAACTTAAACGGAACACCGTTCCGACAAGCTAGGCCCTGAAGGCGAACAAGACCCCGAAGGCCAACGGTATCGTGGATATCCCAATTCCACGATACAAATCAACTCCTCCCAATGATGAATATTACATCAAGAATACTGTGGAGATCCCAATTCCGCGGTGCTGCCCAACACTCTTCCGATGACGAACATCCCATCAAGGGTATCGTGGTGATCCCAGTTCCACGGTGCCAACCAACTCTTCTGATGACGAACATTACATCAAAGGGAGATCCCAATTCCGAGAAAATATAAGGGGCTCAAATAATAAGTCAAGATTAAAGGGGAAATTGTCATATATAATTAATTTTAACTTGGATAATAAGTAATACTTAGGCAACAACTAGTAGATGGCTCAATAGTAGCTAGAAGATGCTAGAATAGCAGGTGGTTCGGTTCAATCAATGTCAATTACTGATGTGTGCTACTTTTCAGTGACCAAGAAGTGTCTATCTGAGCTTTCTTGGCCAACATAGTCATCTGCCTGCAAGAAACCACACTACGATACAGTACTGTCAAAGGCCAACAATGTCGAATCGGCTGCAGAAACTAAGCCATTTTGCTAGGGATTCTTGCTCGTATCCCCAATGCATCATAACATGTCTCCGTGCACTCTAGAACTGTGAGCCAGCCAATTGTTCGTGCAAAAATATTATGATCCGCTAGTTGAGACAGTAGTCACGTGGGGTTGTATCACATAGTCAATTAAAAATAAAATACAGTGAAACTAATCTAAACTAAACATGATTTCATAAAAAACGGACAAAAATACAGCTGTTTAGGATGGGAAAAATTTAAATTGTTTAATTGGTTGTGGACTCTTTACGCGCTCGGGGGCCTCATATTTATATTGGTTTCTATTTTAGGCCGACTAAAACACGAATGAATTTGTGTTGAACACAAACTCAAGTCATTATCTTCCAATTACAATCTTTTGTTTCGTAATGCAATTAAGATAAATTGACTCGAACCCTACCTACGTATCTACTTCAAACCGGCGTGACAATCTCGGCGGTGGGTTGCAACGGTAAGAAGGCATTCTTGAGACAACTAGCTTTCCAATCAGGCTTCTAAAAAACCAATGCATCACAAAAAAGCTTCATCATAACAATTGCATCATATTGGTTTGCGCGATCAACATCCTCAAACGGGTCCGTAAATACATCAAACTATAGTACAAGCTTCAAAGGTATCAACCTTCACCTAGACGAAATCATTTAAAAGGGACCGCCAAATCCATCTACCATTGAGATTCATTCCGAAGTAAATGGCAAAGACATCTTCCTTACTTATTACACCCTCTATTCTGAAACATAAGGTGTACAAATGTTTGACACGGTCTCCAACAAAGAACTTTTACCATTAATGTCTTTCACAAGATCATCAACAATTGCAAAATTAATATAATATGAAAATACTTTCAAATACGAATCCAACTATATCACATGTATAACACTAAATATATACGTTTTTAACTTAATTATTAGTCAAAAGTTACAAACGTTTGACTTTGTGGAATATATTCATGCCTTATATTTTAAAATGGATATAATATAATTGGTAGTGCTCCTGCACCTTTAGTTTGTTAAAATGAACTACAATGGTTAGGATGATAAGGATCGATTGACGATTTTTTCTTTTTTCTTTTTTTTTTGCTGCCTTAGCACGACAATTTTACGATAAACTCCACGCTTGTTATGTATGGTAGATGCAGACGACAATTCAGAAATAATATATGAATATTAAAGAACATTTAAATCCCTTAAATTTAATCAGATTAATCACCAGGATGCAGACTGCGAAGAACATGGGCAGCTTGCCACGGTGCTGACTGCTGAGGCATCACAAGACAAGCCATTGTATACATTCTTTTGCTTATCTCCTACTGCATCTCCGGATTTCAGTTATTTTACATATCAATTGTGTGGCCAGTATGGCAATGGTATCGCTACTGAAATTAGTTCTTCTCGGCTCGAATTGGCAAAGAAACAAAAGAGAAGGCGGCATCCATGGATCGCTTCATATGTCCTCTGTTCTTATCTTGTTAATCATGCACAATTTTTTTTTTTTGTCTTGTTTCTTCCTTCTTTAATTTGGGTGGTGTGATCTGTTATATTGTTCTTTTGTAACAACAAGGAGAGTTGTTGTGGACTGTTAGGACATCAATGCCATATGGCACAGAAAACTCTGAATATGTCTAGTATCCAAGGCACTGGATGCCAAAAAAAGAGTTTCCAAAAGACAGGGCTTATATGTTATCCGTTTTTGTCTAGGCGCTATTATATATCGTTCCTACTTCCCATTCCATGAGCTTTTGGATGAATATGCTAGAAGTTCATAAATCTTGCTAGAAACGGAAGCGTGCGACATGCGCAGTTCATGGTTAATGGGCTAAATTGAAAAAATAAGAGCTAAAAAAGCAAAGAAACTTATTTGTAGAAAATTATAAGAGGAGAAAAGAGGAAAGTAACAATATTCCAAATTTCAATTATTTAGTATCTTAAATTTTTAAATTTTTTATGGTTTTTTCGGTTGACCTTTTTGATCTAGACCCAGTTCCACATTTCACATTTTTGTTTTTTAACCTTAAAAAGGAAGAATAAGAAGGGGGAAGAGGTAGGAACAATATTTCTATGTTTGTATTTTTGGAATTTGAAACGCATAGAAGGGGGAAGAGGAAATGAATAATATTTGTGCGGAACTATAAGATCGGAAAAACAAAGAACAATATTGTTAAATTTCAATTCTTCGGAATTTGAAATTTTCTCTAATTTTAATGGTTTTTCAATTCTCTGTGCAAACATGGTTGCACTTTCGGTAAACTTCATTTTTTTGGTTTTTTTAACGCCCACAAAACAAAATTAAAAAAGAAGTAAGTATGGCATAAATCAGAAAGAACAAACTTTTTAAATTTGAGCTTCAAAAAATGTCAGCAGATATCCAAACTTTGTATCGAAGTTCTCTGCGCAACTATGGTCCCCTTTTTTTGTAAATTGCAATTTTTTTTTGTTTTTTGGTATGATATACAGGAAAAATAAAAAGGGAAGAGGCAAAGATTTTGCACCCTACAAAAAAACAAAGTACAATAGGGGAAAAAATATGATAAATAGGAAAGGACAAACCATTTTCAAATTTGAACTTTGAAAAAATTCAGAAAATATAAAAATTTTACATGGATGTCATTTGTGCAAGTATGGTCGTATTATTTCTAACTTTTAATTTTTTCGATTTGTTGCTGACCTAGAGAAAAATAGAAAAGGGGAAAGGCAAAAGGGAGCTAAGGCGTTAAAGCTAGCTCCGCTTGCCGGCTGGCCGAGGTGCCCGCCTTGTTCGTAGGCTTATAGCAGGAAACTAATTTATATATGTTAATTTTGTCTGGATGGCCAGATCTTGTAACACGTAGCCTTCTAAGCAAGAACGGACAGCTGTATTTTGTCGATGACATGGCCTCGTTCGGGAATGAGCTCAACAAAACTTATGTAAGACAAGTATATGTAAGAGATAACAACTACATATTCAGACACCGATGAACGTTGAATTCAATCTGAAATCAGCATGGGACAAATGAAATGCAAATACCAAAACTATGTTATCAATACTTGTCCCGTCAATTATGCGTCGGTTCTCTCTTTGTTCTCCTTTTAAAATTCTTAACACAAGAAGGCCCTCTTTTGAATTGTTAGGATATTATTGGTGTCGTCTATCCTGATGGACCTGAGCTTTCTTTTTAGGATGTTGTCTATAGTATTCAATGAAGCTAGACACCAAAAAAAGAGTTATAATAAGATAAAAAAAAACTCTGTATATAGATAAGTAATGTAAATAGGAGGAGTGGTTGAGTTTAATTCACACATAATTACACATGATTGTTCAGATTATGCCCAATAGACTTATGGACCACACGAGACATGATATCAATGTTTTGTTGGGCCTTAAGGTAGGGGTCCACCAAGATGCCATATAATGGGGCAGCAGTGGCCATATTGATAGAGCAATCCTTTCTCCCAAACACTATTCATGTGTCTTGGTTACTAGCACACCGACCTACAAAACTCCTACCCAACACGCATGGACCTCTGAATAGGTGCTACCACTTTGCGACGCTGATTAGGACGATCCACGAGACGACAAGGAGAATACATGCCAATCAAACTCAAGAAGAATGCACAATCAACAACTTTCGTATAACTACACGCAGATCGATTAAATTGGCTATCTCAACTCATTCCACTGCTTTATGCGACTAGTGGTAAAACCCATGATCTTATACTTGCTCGATTTAATATTCTGGTTGGGCCTTGAATTCTCTAGCCTAGCCCAACTCAAACTTTCTCTATAACACATGAGAGAGAGGGGAATTGGGGGAGATCTATCCTAGTCAACTCCTGTTCGTAGGTACCGTCGCTGCCATTTGCTTTTATAGCCAATGCATCGCCTAGTGTTTTTCCGTCGGTACCCCATCGTCGAGCGCCATCATCGCCAGGATGGAGAGCTGCCTCTTACCGTCGTCATCTGTGGAGGAAGCTTCATGCCACCCTGTTGCCTTGCGTCGCCACCATCAAAGGGCGCGGTCACTTTCACCGTCGCCGATCACTAGAGGTACCCCTTGTTGTGGCTTGCCAATAGGAGGAAGATAGAAGGAGGATTGGGGAAGGAGGGTGAGGGCAGTGGGAAGAAGAAAGGGGCGAAAAGAAGAGGGAGGTATGGAGAACTAGGATTTGTATCACTAATGGATTTCTCCCTTAGTTTTGCTATAAATAAATAGAATTAGAGGTTGTCTCAGATTTTTCCCATAATTAGATGACCAATTTCATGGATTAGTGAGGTTTAGTGGTTGGGTCTAAAAATTTTAGTAGATTGGTTTTATATGCAGCAAGCTCAGATGAAGATTTGACCTAGTTAGGTTAGGATCCAGGACTTAGCCATAAGACAAAAATTCGGTGCCTATGTTTCAGCTTACCTTTGAGTACAAGAATGCAAAAAAATCGAATAAACAGATTAAGAGCTAAGACATTTTAAGTGCTTGCTGTCTAGAAAGTTAAATTCCTTATTTTCAATGTTGTAATAGTCCTAGAAGAATTAATTTGGAAAGAGGGATCGTAGACATGTTGTAGTTACCTACCTTGTTCTCGTAGATAGCAATGTAATTAGATTCAATGATGTGCTATGTAGGTGTTGGTACGGATTCAAGGTCAACCACATATCGACCTACCTCTCAAAGATAATAATGGTAAGTATATGTTAAACAGATAGATTGTTGGTTGTATGACTTGTTGCTATAATGATATGTTTTTGGTCTTGACTTGCGAATGGATGGTTTTAGTAGCGATATGTTGCTTAAGTACTATGCTTTTGATGTGTGATAGTTGAATGACGCCAGGAGCATTATTTATTGCATCATGTAGCATATGAGCCATGTTAGTAAGAAAGTTGTATAACTAATACATTGCGATTGGTGAGAAAGTTATATCATCAATCCGAAGTGCTCCAGAGAAAGACCTACTTGCAGCCACTGCATGGTAGTGGAGTAATTGTCCCTGCGGGCAAGTGTGGCATCGACAGATATGCACCTATGAAAATAGACGTGTGCATTGTATTGCATCGAGTTGATGAGAAGTGAACTGAATAAAGTATTCAAGTGATTGTTGTCAATGAGTATGGATTCATGGATGAAGAATTATCGTTTTCTCTATTTATACATATACTTTGCTTAGTGTTTTTTAATAATCACTCTTTTTATTTAGTTTTTATGTAACAGATGTCATCAGCATATATGGGGCTTTAGGAAGTAACACATCAATATGTGCACTCACTCTCTCTCACATTAGAATGAATAAATAGATTTGCTTAGTGTATACCTTAGATATATTTATTGTTTATGTCATTTTACGGGTAGTTTAGAATGAAAGGTTATGTATCAGAATTGTATTTGTGAAGTTCGTATGGGTTGCTTCGTTTATTAACCTATTGGTCTCCACTGTTGTTAAGGGTAAAAAAGTTGTCGGTACACGACGTACCGGGGTACCCACGCCAAGGAAGAGCAGGATGCGTGGCAGCTCGGCGTAGAACGGGCGATCAGACCCCCACGCTGAGTCCGAGCAGGACGCGTGGTAGCTCGGCGTAGCGCGAGCGATCAGACCCCCACGCCGAGTCCGTGCAGGACACGTGGCAGCTCGGCGTAGGATGGGTGATCAGACCCCCACACCGAGTTCGAGAAGGACGCGTGGCAGCCCAGCCGAGCAGGTGGTTATCGGTCCCACTTGGCAGGCGTCCGCGCGAAAAAAGGAGGAGGCTTCTCCGCTAAGGCCTTCTCAACGTTCAACGTATCCACGGCATTAAATGCAAGGATTTAGGCGTGCGAGACTGAGAGAGATGATTGCCTGCACTGTAGCCTGTCCGGCACACTGTAGCGGTCATTCCATCACTGTGCGGTGGCAGAAGCAAAGTGGCGTCTGTGTCAGGCATCTCCCACGTCCTGTCAGGCCCAGCAACCGGAGGAAGCCATTTAAGATGCGGATGTCAGCAGGGGCAAGTGGGCGGCGCGGTGACCAGAGTCCGACCAATGGGATGTCTCCGCCGCTTTCTTTCTCTCTCTCTCTCTCTCTCTCTCTCTCTCTCTCTCTCTGACCAGTTGTCCACCCCTTCCAGTATAAAAGGGAGCGGGGGCAGAGAGAGAAGGGGGTTGGATGTAAAGATGTTCACACACACACAACCGCTGTAAGACCTCTCGAGCAAGAGCGTTCTGAATATGAGAGAATACCACCCTCGCAGGAGTAGAACTGTTACCCACATCGGGGATCCGAACCTAGGTAAATCTGCTGTCTCCCTGCGAGCGTGAGTTGGAGCAATCTAGAGGCGAAATTTCCCGTGACCGAACTACGAAACTCTCACGAGACAAATCTGTCTGGTTTAGAACACCGACAAAAGTATTGGTTGGTCGAGTGGGTTTCCGTGGGGGGCCGATATTTGGCTAGTGAAGACGTGGTTGTGGTTCAGACTTGTTATATACTCCCTCCGTTCTTTTTGTTTGACGCCTTTGATTTTTAGACATGCCTTTGACCATTCGTCTTATTCAAAAAAATTATATAAATATCATTTATTTTGTTGTGATTTGTTTTATCAATAAAGGTAGTTTAAACATGACTTAATTTTTTTTCATGTTTGCACAAAAAGTTTGAATAATACGAATGGTCAAAGTCGTGTCCAAAAGTAAAAAGCATCAAACAAAAAAAACAGTGGTATTATGAAGTATAATATTATTTGTTTTGTCTCAATGTCGTGGATATAGTGGATCTAGAGTAAATAGAAAAGGTGCTATTGAAATTTTACGGTTTATACAAAATTAGTAGCATTCTAGTTGGGATGTTATACTCGAGTTTTGGTTTACGCGGTAGACTGGATTTAGCGCTAGTATTAGCCTACGCGTGTAACCCTTCAATCCTGACAACAAGACTTCTTTTGTCCATTCATTTCATTCTTTATTAGATACATAAAATTTCTTTCCTAAAAAAAGTATATGCCATTACAAAATCTTAAAATTAGACGGCGTATACTCCGTTGGCATTTATGCCAATTTATTTAGGCCTTATTTGTTCGAACTGAAAATTACTTAAAACTTTAATCTGGAAAAATATTATAAAAAGATTATTTTACAAAATTTAAGAAGAACCCTTTAAGACCAAAGTATCACGTCATTTGGTTTATAAAAAATATCAATTATTTATTTTATTTAGTTTAAACTGAAACAAACAAGGTCTAATTAATGCAGCAGCCAAGTAAGATGAACGCACACACATCTCCAATGTAGATATTTGATGCAACGGTTGATTTATTTTTTGGGCCTTCGGGAAAGAGCAGCACAAAATAAGATCAATAACCAAATTGCACGCAGTACACTTAGGCACTCTTTGATTCACGATTGTGGTTTTGTTTTGTTTGTAGTTGAAAAGGTTAATCATATTTAAAGAAGGCAACATATCCAGTGCAAATGTTTATTAGGTGTTAATATGCTAACATCAGATCTGGGCCATCAGATCCGCAAAGAGTGGCTCAGATCTGAAAAGGTGGAAGTCCCTTTCCATTTAGAAACTTAGGGGGTTTTTCGTGAAAGTGTTTAAGTGGGAAAAGTGGCTTCCATCTCTTCTTATCTGGGCCGCTCCTGATGGATCTGATGGCTCAGATCTGTTATTAGCATGTTAGCACTCAATGGGTATTTGCACTGAATACGTCGCCTTTAAAGAAAACTCAAAAAGACTTAAAAATTTATTCAAAAATATTTTGAGATCTTTGAGAAAAAAAACCCGCAAAGAGTCAAAAAAAATTATTACAAAATGTTACGGTGAATGGTCTGTAAAAAATGACAAATTTTGCAAATTGAACCAGAACTGTGAACCAAAAAGGGTTTAAGGCCTTGTTCTTTTCGGTTTATCTTATTTGACTTATCTATTGATTTGATTTATCTTCTTGAGACATCTTCCAGAGTCCAATACACTTCGTTCAACTTATGTTTTTAGAGTTTTTAGATAAGTATTTGAGATAGAAAAAAATCAGATTCAAAAATAAATTTTTAAAATTTAATTAAAGATAAGTAAATTAACAGATAAGTCAAATAAGTCATACCAGCGCGGTGACCAGAGTCCGACCAATGGGATGTCTCCGCCGCTCTCTCTCTCTCTCTGGCCGGCTGTCCGCCCCTTCCAGTATAAAAGGGAGCGGGGGCAGAGAGAGGGGGTTGGACCATAAGCCATTCATACACTCATCACTGTAAGAGCTCTCGAGCCAGACCATTCCAAATCTCAGAAAATACCACCCTCGCAGGAGTAGAACTGTTACCCGCATCGGGGTTCCGAACCTGGGTAAATCAGCTGTCTCCATATGAGAGTGAGTTGGAAGCGATCTAGTGGCGAAAATTTCCCTTGACCGAACTCCGAAATCTCCCTCGAGACAAATCTGTCTGGTATCAAACACCGACAGTGGCGCGCCAGGTAGGGGGATTGTTGCTAGTTCGCTTGTCTATTCCAGTTTTCAAGATCCAGGCAGATATCGTCCATAGCCTCCCCAGCGGCGAAGCAATGGAAGGATCTGCATCTAGGCGACGGGAGAAGGAGGCGGCGAACCAAGGTCGTTCCACTCCCCCTCGGTAGGGCGATGACCTTAAGGGGCTGGTGGGAGTGAACAGGGTAAGGCGGCGTTTGCCTTTGGAGTAGGCGACAGCCGCCCAGAACCTCTACGCAGCGCGGGCCCTGCTAGATCATCCGCCTCTCCCGCCGGCGGAGGGTTCACCGTGGAGCCGTTGCTAAGGGACCTCGCCCAGCTCGTGGGCGCGGCCGGGAGGGCGTCAAGGCCTCGAGCGGTTGGCGGGCGTCCGCGTCACGGACGTACGCCTCTCGCTCGTCGTCCCCTTTACGCGAGGGCCGTCGAACGAGGAGCGAGAAGGCCAAGAAGAAGGTGGCTGCGTCCGCAGTGACCCCGGTTCCTCCCCCATATCGTAAGGGCCGGGAGGATCGTGGGGACCTCAGGACGCGACCGCCGCCAGCGGAACGGGGGCGATCTCCGCGACACACTTCAGCGTCGTCATTTTAGGGAGCAAGCCAGGGCGGTGCGCAAAGATCAGGAGGGCCACGGGAGCAGTGACCGTGCAGACCCCAACGACCTCGGCTACGGAGGAGATTCTGCCTCTTCCGCCTCTCGGCGGTCTTCGAGCCGGGAGGAAGGAGAGCGGGCCCGACTTGCGTACGGAGTCGGATGCCGGCGTTCACAAGGGACTTGCGTCGGGTTGTGTGGCCCTAGTTATCTAAGTTATATCTAGCCGAGTTCAACAAGGCCACCCTAGTTATCTAAGTTGGGTATCCTAACCAAGGAAGGAGAATAACCTATGTATGTTGGATTGTCATAGTTATCATTTGAATTCAAAATATAATGTGTAACTCCTGTTTCTTAAACGCAAGATTCAATCTCAGTAAGGGAACGTAGGAAGAAATACGAGACATTTAGTTCAAATCATTTCATGCATTATTATCTTTAATCGCACAATTTTGAAGGCGTCATATCGCACCTGTGAGCCCTCTATAGAGTCTATCTCCTTGTAGATACTCATGGAACTCTTACTAAGTAGGAACACCGAAGAGATGCTATGGTAGCCTACATAGACTTGTTATTAAGTGCGTAGAAGTGATTGCATATCATGCATCATGTTTTCCCCACATCTTGGTGTTTATTTGTGTTATTTGGTTCTTGGCGGTAAACCCACGGGTTAAAGGATTTCGAGGTGAATCAAGATCCACGGTGGGGATACAAGTGGTCCAGGCGAGTTAACACTTACTCTTATAGATGTTTACCCGTATTAGGGAGAGATTGCGACTTTCCCTAGCTAGTGTGGATTAAAATCGATATAATCATGTTCATTACCTAGTTTTTCCAAACTATATTGTTTATTATTAAAGTGGATGCTTATTAACATGCCTATTTGTTAATCATGTTATAAATATACATGCTTGTCCTCGTATTATCTAGACTTCATGACTGCTTTTGATTGTCATATACTTGTTAGCCTAAAGAATAGCTTGTCAACAACTTTAACCCTACTTAATGGGTAAAACCTGCTTAGACTTGCTTAGGTCCAAAATAATTCTTCTGGCGACTAGCCACGGAATGGTAAATCGATATTCACCGGTCATTCATTCATTCAAAAGATATGACATTGACAATTAGGGCAAATAGATGAGTGATGGGTTAGGTGTTGTTGTGGTTATAGCTATGTGGTTTGTCGATCCGATTTAGTCAGTTGGTCGGGATAGTCATGTGTGGTAATGTCATGTATTGTGGAAGTAGAGATAAGTTGGTTGGAGAGTTGCCCCATGGATGACATCCTGATGGATGATTAAGGCACGAGATGCCTTGTGCTAGGTTTAGCTTGGGCTTACCCAGGAGGAGCGCAGAAAAACATGCGTAGCGGGGGGTCACTGCCATCAAAAGGATGGTTCCAACACAACGCGTGGCCATCGCTCGGAGTTCGGGTTTAGGATCGTCAGCTAGCTGAGAGCACTCTGCGGAGGCCCTTTGGGACCACTCCTGAAAGTGATCGACATCAGTCGTCACCTTATGGTGATGAAGGCCACACTTCCCCAGGATGATGCTAGGCTAGAGTGGGCTAGCAACCCTCCTAGGCCGAGGCGGGCGATCTATGTCAAGTGTGGTCCACAACGGGTTTGCCAATCCTGGAAGGATGGCAGGTTTTGGATTCGGGCAATATGAAGTTCGGTTTGGAGTAAAGTCAAGGTCAAGTGTGTTGTTGAGTTTGGTTTGGTCATCTTAAGTTTGTTTGACAACAGCTGTCGGTTGGTGCTTTGGTTATGTTTGTTCTGGTACTGAACTTCTTGTTGTTTTAAAGGATCATTAATACTTGATGCAAGATAGGGTAATTTAAACTCATCTTAAAAACTGGCTTTATGCAAATAAAATAACCTCTTCCCCCAATCGACGCCTCCAATAACTAAGTGCAGTAAGGGGAGTGTTAACTAGCCAGCGTTTAAATGACGCTGACCTCACATACCTTAACTCTTTTAGATGAAAGCTGAGGAGAAGGATTGGTTCGAGTGTCGAAGGAGATGATTCGGGCTGTGATGGTCATGATGCGGTTTAGGGTTTGCTCCAGTCGCCTGTCGGAATGCATAGCCATGCATGGAAGGATTTTTGGGACAATCTTATGTGTTCTGCTGACTTTGATGATTTCCCTATACCACTTGTAAGGTCTCTTGGCTTATTCAATAATAAGCCTGCATCATGTAACCTGGTATGTAATACTCTGAATTATTAAGCGTATGTCTGCATGGTATTCGGCTATGTATTACACGCATTAGAGTACTGATCTAGGGTCTAGTGTATGTGAACAGCGGTTCTTTGATAAGTATAAAAATGAGGGCAGACAGCCTCCAAATCTCCTCTCTTGCCAATCTAGGAAGATGCCTTCAAATGAAATTGCGTTGCGATTACAATGGTTCACACTAGCAAAAAAAAAAACAAGAATCAGGTCTTGACAATTTTTTTTAGGTCAACATAGAGATTTCCCGCATGTGACACATATTTTTAGGCCAAGTACTAAACTATATAAATTATTACTGTATGTTGATTTCGGCATAGACTACTCAACGGAGGACAAATTTTTTGTAATTTAAAAAGAGCACGTCCAACATGTCTACTGTCGCAATACTTTCTTCTAAGTACGTGCTGCAGGACGGGATAAACAAATAAGTGTTTTGGACGGTTCCCATAGATTTCGACTTAAAAACCATCGTAAACTTTAAAAAAGTGACAGGAAACTGACGTCCATTTTTAAGAAGCAATGGTCAATTTGTGCTAACGTTACTAAAATGGTTCGTCTAGAAGAAATTAGACCTCAACAAATTACATGCTTCCTTCAGTCATAAATATTTAACATTTTTAACTCAGTCTCTAAGATATAATTTTTACTACCAATTACTATTGTAATTAATTTTTAGAAAATAATCAAAGTTTATAATAAGGAAAAGTGTCAACTTGGTTCATAAACTTTAGCATTTGCGTCAAATTGGCCTGTAGCATTTGCGCCGCATATCTGCAAGAACGATAATATGCTCCTCCTGATTAAAACTTTTAATCTACTGTTGCTAACAATTGGCCCATGTATTGCTTCATCACTAGTTATGGTCAATGGCGATATTATGGAGCCAGCATCCACATGGCGGAGTCGAGAAGATGACCATTAGCTATGTGTGCATCCATTGAGGTCAAAGCTATCAGCAATACGAAGTGATCGATCACTCGATCAGACTGCAACAGCTAACCGCAGAGAACACTTCCATGGATCATTAGCTGCCTGCCACTAACTAACCCCCGTGTTTAGTCAATGCCTCAGTGGCAATGTAGCTGGATTTTCTTCCACCATAAGGATAGCTAGGTCCAATTTCTTGTTTGTAGCGTGTGATGCAGGAGGATTCTCCATTTCTCCATGCTCATGGAGGCATGAAGAAAGTCTTCAGTCTTCAGGCCTCTTTCACTAACGGCAGAGCCCTGACCACGGTTGCACGTGGTTGCCGCGTGCCAGTACGTGCCGACCAGCTAACGATGGGGAGCTAGCAATGCACGGACGACACTCCAGCAGCCACTATGTGTGGAAACTGGCGAGGGGCGCTCTAGTCTATCATTTATCTTTTAGCGAGTGTATGAAAGGAAATGGCATGGAGACCATCCCTAAAATTTAGAGACCGGCTGGACATAAGACGATTGAAATTAAGTTATTTAACTCTCAGTCGATTTTGTAGACCATAGATCAGACATCTACACAGAACACATAAAAAATCTAACAGAAGTATCTACGTACGTATATGAGAAAATCGACTGAAACTTCTCTAAAAATTAGTCGTCTGGTGAAAATCGACTGAAACTTCTCTGAGTACCGTTCACCTTTCTAATGATTGAAGTCGTGGATTTATTGTTAATCGAAATAAGTAAATTTGTATTGGTGTTGCTGCATTACTTTGGACTATTTGGATTTATCGAAATGATATTGTTTTTTGGCAAAAACAAAGTATGTCGTTTGTGCAGGGTATCTTGAAAAGAACTTATTGGATGCACCAATGAGCGCTGCTTCAGCATTGAGGATTAATAGGGACACAATCTCCGCATGATGTCACCACTTAGTATTTTGCCTTTCTTGCCAATAATGGGTGGAGAATACATCATAGAATTGGTATTGATTGAGTTTAACTCTTACTTGTAATAATAGAATACATTCGCTGTTTGGTGTAAAGTTTTGTTTTTCATGTTGGCTATATACATTTTGGATGTAGAGTCCTGTTATCTCGGAAATTATCTTCTCGACGAGTTGCGGCTTTGGGTGGCCGCCGGTGCCCATTTTGTAATCCCTTAAGTCGCTGTAAGCCCTACTGGGGGGTAGGGCTTGTTTTAAACCCCCCCAATTTTCTCTCTGTAACTTCTTCCTTTTAATGAATGGCAGTCCTCCTGCCCTTTCAAAAAGATAGGGACACAATCTCCGCATGATGTCACTACTTAGAGTCTATTTTGCCTTTCTTGCCAATAATGGGTGGAGAATTCATCATAGAATTGGTACTGATTGAGTTTAATTCTTACTTGTAATAATAGAATACATTCGCTGTTTGGTGTAAAGTTTTGTTGTTCATGTTGGCTATATACATTTTGGATGTAAAGTCCTGTTATATTGGAAATTGATGGACAATGAGAAAAAAAAAAGGTGTGCTCAAATTGCTGATTGGCAGCCAAATGCAAACTTCTCATCGAAGTAGGCGGCCATTCGTTTGCTTAGAAATTAACCAGCGAACAAACATGCATGCATGTTCCTTTAGCTTGTGATTCTGAACGCGACTCGCTTCCGCAGCATTCAAGGCAGACATCCCGAGTCCAAAGGGAGCAGGTTCAGAGTAAATTCCAAAACAAAGCCAAGCCTAAAACCCAAGGAACCAAGGACAATATTCATGCATCTACACGACAGGGTGCTTAAATCTCTTTTATGGTCCCTTGAAAAGAAAACTCCATTTTGCAAAGCCTTTCAACTCTTCCCAACAACAGTTCGTGCTGCTACAGTGCAGTGAATGTACTGGTCCCAGCAGTCCAGCCAAGACCACATTGACATGGAAACCATTCATGATGGTCACCTTAGCTGATCACCCTGATCTGTCTAGCTAGGTGGCTTCCACGCGAGGAGCCAAATGTCGACTCGTTGAGCAACAAAATGGTAATAGTGTTGTAAAGTGTGTATTTAGATATTCGGGTGAAGATGCTTAGGGCTTTATGTAGTTTAACCAATGTGACACGGAGTGATTTATCTAATAAAATTGAAGTAAAGCGAACAACCACTACAAGAAAACGGAGTTTTTTCGTCGGTCTACTTTAATTTTGTCGATCTCAAAAAACCGACGAAAATTATGCCACGATTTCGTCAGTTTACTCAGACCGACGAAAATACATCAACAATTTCGTTGGTTCAGACCAGGCCGACGAAATAGCTAGTAATTTCGTCGGTTCAGGCCATGTGATGTTGAATGGACTTAATTATGTATTATTGTATCTATGTGCTCTTATATATCTTGTGTTGGATGATAATGTGATGTTGGATACAAGTTTGTGATGATATGAATATCTGTGAATTTTCTGTGATTTTCTATGGATAATACAACACCCTGTTTTTTATATAAAAAAATTTATTTTCATCGGCTTTGGCCGACGAAATTAATTGCCACGTCAGTTTAAGGCGACACCTCCACTTCTTTCATTTTGGCTGAAGTGGCCGGTAATTTCATCGGCATTAGCCCACGAAATTAGGTGCCACGTCAGCCCAACCTGGCACATCCACCGATTTCTTTTTTGTCCCGACGAAATTACCGGCCACGTCAGTCGAGTGTCGGTGTCGTAAGCTATCGGTTTTTTTATTCCGTCGGCATGTAAAACCGACGAAAATAAGATAATTTCGTCGGCAACCGACGAAAAGGCGTTCATTTTCGTCTAGCACATTTCGTCAGAATTTCGCCGGTTTGACCATTATTTTTATCGGTTTCTAGCCAACAAAATAAAGATGAATTCATCTAGGCCTTCTTTGTTTTAGATTAATGTAGAGTTGTGTTTTACTGTAGCAAATTTGTGACCCCCTCAAAATACGTTTTAACGAGTTCAAAAAATTATGAAATAAGATAATTTCGTCGGCAACTAACGAAAAGGCGTTTATTTTCGTCTAGCACATTTCGTCAGAATTTCGCCGGTTTGACCCCTATTTTCATCGATTTCTGGCCGACAAAATAAAGACGGATTCCTGTAGTGTACATACTAACTAAGAAAATTATACAGTGTCCAAATCTCACCCTTGCAGCCCTGGTACAAGTGCATAGGGGAAATCAGTTAAGACCTTTCGGCCAAAGCATATCTCAGTTCATCTTTGCCCCAGGAAAGCATGCAACGTGGCACCTACTACTTATTAAGTACCTTGAACACTACAAACAATTCTAGACTACTCTCTTCGTCTAAATATATAATACGTGACTTGATTTAGCATGGTCTTTTAAAACTATACTTTTATGCTTAATTTCTCTTATCATATAGTTTGCAACAATAAAATTATGACCATTTAAAAGCATTTTCAAATATGAATATATCCAATAATGTTATTTATGTATCACAAAATCTTTATATTGTTGCTTAATTTATTCATCAAAGATTAAGAAGTTTGAATCTTCACATGCGTATGTTTCTAGACGGAGGGAAAAAAAAAAGTTTGTCATGGTCCTGTTCGTTCTGACGACGTGGCATGATGATGGCTTCCACGGAGCTCAGCTGGTGCAATGAGAGCGTATTATGCCCAAAACCCCACAGCAAGAAGGACAAGCTCCCCAAAAGTCATCATTTAACCCCTTTTAATTCAATGATTTTTATATCGCACTTAACCATAATTACGCCGCCTATAAAGCTCAATTCTTTACTTTGTGGACTAACCCTGCTAACAAGGGCATGCATGCCAACATGCCATGTGCAGAAACCTTCTCCCGGGCATCTCCCTTTGCTTCATCTCTTTATGATCTCCAAAGGAAAAGAATCCCCGTCTTTTGCAATTGCACTATGGTTGCAGCGTGCAAGTGCAACCATGCACGAGAAAAACTACCTAACAAACAACTTTTGCACAATGGTTATGTTTTTTTAAATACTCTGCAAATTAATATTGATGTTGTACATGAAAAAACTCTTCATGCACACACAAGAACAAACAATGAAGTTCACACTTTCTAGTGAGCAAAAAGAATTGTACAGCATGGAGAGCAAGTCAAATGGCATTAAAATGTTTACATCAAATAAAACCACACAAATGTTAAAAGAATTGCATTATTACTGTGTGCATTAATATTTTAATTTGCATGCTCATCATTTACTTTGACCATTGTTTCGGCCAAGCTTGACTCAGTGTTTAAAACCATTTAGCCTGGTTAAGGAAAAAACATTTGTTAAAATCTTCGACAAAGGTTTCTTTTTAAGTCCATCTTCAACAAATTTTTCTTTTAATTCATACCTTTCTCCATCCTCTTCCCCACATTCTTTCAATTCATTCTTCACAATCTCCAACAGCATCCCTTCGAAGAAATTCGTGAAAAAAAACAAAAAGAGAATTTTCTTCTGAAGGGAATACATAAAGAAAATTCTTCTGAAGGGAACCACAAAAATAATCTATTGAAGCATTTCAAGAAAGTAGATTCTCTTCGCGAAAGAAAAATGACCCGAAAAAAAGATGTATGAAGATGGTCTAACAAATTGTCATTATACGGCCTTCCATTGGGTAAGCATAGCAATACCAAGACCCATGGTCCTTTAACCTGCGGTGTATGCACGAGAGGGCGAGCTGCACCACCGCCCTCTCTGTCACTGACATCTCCATGTGCCTCAATCACTGCATGTGGCTCCACTCACCTCCATTGCCTCCAAACCCCTCCCCTCCAATCCCCCCATATATAAAGGCTACACCTACTCCATCTTAATGCATCTGCTATATAGCTCCATCTCATTGGAAACACAAAAGCCAATCCATCCATCCATCTCACTCTCATCAAGAACTCAATCAAGATACTTCAGCACAGGCACCAGAGGAGAGGCCAGAAGAGAGGGGCTCCCATTTCTTCAGCTCAGTTTCAGTCTTTCAGAGAGAAGCATGAGTAGCAGTGGTGGTGGCTCTCCTACCTCCCCTTCTGTCTGCTCAAGATCATGGTAATTGATTAATTAATCAGGTAGCAAACCAATTGACTTTGATTACATTTTTTGTTTTATAATTGGCCTATATGGGTAGGCTTGTTTGCCTGGTTAATTAGTCTTGTCATTGGGTGTGTGAGATCAATTAATCCATGAGACCTTTGAGGATGAAGGTTGATCAAATTTTTAGTCTCTCATCATGTCTGCGTGTGTGTGTCTCATGTCATGTGTAAGGTCTATAAGTGAGGATTCTCTGAAGAGGTACGTGAGCTACGCGAGCGAGAGCTGCATCCAGGAGCTGCTCGCCGCGTCGTCGGACCCCGGCCAGTGCGACGCCGCCGGCCGGCCGGACGGCGGCGGCGGCGGCGCCGGAGGCGAGGACGACGGGTGGAAGGTGCTGGCGTACTGCAACGGCGTGGAGATATCGAAGCGGCGGTCGGGGCCGGCGCACGTGTTCCGGAGCCGGTGGCTGCTGCACGCCGTCTCGCCGCAGCAGTTCATGGCCGTCGCCAACGCCGTCGACGCCGCCAAGGTACGTACGTTAATTAATTACACATCAGCGCATTTAGCCGAGCTGGTTGATCAAGCAAAGCCTTTCACCAAGTGTCACTAATGAAGCTAATCAACGGCCTTAGCAAAGGGATTAGCAAAGTTTCTTTTTTTTTCTTTTTGCAATGAGTTTTCTTTACCTTTAGATTAAATGGTTAAAGGTCTATCTATAGCTGGTACCTGGTAGCAATGGCAAGCTTTGACACTTGACAGAGAGGCTTTAATCTGTGATGTGAGGTGATGTGGTGTGGTGTGGTGTGGTATGGTGTGCTAATTAAAATTTTAAAGCGAACTCTACTTTCTTAAGTACCAGCACTCATTTAGGTTGACGTGATCTACATCATTGAAACCAAACCTGCTTTTGCCAAGCACTTATAAGTGCCACACCCACACAATAGTACGTATAATTAATTTAGTGGGATACCAAAATTAGGGAAATAAGTTACTTTGGTAAAAAGCTAGCGGTAACCGGAGTAATTAATTAGCAATGGAGACGTGAATGCCGCTCGTGATACGCCAGCTTGATCGATCGATGCTAGTACCGTCCTACGTAGGGAGCTCCGTTGCAAACCCGTGATCCTTGAAACGCTTTGCTGCGATCGAGGCAGCATCGATCTATCGTTGTGATGGGAGTGGGCTCATAAATTTACACATGTATCATGCATTATTCTGCGGTAGTTTTAAGAGAAGTGTTGTGTTATTTTAATTAGTGCTTCGAATTTGCCTGCTGCTTACGCAACTAATTGTTCATGACCTACGGGTTAGGAGGCAGTGTTATGAGGAGCACATGCATGCCCACCTAGCTTAATTAGCTTCGATCCATATATGGTGTGTCGCATTTTTTCTTTCCCTGATCAATTTGATTTCCGGGAAATGGATGTGCATGAGGGTGTGTTGATCGGTAAGACTATGCCTAGTTCTTTTTCAGCTTAAATTAAATTAAATTAATTTTTTTCGTTCTTGCTTAAACCAAATGATACAGTAGTTTGTCATTATTTTTGTGGGATTTTAAATAATTTTTCTTATAGTACTTAAAATAACCTTTTATAATTTTTTGACTCTTCAAGACTTCTGCCCAAGGATTAAAAAGATCAAAATTTTCAGCAACTTTCAGTCTTAGAAAAAGAGACCTATATGTGCATGCGTAAAGGAGCCTACTTAACCTCGATCTAGGTTTTCACATGTGTTGCACAGTTAATTATGCATCCTTCACAAAAATACTCGTTTAAAAAACACTTTGTATTATACGAATATTGATAATTTGTGAAATATTTTATAACATATATAGCTCCTAAAAGCTCAAACATTACTCTTCCAAGTTAAGGTGAGCATGCTTAGCTACTTCTTCCTTTGTTTTTTATAAGGCGTTTGACTTGCCACGATCTTCTAAATAATACTTTGACCCTTAACTTTTTTCTTATTCTCCATCATTCATATATAGTAACAAAATTATAATCATTAACAAATACTTTTTAATACGGATCCAACAAAACCATTTTTACCACGAAATTAATATATAATTATTAGATTAATTATTGGTTAAAATTTATAAAGTTTTAATTTTAAAATGCGTGTACGCTTTATAAAAAACAACAAAGGTAGTAGTTAGCTTCACCGGCATTGAACATCGGGGAACTAGGCCGAAACTACATATGCAATAATAGGATAGGGAGGACAGCAAAACCTTATGTAATTCACATATGTTTGGTGTGCAAAACTATATACCATAATGTGAAATCTTAGCACCATACCATTAGTATAGCTGAAGCAAAAATGTCGGAAATATTTAGCCGATCCATCATGATCATACAGACGCATGCAGTAATTACTGAAGGCGCACATGTTTAGTCAACACATATTTTTACGACATAAGAAAAACCTGGGTACAAACACCGCATGCAACCCTAGTCACGTCCCAATCTAGGAGTGGATCGAGCATTGCAAGCAGTGACCACATCCATAAACCCGCACGCATGCAACAAATTTCGTGCCGGGTTGTCGCCACGCTGCTGCCTATATACGCCATGTTGGCACCTGACACCTTCAGAAAGCTAGTGCTCCCAAAAGCTAGTAAATTCACTTGCTGAAAGGAAAAAAAAAAACCTAACCAAGTAGGAGCAACACAACAGTACAAGACTATGACAGAGGAGTGCATTTAATTTAATTACTAATACTAATACTAATACTAAGCACTTAAGCAGATGCCTGCATGACCCTGCAAGCCCACAGGTAGTACAGGCCAAATCGATCGTTTGGCACTTCCGGACAGAGAGAGAAAAGCTAGGGGAGAAGGTAGTACCCCAACGTATACGAGGATGATTAGCAAGATCGATGCATGTGTGTTTAGTCAATTAATTAAGTATATAATTAACTGTCGTTAAGAGTGGTCGGCATGCGTGCACGCGGCCATGTGAGCGCACGTGGAGCCACATGCCAAACCTTAATCCACGTACTAAACCTTAAGCTTTGAAAGCTTCTCCTCGCACTTTTGAATTAGTTAGCGATGTTATATATACTACTCGCTCCGTTCTTTTTTTATTTAGCTTTGTTGATTTTTGAACATGCCCTTAAACCGTTCGTCTTATTTAAAAAAACTATTTAAGTATTATTTATTTTGTTATACTTTTTTCATTAAAGTATTTTAAGCACGACTTACATTTTTGCATATTTTGACTAAATTTTGTTATAAGACGAATGGCTAAAAGGGCATGTCCAAAAGCCTAATGGTGGCAAATAAAAAAGAACGGAGTGAGTAATCCTTTGTGAGACTTGCCAAATAATTCTATATATAATCCTTTTAATTTTAATATACATAAATAGTATATCAAAGTAAGTTTAATATTATTAAAAAATAATCCTACGATAATTTTGTAGAATTCTTCGTATGATTTAATGATTATTTAGGGTTTCCTATAAAAAAATTATAGTGTATGTGTAATGTGCCGGCGACAAGAAGAACGTATATATAGTGGTTGCACCGTACAGACATCATTCATCAAATTAGTTTCTTGCAAATCTTGCATGGGTCAAAACCCAGCCTAACCACCTTTATGCAGTACCACTCGATCGTTGAGCTTGGCAGCAGCCACACAGCATGCGTGCTGAGATGGTCCCAATCTGGAAATTTATGTTTGTACCATTTTGGGGGTATCCAATATAGCTGCTAATTAATTAATGACTATCCGGCGAGTCAAATCAAATCAAATCATGCTTAGCTGATACTAATGATGAAGAAAATGGCAGGTTGTTAGCTGGGCCATGTATGGACTGAGGTAATGACCTGGTAGTGCAAGAGTACTCGAGTAATAAACTAGGTTACCTTTTGTTTTTCTTCTAAAATAATGGTTACTAGTAGGAGTATGAGATTACACACAAGACAAACGATGGAGAGTACCTGCTGTAAATGTGCCACAAGAATTTTATGCCACCATGCATCTATTGTTCTTTCTACAAGTGTGACACAGAATGATTAAACCCATGCATGCTTAGGAAAGGTAAGTAAACAATCTTAAGTGCCAACAAGGAGGGGGCGGAGGCTCGTTAATTAGGACCAGGCCGAGACTAATTATAGCGTCTAAAGATTATAAGTTTCACAATAATCATCCAACCGCGTAGTTATAGACATAGAGGTATATCACACGTAAATAAGACATTGCGTATATTCTGAAACTTTGATATTTACGATGGTAAATTCCGAAATGTCTTGGCTGGCCTTGAGCCCTTGACCACCCTTTAAAAACTTCTTGACGATCTTCTATTAATTGCAACCGTTTATTGAGGGAATCGGAGCACAATTTGTTTCCTTGGCCCCTTCAACTTAGAGTAATCTAATCTTTACATCACAATTTGCAAATGCTCCAGCTGTTTGAACGGCAAAAAATCAAAAACAAAAATTTAGGAAAATTCCATGGAATTTAACCATTTGTATTTTTCGCGTCATTAATCCTATCATTACAAACGTATCCTTAGAATAAGTTGATTGATCAACTTAACTAATACTTTGCATGCGGATTCCTTCCAATGGAACGTTTGCAGCAGTGGGAGTCGGACCTGGTGGACGCGACGTACATCAAGGAGCTAGGCGAGGACCTGAGCATCATCCACCTCAAGTTCGGCGACGCCTCCCGGCGGACGGCGGGGCTCTTCCGGCGGCGCGACCTCGTCGTCTACGAGCGCCGCCAGGCCATGGACGACGGCACGCTGGTGGTGGCCGTCGCGTCGCTGCCCAAGGAGATCGCCGCCGGGCTGCTGCCGCCGGACTCCAGGGGCGGCAGCAGCTCCGTCGGCCGCGGCTTCCTCCTGCAGTCCGGCTGGGTCGTCGAGCGGCTCGACGCCGGCGACGCCGCCGAGTCGTGCATCGTGACCTACGTCGTGCAGCTGGATCCAGCGGCCGGGTGGCTCCCGCGGTGCTTCGTGAGCCGGCTCAACAGCAAGCTCGTCATGGTCATCGCCAAGCTCAAGAAGCTGGCGCAGACCACCGTGCCCGCCGCCGCCGCTACCGCCGCCGGCGGCGGCGAGGTGCGATGAGATGAGCGTCTGGATTATTTCGTGCAGGCGACGCCATTGATTACGTAAGTAAATATGGTTTTGTAGAAATGGTTTGTCTCGCAGCAGCTTGGGAGTTTGCCGTGCATTTCTTATATATGCTTTGTGAGTGAGAAACTGGGAATGTATGCGTGCGTATGTGCGTGCTTTGGATTGTAAGACGGGCTGCGTGCATGCATGCATGGTTTTGTAACTGCCAGCTAGCTGCAGTCTTCTTGTCTCATAGAGAGAGAAAGGTAGCTTTGATTTTTTTTTTGTTTATGCAAATTTTAATCATCAAGATCTATACGACACTAGAGACACGATGTTTCATAACACAGTTTGATCGATATGATTGCCTACGCCTATAGCACTCGGACTATAAGCGCTCCTCCCTAATCAGCACAAGCACATCAAACCACCCGGGTCGCGGCCACAAGCCAGCCGCTGACCCCTACACGTCAAGCGCTACCACTAGGTCATTATGACCGGTTACATTAGGGGTACCTCCCTATATATATAGGAGATCGGGATACGATTCCGACCATGACAAGACCTATATCTGTCTATTACAACTTAGAGCCGTGCACAATCATCCAATCCAAGTCAAAAACACAAAGCTGCCATCTTGTGCTAATCACGTCTTGAGCCGAAAAAAAAGGAGAGAAAGGAAAATTAAAAAGTGTGAAAAAAGAGCTCTCGTGAAAAAAATCAGTGCACAAAAAGGGGACAAATAAATTGAGAAGCTTTACCTGGCTGTTTCGGCACGGCTGTCCTATGACATCGTTTGTGACTAGACTCGATCGCGTCTCTAGCACGGTCTAGCCTATGACCAGTATAGTACCATCGTTTGACCGTTCTTTCAACTTGATTTGACTAGTGTTGTTCTAGTTTTTCTTGCTACATATTAATTGGTACCTATCCCAGCTCCATTTACTAATCATAAGAAAAGTACCTTGCAATCGCTTTGTTACCCCTGAGTGCAGATTATCGTCGTCCACTGATTGATCTTGACAAGCTACTGGGTAAGAGCTGTTAAGATCTTGATGAGAGCTTCGATTGTGAGAGACTTGTCAATTCCAACACCTATTAGTAGATAGGGTTTAAACATCCCCGTGTATTTTTTTATTTACTAATAACAATGGCAGGTCCACATATGAAAAAAAGTTTCCCTTCCATAAAGGATTATATCGAGGATTCTCCATACTTGACAGAAAGAGAAAAGAATTGCTTGCGGGAAATTGAAAGGGAGTGTCTTGAGTGTTTGAAGGAATCAAGAGGTAAGACGGTCGAGCATGGGATTCTCCCTTCAACCAAGAAAAAGAAAAAATCATTAAAGAAGGAATTGAAGGCTGCATCACCCAAAAAGAAGGATAGTAAGTGTATTTCAATATGTAAAGTAAGAATGTGCTTGCTATTTCTGCAACTAACCCTACAGGCAAGAATGACCAAGATGATCTGCACCTGAGGGCAGCAATGACGAACAAATACATGAGCCTTATGTCTCAGCATGTACTTAGTGCACCACTGGAGCATGCTAGTCAAATTCAACACGACAAACTTATTTCAAATTAAGTTTGTTGTGCAAGAATGTGCGATGCATGTCATCATTGATGGAGAAAATTGTAGCAACTTCGTAAACCAAGACATGATTGAGAAGCTTGGCTTAATCACGACTCCAATTCAGCAACCTTACTCGATTGAATGGTTCAATTCTTATAATAAGGTTTAGGTAACAAAAACTGTGCGAGTGCCTTTCTTTATTGATACTTACCATGATTATTTTGATTGTGATGTCATACCTATGGAAGCATGATCACTTTTATTAGGTAGAACTTGATTTTATTATGTAAAAGCTATTCACAATGGTAGAATCAATCAATATTCTTTTATATTTAATGGAAATAAAGTGGTTTTGTAACCCATGAATTCTGCTGAAATAATTAAAGATAAATAAAAGAGAGCTAAAAATCATGAACAGGAGGGTGATAAAATTGCTAGCAATGCACAAAACTTTGAACCAAAGACAAAGGAGGTAGTACATTTAGATAAAACTGTGTCCTCCCCAGATACCGCATTGCAAACATTTGTTTATTTGTCTCCTGTTGTCACTAACCTTTTGCAGAACCAAATGAAGCAGTCGAGTACGACTACAATTAAAAAAGGGGAGGATAATGAGGACATCACCAGTATAGATACAACCAATGTGACCACTGTCCCTCCTACTTCTCCGACCACTCCAACGACTGCCGACACTGCTCTGTTGCCTACCATCGACGTTGTGTCTCCTTCATCGCCTAGGGGCCTTAATCCTAAAGCCCAGCTGTAAGTATCCTAGGCCGAGAGGGGGGGGTGAATCGGCTCTTTTCAAATTTTACTTCTTTTAATTCGCTTGCTTAGTTAAGAATTTAGCATATCTCCGACACAATGGAGAAGAGCACCTTGGGAAGCAAGGTGGCCGCCGACGCGATGGCGGGCTTTGCACACCCCGACGGATGGAGAGGAAGCACCGTGGAAAGCACGATGACCTTCACGGAGAAGGGTTTGCTTGCGGTATGCTGGACGGAGTTTGGCGATGACGAAGTCTCCCGGTGGCAAGAATCTCAAGAGCACAAGACCGGAGACACCGCAACTCACTCAACCCTCATCCCACCATGGAGGATGGCAAGGCAACCATGGAAGAGGACACAAACCTTGGGGTGACAAGGAGGAGACGAGGGGATGCTATCTTCTTCTTCCTCAGTCCTTCTCCCTCACTCTCTCTTACTCAATCTCTCAAGCACATGGAACCCTAGCTGGGGATGGAAACCTTCTTCCTCACTTCTTCTCCCTCAATCTCACAAGCACATGGAACCCTAGATGGAGATGGGAACCATGGGAGGAGCTCTCTAGGTGGCTAGGGCAAAAGGTGGCTGCTAGGGTAGGCTCTCTCGTTGCAAATGAGCCTCTCAATCCTCTCCCACGACCAGGAATCCCCTTATATACTCCCCACTTCGAAACCCTAGCAAATAGATCTCAGATCCAAACTCAAGTCCTAGGTCGGACAACTCCGGACAACTCCCGGACAGTCCGGACGAAGGCAAGCGCTCCCTGTAGAAAATACAATTCGAGACAAAGGAGACACAACATGGTTCGGACAGTCCGGACAGCCAGGCCGGACAGTCCAGCCGAAGGCAGGAGCTTCCTGGAAATTGAACTCGCAAGCTGGGGAGGAAAATACTTGGGTCGGACAGTCCGGCCGAAGGCATAATTTCGTCAGCTTCCCAGGTCTCCAGGCTGCTGAAAGCTTCCCAAATTTATATGATTTTTTATGTTGCTCAAATGAAAAACTTGTCAACATGAAAAAGATGCGCCATGAAATTATCGACAACTTTCATATTTTGATATTTTTAATCCGAGCACGAAAAGGTTTCAAAAAATATGAAATACTACAAATCTGCCACGGAGGCCGAGCCAGACCCTTGGGCCGGACTGTCCGGGCCCAGTTGCCCCAGCTCGGCCAGCAGCCCACAAATTCCTTAATTTATGTAGCATTGCCCGAATAAAGATATGTTTGAAGATTTAAAAATATTTGACGCCAAACTTAAGCTCTACGGGTGGGAAGGTTTGTAGGCTTAGGCGGGAAGTTTCGCGCCCACAAAGTGTTTTGGTTTTTGGATGGCTTAGATGCTACGAAACCTCGGACAAGTGGCTACCCCATGGAATCCCCTGGACCTATCCCAAACTCTCTCGAAGACGAATGAGGATAAGAGACCAGAGATGTGCTCTGTGGGACCCTGCAGCCAGAGATTCGATGATCGGCAGGCATAATGGCCATAGGCTACACACACGCAAGAAATCAGAGGAACTAGGAAACAAATGTCCTTAATCATGGTGTGATCCAGCTCTACAGCCCAGTTGCCATCAATTACCAAAATCAAATAAGCCCCTCGGGAGCTTGCTCTTACAAGCGTACGGTCGGCTCGTTTGCTATGGGCCTTGATTCTTATGGGCCGGTGATCTATCACCAATAGCCAACCCCCGAGCCTCGAGTGGGCTGTTGGTGGGCCACTTTGAGGTTTAGCCCAATTACTCCTCTGAGAGAGAGGGAGAGCGTCTTGTCGAAATTGACGCCATAAAGGCTATACACACGATCTGATTTGAGTGGGATGAGTTTACGTCTCTCTGGTGGCACAACTCCCACAATCTGCACCGCGCCCCACATCTTTGCGTTTAAGACTGAGGTCAATTGCTTCTGGGGGAAGACTTCGCTTCATTCGCCCCAGCGCTTTTTGCCTTCTTCCTTGCTGCGCCCTTCTCTGTTCGAATCCCTCGCGCCACAAGGTTTGTCGACAATGGTTTGAGATGGGGCAAACTACACTTTTGGCCGCGAGGATGGCTGACCTCCAGCGGGACGGTTTCGTATGGCCAGAGATGTGGCGCCTGCCAACTGAGACTGAGGCAAGGCCGAAGGAGGGCGAGCTAGTCTCTTTCGAGGGCTTCGCCGTCTACAGCCTCCGGCTGCCCGAATCAACGTTTGTGGCCGGCCTCCTCGAGCTCTGCGGGATCAAGCTCGCGAACCTCAGTCCTCAGTCCTTCCTACACATGGCAATCTTCGTGCACCTGTGCGAGGCGTACTGTGTCATGCTGCCGTCAGTGCATCTTTTCGCCCAATACTTCGAACTGACGTCAACGGGGCCCGACGCTGGGACCGACGGAGGGCTTTACTTCAAGGCCCGCCGCGGCAGTCCTGGGGCGTACCCCGAGTACGTCCTCAGGACCAAGGTGGAAGGCTGGGCCAGCAGGTGGTTTTACGACGCCAGGCCGGATGGGTCCGGGCTCTTCTACGCAGGGAAGCCGCTGGAGAAGGCGACGCTTGCCCGCGGCGGGCTGAGTGTTGTGGACCAAGTCGCCGTGGCCGGGAGGCTCGCTGAACAGAGAACAGAGCTTGAACGGCTATGACATCGTAGCAAACTTTGTGTGGCACCAGGTGAGCCCTTTGCGGCGGCGCGCACGGCTCTTCTTCGAGATGGGCGACTGGGAGGACCCTGACCGCGACAGTCGCGAAAGTGAGATTCTGCCCGGACAACAAGCTCGTGTCACCGTGCGAGGGGTTCCTGACCTTTGCCTCTGTCGCTTTTGTAGAAACCACCGACGCGGAGGTGCAACGCATAGTGGGGTTCATGCTCCCACTGAGTAAGAACGCGGCGTCGAACGCGCCGGTGTTCGATGCTCTGGCCGAGGTGAGGCGCAGACCAAGCCAGAGACCAGACTCGTGTCCTTGGCCTGTGCTGACGGAGTTGTCGCCATTTTTGGTGTAGAAACAATGGCAGTTAGAGGATATGGCGAGGAAGGACAAGACACTGGCCCTGCCTGCGTCGTGATCAGCCGTTGTTGACGAAACGACCGAGCATGTGCCAGCGGCGAGTGACGGAGGGCAGCGTGCCTCCGAGTGAACTGGGACGCAATCATCCAAGGCCATGGTCCGACGCTCGCGGCAACGCCGGGCCGGAGGAGACAGAGTCCAAGGGGCGGCCGGAACGGTAAGGGACAGAACCGAGCTCGCGCCGCTCGACACGGTAGGCAGTCTTCTTAACACTTTTGTGATGCGCGCTTTCAGGCTATGTCGGCTGCGCCGGGCGACTCGCCGCGGACGAAGAGGCAACGGCTCGTCCTTAGCATGCCGGACGACGATGCGACGGGCTCTGGCGCGCAGGAGGCGGCAGGCGACGCCGGCGACGCGCCGCCGATGGAGAGCGTGAGGCTCCTCGGGGTCGTTCCTCTCTTGGAGCTTGGGGCTGGGGACTACGCGGGCACCGAGCTCGCCCAAGGCTGTAAGTCCTTTACCCTAGACCTTTTATTTTACGGTTTTGCTGGAAAGCAAGCGCCTGCAATTAGGCTATTGGTGCAGGCGATTTTTGTACCGTTCGATTCGGGAAGTGTTTTCATGCGAAGCATTGCAGGTATTGTCCAATGATTTGTGGTATTTTTTGTATAGATTATTCATGTTTGGTTGTTCTTCTATAATTTGCGGTCCATTTGTTGGTATATAGTATGTCAAAAAATTTCCCCATTAAAAAATTTATTTGTTCAATTTATGGACCATGAGCAAACAGATTTTTTTTTCAGTTTTATGCTTGCTACTTGCTTCTTCTAGATCTGAGTTTCCCTTCGTTGAATGGTTCCCCTGCCCCTTTTAGTGATGTTGATTTGGTGTGAGGGATTTGTGCATTATATAACTTTGTTTGCAAAGGCATTCATGTTTTTATTTTGCTTTGACTTTTTATTTGTGCCGACCTTTGAATTCTTTCCTTCCCTTTTCTTTGTTTACATGGCGAGCAAGAGAAGGAAGAGGAAAGGAGTTAGAATCTACCCGTTTTGAATTATTATTATTTTTTGTAGAAAAGAGGAGTTAGATCTAAAGCAAGAGCTATGTGCATAAGGACATACGGAGCAGCTCAAATTCTATTTATCTTTTGTTTGTTTTTTTCTCATCTCTTTGTTTAAGTTCACCATCAGTTTGGAAACTAGCATGAAGATGCTCCTCTTTGGTTCTCATCTTTTTTTCAGATAGTCTATACTATTTTTCACTTATTTTTATAGTGCAATCTTATTTATTTTATATTGAAAATTTTAGTATAAACTATGAAACTTATTTAGATAGTCATTGTTTTTCATTTGTACATATAGCTGCATGCAGACATTTTGTATATGTATATCTCTGTAATCATACTTGTTGTTTCTGCTTGCAGAGTTGCATTCCTACTGGATCTATTTGCTCACCGTTCAGCTGATATGCTTCCATTGTTGTGTCTCTCATGGTGAAGGTCATCTGGAAATTTTCATAATTTCTGTGTAAATTTTCAGTGTTGTAATACTAATTTTTACCTTGTGACATCTACTGAAATTTACGTATTATTCATGTGAAAATTTTTTAATTGTAATCTCAAAGTTTGTTTGCTGATTACAATAGATCAGTAAATCACCCATTAGCATTTGCAGCAGATTTATGTAAGAGTGAGCATGTGTGTGTGATGGGTTTTTTTATTGTACCAAGCGATGTATTTGTCACAGATTTTTTCAGTTATTTTCTTGTTCCTGAACGACTTGTTTGTGTAGAGATCACCAGATCGGGGTTATGTTTTGTTAGTATGTCCTTTCTGTCTTGTGTTATGGGTCTTTTTTCATGGTGGGATTTTTTCCCCAGTTTGAAGCGGGTGGTTCATGGCCTGAAGAGATATGCTACAAATCGCCTGTGTTTTATAGTTTGATGCAGGCCACTGCGGGAACAATAAAAAATAGGCGACTGTGATAAAGCCGGTTTTTAGCGCGGTCATACGCCGGGAAGAGCCTGAGGTTGACCTACATCTACAGTGGAAGTGGCGCGCGTTACGCTTGGCGTGTTGCCAACGAGCGCGGAGGCTCGGGCCAAAGAGAAGGAGAGGGTGAAGCCCCGCGAGGTACTGCCGGGCTTCACGCGTGAGGGAAAACACAAGTTTATGAGGGGGTCGGGCTCGACTTTTATCCCGCCAATGGTGTTGGACGCGCAGCCTGGGCGCACCGTGACGGTAGCTGTTGACTGCGTGGACCATGGCGAGATGCGCCTGGCGCCCGTGCGGGTAGAAGGCCTTGCTTATCGCCAGGGAGTGGCGGATCTTTTCGAGATAAGCTGTGGATCGGTCCCTATGGCGCCAGACAGGCGAATGCTAATGGTTGGGTGGAGCCACCGAGTCCTTGTCAAGACGCTAGAGGGGACATTTCTTGTTACGCTTCCTAGCGTGGCCCCTTTGGTGTCAGCAGGCTGGATCGTGGTGACGACGAGCTGGGTGAAGGACGAGCTCGCATCGCGCGGACGTCACGCTGGCATGGCGGGAGAGACGCTCCAGTTTCACTCGATGCCGGGGCAGTCCATTACTGAGCTACTAGATAGCTCGGGTGTCCGCGCAACACCTTTGACCGGTAGCGGCGACGCGCTCTGGAGGCCGAGGCCAAAAACAGAGCACTACGTGTCCTTGGGGACGTCGATCCGTCCGTGGAGCCAGGAGGTGTTGAGCCCCGATCTGAACCACCGGTGGTGAACACAGGGACGGGGGATGGAGCGGTGGTGATTGCGGCGGTGCCGGCAGCTCAGGGCCCCGCCGTGGTTCCAGCTGCGGCGGAGGCCACGCTGAAGGAGGCCGTGGCGGCCGAGGCGCGGATCGTCGAAATCAGCGAGTAGTTTGAGCAAGCCTTGGCTGAAACGGAGAGGGCTCGAGCCGTGGCTTCAGAGGCCACCAAAGCTCGAGCCGAGCTCAAGGCTCGGGTCACGGAGTAAAAGTCCGAAGCTCGGGCTTCCGAGCTTGAGTCCAAAATCAAGGCGTGGGCGGCTGAGACTGACGCGAAGCTGAAGGCCGCGACGGCGGAGGCAGAGGAGGCTCGGGCCGCGCGACGTGAGGCTACTAAGGCCCAGGCCGAATTCGAGACGCGGGCCGCCGAAGTCAGGGCACGGGCGCCGGGGCCGTTGGCGGCGCCGCCGCCCTCTTCTTCAAAAGTTGCGGCGCCGCCAAGGAGCCAACTTCCGCCAAAATCTGAGGATTCGAGCTCGGACGCCTCCGGGTCGGAGGCTGGCGCCATGGTGGTGCATGCGGGCGACCGCCTGGCCCTAATTGCTGCAAACGAGGCGCAGGTTGCTGAGCGGCTTGACCGGAGCTTGGCCGGGCTCAAATCAATGTAGCGGAATGGCTTAGTGTGTCCCTCCAACTCCAGGCGCTTTGTGATCAACTGGTCGTTTCTCCTTGCAGCTATACCGTCGGTGCCTCCCCAAGTCTATAACTACGGTTGGGTGAAACAAAACATTACAACCTAACATTTAGCAGCTAGATACATGCCTACATCCTACAATCTACACTTCTCACAGACCAGTTACAATCTCAAAGTCGATAAGTGATTAATTAAAGAACAAAACTGTGAGACCAGTTACAATCTCAAAGTCGATGAGTGATTAAAGAACAAAACCGTTAGAGCTCAACTAGTTATAGGTTGTGAAATCTGTCCATTAGAGAAATCTGTCCATTACAGGTGTGTTCAACTGCAGCACCTGCAGCAGCTCCACACTAGGTCCACACTGTAGCATAGCCTTGCAGCTCAGCAGCTGCAAAAAAGCAACTGGACGGGGCCAACGAGCGCCACCGCCGACCCGCTGCCTCACAGCAGAACCAATCCATCCCTTGTTCATTCAACATAATAATGCAAGTAATCAGCAAAACAGAGACAGCACCACTGTTTAACCATAGACACACTAATGGAGGCACGTTCCACATGATATTAGCAGCAGTGATGTAAATAATAGAAGATGGCAACCACACAAATCCACAAGCTTCACAGATTACAGCAAAAGAGTATTGAGCAGGGTAAACTTAGGAAAGCTAAAACAAGTCTAATAGGAGAGATATAGTTATTCCTCCAGTCCCCTTCTTTCTGCAACAAGGAGGCAAGAAACCTGAAAGACGAGCTACTTTCAATGAAGAACTCAACTTAGCTTGGCAGCTGTCAGAGCACAGAATGCATCTGGGGGCATGGGAGTCAATTCTTGGCCATCTCCTCCTTGATGCTCTCCAGGAGGTCTTCCCTATATTCACCAAATGTTCCGTTGTATGTCCTCACCGTTCCATCCTGCACGACCCACACCTCGCTCCTGAGCTCATCATCACACACTCGGGATATCAACCTTGAGTCATGGCTGACTATCACCACACCCCCAGCAAACTCCTCCAGCGCGTCTCCAAGAGCATCGATGCTCTGCATGTCAAGGTCGTTGGTCGGTTCATCGAGCAACAGGACATGTGGCTCCCCCAACGAGATGGAAGCGAGGACAACACGGGCCTTTTGGCCACCGGACAGCCTCTCGATCAGAGAGAGGTGGTTCTCCTTGGGCAGCCCGAATTTGCCAAGCATGGCACGGGCCTCTGCCGGCTTACTACTGAGGTGAGGATGTTTCATCATGAGATACTGAGCAGCACTCTTGTCCTTTGGCAGAGCCTTACAAAAGTGCTGTGCGTAGATACCAATCCTTAGCTTCTGGATCCTCCTCATCTCGCCTTCAGTGGGCACAAGTTCACCAGCAAGAAGCTTGAGAAGCGTGGACTTCCCTGACCCATTGGGCCCAACGACAGCAATGCACTGCCCCATGGCAATGTCGGCGTCAACACCAGACAGCTTGAACCCATCGCAGCTGAACCCTGCGTCAATGAGCTGCAGGAGGGGCCATCCAGGGAGCTCTGTGGGCACTGCAAAGTGGAACTCGACGCTGTAGTCATGCCACTTCTTTGGTGGCTTTCTCCCACCCTTCCGAGCTGCCTTCACCAGTCTCTCACGCTCCTTCATGGCCTTGGCCTTTTTCTGCTCGTAGCTGCCCACAAAAGCATCAAAGTTGCCACGGTAGGCATGCAGCTTCTTGTCTTGCAAATGCACAATCTCTTCACACACAGTATTGAGGAAGCCCTCCTCGTGAGATACAACAATGAGGGTGCTCTTGCACCGCGTGGAGAGGTACTCCTCCAGCCACAGCACGGCATGGAAGTCCAGGTGGTTGGTGGGCTCATCCAACAGAAGGAGCGATGGCTCCACGAAGAGGGCGCCAGCTAGCGCAATGCGCTTGATCCAGCCACCGCTGAAGGTGCTGGCGGGTCTGGCCTGCCATGCCTGATTGAATCCCAGCCCCGCGAGGATCTTAGACGCACGAGCCAGGGCGGACTCCCAGCCGTAGAGCATAAGCTCGTGGTACACCTCGGACAGCCGGCTCTTGCCAATGCCAGCGTCGCCTGAGGCCTCGAGCTCGTCCCTCTCGGCGAGCAACTTAGAGAGCTCCTCGTCAGCCGCGAGCACCACCTGGATCAGGGGACGGTGGTCGTTACTGTTGTCCTCCTGCACCACCAGCATAACGCGGGTGTTCCGCGGTACCGGGAGTTTCCTCCAGTTGAGCATGCCTTTGAGGAAGAGTGCGCCGGGCTTGTGAGGTCGTGTGGGCTGCATGCCTTTTACTGGGCCAGGCCCCGAATTATGCGACCGCTGGGCCTGTTGCCACAATTCTTGATGCCAGTTTTTTCATCTAATCCGTTTCCTATTTCCTAGTATTAGTTGAAATGCACGTGCGGCACACACATGTGATGCAAAATAATCTAACTTCCAATTGTGATCTCGTTGTTACTTTTACTCAATAGGCAGTATATATAAAAGTCATTACTATTTATTCAAAACTCTCAAGTAAATGATCTTTTATTTGAACTAGTGGCCATGCACGTGTCTAAAAAACTTTTATCGTGATCAAACATACATTTTTTGAATTATATAGCCATTGGTATAAAATACATTTCAACATTTTTATATATATGACTTTTTCAAAATTTGGAGGTGCATTTCATACGTCTCTAAAAAGTTTCATCATTATCAAATATATCTTTGTGAATTGTATAGCCATCGGTATAAAATACATTTCAACTTTTCATATATATGATTCACACTTTTTTAGAATTTGGCGTGGCCATGCAAGCAACACGTATACCTAGTATTTTTTTTGTTTCTTTAATTTTACACCATTTTTTTGTTATTATTATATTTTGATATCATAGGACCGACCTACCATGTATCCACTTATGATCTTGGAAACCAAATAATTTATGCTTTTTCCTAAAACATATTTATATTATATAACATGGGTTAGCGTAAACCATTTGTTTAAACCTCATAAGCAAAATGAGTTGTTTTATTAAAGGGAGATTGGTGAATGTACCCCTATTCTAGAGTTCAATGGTGATTTTGTCCCTCTTTTTTCAACTTTGCGATTTTGCCCTCGTGATTTGTAAAGGAAGCAGCCGTTTACCCCTATTATGGATGTCCGTTAGATTGTGAAGCATTTAACGAATAAAAAAATTAGAAACCAGAGAAATCTATGGTAAAAGACATATATGCCCTTTATCCATTCTCCCTCGTGTCCTCAGGCCCTCAGCCCTCTCTCTCTCGTGCCTGACACATGACGGCGGGGCGCCGCGGTGGGGAGAGAAGTAGCGCCGCGCATGGGGAGGGGGAGGAGAAGGCGACGCGCAGGGGGAGGTCGGCCCGCGGGGAGGGCCGCTCGGCTTGGCTCCGTCGGGAGCGCCGCTCGGCTGGCGCGGCCAATGGCGGGCTCGGCCGGTGCGCGGCTTGGCCCGGCGGCTGGATGCGGGCTCGGCCGGCGCGCGGCTCGTCCCAGGCGGCCGGCGGATGGGGATCAATGGTGCTCGCCCCTTGAGCAAGCAGCCGTGCGGCTTGTCCACTGCTCGAGCAGCCATGTGGAGATGAGGAGCTCATCGAGTGGGACAAGATCCACACGCCGACCGACGAGGTGGTGGTGCCGTATGACACCCTGGAAGCCCCGCCTGAGGGTGCCTTACGTGTTTCTTCCTGAATTCTTGCTATTCTTCAGCGTAATCCTAAATCTGACGCAAATGTAGACATCGAGGCAACCAAGAAGCTTCTCGACAAGCTCGTCGTGCTGAAGCTCAACGGTGGGCTGGGCACGACCATGTGATGCACTGGACCAAAGTAAGCTGCATCGCATGGTAGATTTGTGCGATTCAGTTCAGATATACAAAAGTGAAGAAGCAATGCTTCGAATTTCTAAATGGTAAGATCTGAATATGAGTACCATGTTCATGAAAAACTCTGAGCATCTTGTCTGAAACATTGCAGATCGGTCATTGAAGTGGGCAACAGATTTACTTTCTTGGACCTGATTGTTATCCAGATCGAATTTACTGTTTGATGCTTTTGTGCAAATTTGTATGTTGATTGCCATGTTGGCATGTGATTGGGATATGTTACAATGTGTCATGACTAATATATTCTCGCTAAATATACTGGGATATGTTACAATGTGTCATGACTAATATATTCTCGCTTAAATATTCGCAAGTTGTGCAATCATGCTGTCAAAATTTTAAGTTTTTCTTTAAAATATCTCAATATTTACCTATCTTTAAAACATGTGAAAATTGTCTTACTTTTTGGGGAAAATCCCTGTTGTAATCTGCCAAAATATTGTCTAAACCTTTATGCCAAAGCAGGGGGTATAATCACAACGTATTACTAAAAACAGGGGCAAATTCGCATGGACATTACGGTCTTTTCACATGATAATTGACACCGTTAACATGTCTTGACGGAATAGGGGTAAACATTGTCTTGGATTTGAAAACACAGGGGTAAATTCGCAAAGTTAAAAAAATGAGGACAAAATCATCATTAGACTCTAAAGTGAGGGTATAAACGCCAGAGCCTTTATTAAAATATAATGGATGATGAGCGGCCAGCCCATCGGCCAGCTCGGCCCATTAGCCAGCCCGGCTCTCTCTGCCGCGCCGCTGGCTTTTTGGTAGCCTTTGGATTAGAGGATGAGCAGGCAGGATTCGCCTCGGCCGTGAATAAATTACTGTAATCCCAATTAGTACATATATTTTGCTCTCACCCTGTAAAAGCAAGCTAAAGTCAAGAATATGAAGGTACTTGGTAATAACTGTGTTAATGATACATCACAACTCAAGATTAGTTGATATAGATCATGCTACTTCCCACAATAGACGGCATATCAGGTCATTGTTGGAGCCTGTTATTAAGCTGATACAATGTCTTGGAAAATTCAGTATTTAACTATGTTTTAATCTCAATTGCCATTAATTATACAAACTATTGATGAAACATCTTCTGATGATGATAAATTATGATACTGTCATTCCAATTGGTGACGCAATATAAAGGAAAAAAGGTTGGCTAAGTACACATTCGACATGTTAACAAAGTTCATTAAGCTAGGTCAGCAATTTGTAAAGTAATGTATCAGTCAAACAATCAAAAGCAGTCTTCTTCCTCAATCATTCGACTTGAATATTACACCAGCAATCCAAATTGTGACAAAGAAACCTGTACACGAACCAATCCTTCCATTTGTGGGCACTCAGACAGTCTCACAACAATCCTTGCATAAATAATACCATATTCCAATTCATACAACAGTATTGTTTGGCCTTGCATATTCCAATGTATTATTTCTATTATCTCAGACAGAATTATAACAATTCACATATTCCAATGCATTATTTCTATTACTTTAGTCGTATAGATCAGATTATTTAATTAACCAACCAGCCATCCTTATCCCCTTCTTGCCCAATATCATCGCCGTGCAAACCAACAGCAGCAAGATAGCAGCTCCATGGCTGCTTGCTTTCATCCTTCGAAACAGAGAGCACCTTCCACGTGCTCCCAGTTGCTCAGGGAAACAAATCCCCATTGTCATCACTTGTTCCTCAATCGCACATCACTTCTTGTTAGATGTTGATCTCGGGCTCGGTCATAGTGACCGAGCCGGATCCAGAGCCGCGCCCTCATCGGGGGCGCAACCCCCTCTTTGGTTGTGGCCCCCGGTCACAGGCGCCATATAAAAAGGGGGCTAGGGCCGGCACGGACGCCAACGCATCCACGAGCCACCGCAAACCCTAGCCCCTACACCCACCGATCGGGAGGCGACCTAGTGTACTGGAACTCGCCACCGCCGCCACCCTCGTCCTCACCGACGCGCGATGGCTGACGACACCACCGCCGAGGAGCAGCGCCGCCAAGAGGAGGAGCGGCTCCGCCTGGAGGAGGAACGCCGCCAGGCCGAGGAGACGGCCAAGGCAGAGGAGGAGCGCCGTCAAGCCCACACGAACAACGTCAACATCAACGCTGCGCCGTCCTTCCCCGACGGTATGCACGTCCTCTCCTTCCTCTCTCACTCTCGATCCGAACCATGAACACCCAATGAACCTAGACCTACGTGGTTAGTGGAACGGGCACTAGATCCACACGAATCGATTCTAACACTTCTATGATCTAGGCTTCGTTGCAGCTTGTTTTATTATATTGATGTTGCTGACCTTGTAGAGCCGAGTCACCAGTGATGACCTGCTATTATTGTAAGATCAAGAATCATGCTGCTGATGAAAAATCTGCACATAAATAATCATTTCAGATAGATCGTATTGTTGGATTCAGAATCAATAAATACTAAGAAGGCTGAAGAATACGATGAAGTAAAAAACAACAAAATAACAAATAACAATCACAATGCGGTCAGCTTTATAGGTAATTTTCTGACAGAGAAGCAAGGTTCATTTTACATGCCATAAAAAAGGAACAGGACGGGACACGAAGGTTGTAAGATGTCTCCCGCGGCTTCGAGGGAGGAGTCGGCCCCTTCCGCATGGGTGCAGGTGCGGGCCTTGCGAGGAGCTCGACCGCTAGCTTCAAGACCTCCTAGCGGCATGCGGTGGAGCAGAACACTCCGGCGGCATAGTGAACCCCAACCCCTCGAGCGCCATCTTCGATCCATGGGCAACTGTGCAGGAGCAGAGCCTGCCGCGACACAATGCAACGCCCACGGGAATAAGCGGAGGTCGCTCCATTTTAGGACGTGTGGAGCTCAAGGAGGAGGCTGGAACTCGACGACGCGGCCAGAACACTTCAGCGTGGGTCGGGAACGGGAGAATGTGAGATCCTTGCTGGACTGAGGTCTAAAAACACATATGTATCACTATCTCATAGCTCCTCATAGCTCAAGGAGCTCATCAACCATCAAGGGAATAAGAAAAATGACAGAGGCAATCTGACAACACATACTCACTGCTGCAAATCCGAGTAAAATTTCAGAAGCAGATGCTTAGATGATGATTGTATCCATCTTAAGAAGTCACGGTCATGCAAGAGACTTAGAACCACATCCATGGTTCTCATTCACAAAATTCAATAATTCATCCAGTAGAATCACTTTGGTTCTGATCACTCAGCCCTGAAATAATTAGTAAGAACACTATTAGTGCTTTCCAATCAACAAAATATCATTCATTAAAGCAGCTTGAATTCTACAACCTACAACCTTTTTTATTTCCGTGGAAGATCCAAGCATTGGTACCCATCCCACCTTATACTCGTCAAAACTCTGATTTAAGTTAGAGAAAACATCGGATAAGTACAAGGTTAAAAGGCACGTGTGATAAGTAGATGGTACTCATGTTGTTTAATTGCACGTCTGCACTCTGCAGAACCGTGACACCAATGAGAAATCAATTGAATTGGAATAGTCAACAAAAGGCTATAGGAGAGCAGGCTTACAGCAAATTGTTAGGCTATCTCCAGCAAGGAGGTGTAAATGGAGGTGCATACACTGTTTGGACACTGTTAGCGGGGCTAGACACACTGTATACAGAGTGGAGTTTGAATTATAGCCCTTCTTTTGCACCCTCTGCTGGAGACAGTCTTATGCTAGATGTCGGCCATCAGCAACTGCAGCGTTACAGGCCATGAACAGCCTGTCTGTGCTAGAACACTCAGAACACTTTGCTGCCGTCGGTGCCCCACCGCTGTCACCATGGCAGTCTACAACATCAGAGTTAAACATGAGAGACTCCATAGATAGCACAGGGACCTTCAACCATTAAAGGATAACAATAAGCAACAATCTAAATTTCAACAGACACATTCATTAATGACCACTAAGCTGCATGCTTGCATCACATTACCCACAGCACCATTCCATGTTCTCCAGCATACCATAGCACTGTTCCATGTATACCTCATAGTACGAGATTTCCATAAGCACCATGTGCTAGTGCAGCACGCCACGATGGTGGAAGCTGCCAAGGGAACTAGCCATGTTCAGACTTCAGCTGCTTGATAAATGATAATCATATATATCTGAAGAGAAAAAATCCACAAAGAGAAGACTGGGGATAAACAAGCTTGCATCTAAAAACATCAATAATAGAAAATCTTGCAATTGCAATTGAGATAGGAAACCACCATACCTAGAAGGCTAGAACAAAATTGCATTAAGGTAACTTACTGGCAAATTGCAATTGAGTTTAATCTTGATTGTATTAAGGTGTTCCATGGCGGACCCTCAATAGAAATCAGGGCTAATGTTTATATCAGTAGTATGCTTCTGAAATGCACAGAAAAAAATCTCAGTCAATCCCTTCCATTTAAACTACCAGGCACCTAGCTCCTTGGTCAATATTAAGCGGGATATAAGTTAGTTGGCTACCTAGACACTGACCATTTACTGGTTTACTGTTTTACCTATTGCTTCCCTACTACTGACCAGCTGCAAGCCTCTACCCCCTAAAGTAGCTTAAAGTTTCGATCAGAAAATGAACAAATGTATTTGGGAGGATTGTTAGATTAGAGAGGGGATCATACCCAACATCGGACATAATGTAGTTTAACCACCTACTAATAATTCGTTCCCATTAAATACCCAGCATGATAAAGCATATAATTAATATTTTCACTAACCAACCCAAAAATAATTCTGTATATTTTAGGAATGAGAAAAATGGCATAGCTACGAAAAAACAATGATACAGTAGCAAATTGACATGCTAAAGTTCAAAAATGAAAAAAAAAACAAATTGTCATTGCACAAACGTAGAAGTGCAAATACAGTCAACACAAGCTAACTTGATTTGGCACAAAACACAGCTCACTATTAAATTCTTTTTACCTCTGCATCTAATAACTTGGTATGCATTTCCTTCTTGGTCTTTTCAACAAAAGCACATGTGAGGGTAATACATATACATATACATATACATATA
>SPJY01005804.1:529579-759576 GCA_005191435.1 Raddia distichophylla
TTACCACGTTCAAGTTGCAGGTTAAGCCAATCTAGTCTAGTATTTATTAGTGCAGCAATAGAAGAGACCAGATACGTCTCTCGCATCGTGCAAAACAAAGAAAAAGAAAAGGCGTTGCACTCGAACGCAGAAACAAACAAAAGAATAAATTAAGAAGAACGATAAAAATAATTTTTTGGTCTCTCAGTCTCATGCCCAACCACACTCAGGCCTCTGGTGGTGAGAACCCTTGAACCGTGTGTTCGAGCACACCACGGACAAGAGGCTGAGAAAAATCTTCTTGTCTAGCTTTTCTATCTAGTTACTAATTATTTTAGGGCATGTTCTTTTAAGCTGATCTGAACGGCTGAACAGCTAAACGACTGAAATAACTGAACTTCGAGAGCTTATCGAGGTAGTCTCGAGATTCGGATCCCTTTCGTTTGACTTGCTTTTTAAAGCGTTAGGACCCACCTTTAAAACAATGAAAAACGGACTCAAAAAACTCAAAACATATATCTTTTTAAAATGTAGATAAGTCGTTAAGCTGTTAAACTATTAAGCTGAAAAGAACGGGGCTTTAGTTTAGTATAATTTTTCACATACACGTAGTGTGCATATAAATAATAATCCACACAAATTGTATTCATATACTACCAAGGGCATGTATTTGCAAACCAGATCATGCACCGAATTTAAACTATGCTATCCTAAGCCAGATGCCTAGACCCTACTTATTCACATAACAAGAGAAAATATATGCCCTCCTTTTAGTTACATTAGTAATCCATTTATGATTATTGCTATGCTCACAGATTCTAGATCACTTTTTAAAAACAAATGTTGGTTGTCAGCTACAACATATCATCTATTAGTTCCATGTTGAACAGAGACTTTCTAGTATTCATAAAAATAGCATCAATTTAGAGGTAGCAACCAGGCGGGTTTTAATTAGATAAAGCGTTGTGATAAGCAGTTTGCAGCAAAGTAGCTTCGAACATAGTTTAAACTATAACATACAACCAACAATATACATAGCTATTTATGCAACAGATCATACATACATAAATACGATTACGTAGCATGGAGGTGGATTACATATGGTTAGCTTCTACTAGCACCATTTATTTACGCATCAGTGCTGCCTTCTCCTGGTTTCTCTTCATCGCCTCCACACCTTCTCCGGCTTCTCCTAAATGGATGCAAGATTGCCCCAAATCCAAATCTTCAGCTGCTAGAATCACGTTCTACACCCCTGGTGTATCCATATATAAGATGGATAGATCATAGATGATGGCATCTGATGGTAATTGGTTGCATGGTAGTATGAGGAAGGTTAAATGATGATATCCTTCTGGATATGAAGGATAGGCTGAATAACTAGTGGCAGCAAGTTGCGTTGGTTGAGGATGTTCATATGGCTTGGTATCATTAGGGGCTAGATCAGTATTAGCTGTGGAAATACTTTCTAAGAAGAAATTTAAAACCGTACGCTAGGAAAGTGCTCTGGGCATTACAAAGTTGTGCTTCTGTTCTACCCATAGTTGCATTCGTACGACCATTTTGAAATGTCAGGCATAATAAAGGAGCCATACATTACTTCACTTTAAGTACATGTGTATATTTCTCCAATATTAGGATCATTGAACCCTAAATATCTAGCTTTTTTCTCAAACCCCGGAGTGTAAGCAGAAAAGTTTCTAAATGTTGTATTTCTCAAGCACTCCCTGAACTACTCAACTACAACCAGAATGCTCTCCTTGGCAGGAACCTGCATGTACATATTGATGTCTCTAGGGTAGTACAACACTAGATGCTCACTGGTAGTAGGCCAAGTTACTTGGGATACATTTAATTATAACCCTTATCCTAGGTATTGCTCCAACCGGAAATATATCGTGAAAATATTCCAGCCCTGCTGGTCCCAAGGTGTGCATTAATTGCCATAATATCAAAGTATGCGTCCCATGCACCATTTCATGAGGTATCTTATTAGGGACATCCTGCACTAAAATACTCTAATTAGTACCCTCTCGTAGGTTATTGAAATTTAGGAAATACTATGCTGAAATTAATAAGTGCTTTAAAAATTAATCAAGTGAATTAGGATAAGGTTTATTACTTATATTTTTAGTGCAATATAGCCAAGAAAATATTTCTCTAAAACATGTTCATCCCTAGTTTATATGCATGGATATCGTAACCACTGCTCTGATACCACTTGTGGTGACCCACATATTTATCACACGCTAATAGTTTTGCAAGACCATTAACTCATGATAACCATGTTCACTGTGACATACCCAAATTTTAGAATGAAACTTTTCGCGAAAAGTCATTTTCAATTCACTGAAAACTTACCCAATTTTATGAGAATTTTCCAAAATCAAGTTCCTATTTTATCCTATAAGGGAAATACCTTATTTAAATTTTATAGGGAAATATTTCCCATAAAATAGCAAATGTTTTTCCATATTCAAAATATCCTCATTTTTCTTAATTTTAGAAACCTATCTCACATTTTTCTGAGCCTCCTATAGTTTTCTAAAAAATTTTGAAGCCTTTTATCATTTTTCTAAAAACAATATATCTCTATCAAAACTCTTTCCCTTTCCGGTTTTTTCCCCCCAAGTACACTTTCCTATTTGAGTTTACGACTTCGGCATCACCCGGACCACCGCACCCACCTCAACTTCGGCCTAGTATGGCCCACAACCGCCTTGGCCCAACCAAACCCACCAGTCCATTAAGTGGTCATCAACGCCCAGGATCTTTCCTTTGTGATCCGACACTTCTGCTTTCGCCACGTTACCTGCCCACCATATTGGTATGCTTAAGATAATCCAACGGCACCCATTGACTTGGCTCCCCATCCAACGGTGCTCGTGGTTCTTCCCCCTCCAATCGGCACCGCCAACCCCTAATCCATCAGCGCTGCCCTCTGCCCCTTTGCCACTTGCCGAAATTATTCGCTGCAGCTGCTACCGCCCGTCTCCACCGCTTTTTTCACCACTAGGATGATCCCCTCCACGTTGCCGAACTCATCCATAGCCTTAGGAGACCAGTTCACTCTCTCGCTCCGCTGATTTCACGCTGCCATTGCCTCTCCTCACTGGACATGACACCAACCACCCCTCCTAACCTCGCCTATAAAAAGGGCTCCTCCCAGCCCTACCACGCCCAAAACAACCTTTCACGGCTACCTTCACCTCCTCCTCTACCCAGAGGTTCGCAGCCCACGAAGATCGATTGCGCCATCGCCCTGACTTCGCCGTTCGGCCACCACCATCCACCATGAGTCTCGTCGGAGCGTTCCCCAGGTTCTCCATCATCTTAATTGCATCTTTCAATCATCAGAAAGCCACCTCCGACCGCCGTTCTCCATCGCCGATGACTCCTGCTGACCCCACTAATTTTCCCTCTCCCACTTCAGCCTCACCACTCTCAGCATGCACCCCTCCATCCCTGTCCTCTAGGCCACTCTGTCAGCCGCTTGTGCTCCTGGGCCAAGCCCAGAGCTTTCGGCCCACCCAAAAAATATATCCCTTTTTCTTTTTCTTTATTCAAAATAACTTCCTCAATTTATTTAAAATAACAAATCACTTACAAAAATTCCATAAAAATTCTCAAAATTCTAGAATTCAATATAGTATTTTATGAAAATATAAAATATTAGGATTTGCGCCAATGTAAGATCACGAACAACATGAGGAGACATGATGTTTGGTAACGCAATTCAGCTTTCGCCTACGTCTATGGGGCTCTGACTATGTGCGCTCCTCCCCAATCCATAATACCGGAGCATACCGGCTGACCTGGTCACGACCACATGCCGACCGCTGACCTCCTCTTGCCTATGCTAATATTATGAAGTCGTTGTCATTGTTACACCAGGGCTGCTCCCTTTATATAGTGGAGGCCTGGCTACACAGAGTCCATATAACCTACTTGTACACATATTCGACACAAATCTTAACAAAATCGACCTTGGAGAATATGATCTTCTCCTACTTGAAGTCGATCCAGCGTCTTCCGTGAACCCTGTACCCAGACTCTGGATGCTTCCTTCGCAGCTCATGTCGAATTGTCTGTCAAGTCCACCTCGCTGGACCCACCGCCTGCTGGAACAAATGCCGACTTGGCAACATCTAGCTCAATAGCTCTACCTACAATAGTACTCCTTGCACTTGGAATTCACAACTCCCTTTGTAGCATGTACACACACGCAATGTCGTCCTCTCCTTGATCATCACCGTTGCCTTCCAAGCCACTTTCAGCCACTGCCAAAAATAGCATTAGTTCCTTGCTTTTGTCAGCATCATCTTGCTGACCACGATTTGCACCGTCCCATTCCGTCCGCCATCTAGAATAGATTCCTGATCTCATCTCCATGATCCATTCTCCAACTTGACCGCTTGATCCGTTCACCTCTAGGCGTAGATCGTCGCTGACTTCACCACACTACAAGAAATATGGCCTTCTGTGACGTATTTTTTGTGACATTTGAGTAATATGTCATTGATTTATGACGATTTCCAAAGAAAGTGTCATAAGAAACAAGAGGAGGGTGTAACTCTATTTTTTTGTGATGAATAAAAGAAACGTCACAAATAATGTCACTAACAGCCAATAAAAAACGTCACAAACCAATACATCAAAGTACTGTAACATTTGGTGGGCAATGAAAAAATTGGCGGCACGGGTAAACTTTCAGACTTCCGCCAACTAAAATCCCCAAATTCACACGCGGGGTCTCCTTCCTCTTGCGTGACTCGAGCTATCCCGCCACCTCCATCGGTCCCGTCCGTCCCCCTCTCCGGCGAGTTCACTGGCGGTGAGCTGGAGGGAGACTTTCTCCATCCCTTCTCCCTCTCCCCTCTCCTTCCCTTCCCTTTCCCCTCCCCTTTTCCCTCAAAACCCTAGTCTACAGACCAGGAGCGCTCTCTCTCCCTCTCTTTCTCTCTCGTCTTGTATCCCACTACCAGGGAGACCTCGCCGGAGGCGACGGGCGGCGGGCGGCGGCCTCCGACTGCGCAGGCGGCGGGCAGCGGTGGCCCTGCTCTGCTCGTCCCCAACCTCAGCGACGCCTTGACGGCGGTAGCAGGCTTCCCATGGCGGAGGCGGAGGGCGGCGGTGGCCCTGCTCTTCCCCAACCTCGGCGACTACAGTAGCTGAACTGGATGCGGCGGCTCACCGGCTTCTACTCTTCACGAGGCGAGTCGGCGACCTGGCGCGGCGGCTGGATCTTGACGGCGGAGGCGACTTCCTCTCTGCGGCGACGGCACGACGACCCACCGTGGCACCACCAGCGCCAGATACGCCTCTCTCCCTCATGGTCCCGCTCCTCCTCTTTAGGGACACCGCCGCCCCTCCTCGAGCTCCTCCCTGACGGCGAGCTTCTCCCTAGTGCCACCAAGCTATGAGGTTAGCTCTTGCCAAGCTATGCAATTGATTAGTTTTTCCGATCTGTAGATTGATCAAGGAAGAAGGCACCTAATTGCTAGCTGAGTAGCTGTAGATTATACTTTACATGGAAGTGGAATTATTTTGCTCCGCTAAAATGGTCACTTCTCTCTTATTTATCTTTTAGCTTTGGCTGGAACTTAAGCACTTTCAGTTTTTTTTACCACATGCAAACTCTCCATTGAAGTTCACTGGGGAGTTAAAAAATAAGAAATTAGATATTAATGGGGTTACAATTATGTAAATTTATTTGACATTACAGTTCAAGTGTTTGTACTTCTAGGTACTGCCTTCATATATTGATTTCAGCATGAGCAAACCGGATTTAGTTCCCTTGATTATCCAGGTTTGGAATACAGATGGTACCTAATAATTTTAATGTGTTCATTGCCTGGAGTTTTTTTTGACAAGTATGAAATTTCCTTTTAATGTACTGAATGGAACCTACTTATACTTACATCAACAGTAGCTCATTGCTTGCAGCATAATTTTGTTAAATATAATGAAAATTTCTTTGTGGAGCGATCTGTTAGCTTTAGCAATAGCCTAATATTTTGTGCATCAGATAAATTACTTATTACCTAGTTATTCTCTATTGGTAAATGAGAAGGCAGGACATTTCATAATCAAATTATTTTTTCATGGCACCATTCTGTAAGCCTAAATGGTAGCCTTTGTATATACATTCCAGGTGTTATGATGAAAAAAAAAACTAGCTCTTTGTTGTTGCACTAGTATTTGGTTGAATCGTGTAATTTTAGCTGGATAAAAATTGTATGATTGAGAACTTCCTATGAGTGTTTTTTGTTAAAAGAACTTCCTATGTGCCTAATATTTTAGCTGGATAAAAATTGTACCTGGTTTACTAATTTCTTCCACATATTTTCAGTGCTGCCTTGAGCATGGGAATAGGGAAATTCTTGAAGTAGTAAAGTTCAAACTTCAGATATCAATTACTTTTATTGTCTTGTTCACTTGTGATGATTGATCTAGACTGAATTGAGTTGAGTGATAAACTTGCAGGGTGAACGAAACTTCAATAGGTTTGGTGGATGGTTGGGCAAGTACTAAACTACCAATAAAAACATAAGGCTGCTGGAAGATGTCCATAGTCATATTCTTGCCTCCCAGCAAGCTAACTTGGACAGGTGATCACTTTTACATATTCCTGGGTTTTATTCTGCTGTCTCTGGTCTTCTGCAGGTTGTGCTTTCATCATATTATGTATTTTGATGGTAAAGCGAAGATGCTCGCTTGTTTCTTATCTGCTCAAGTGGTCATTTACTGTCATGAGCAATAATTTGAACTTTTGATTAGTCTATATCAGTCTGAAGAAGTTGAGCTATTATTTCTAGTTTAGCTAAGCATTTGAATATTGTTTGATCTTTATGTAGATAATCTGCTGAATAAATTTTATGTAATAGATGTAAAGCCACTATTAGTCTATGACATCTCACTCTCTGGATTCCTATATGAGGTTACCTATTTGACTAGCCTGGTTGAGTTTACTCTGGCAAAGTTGAATGAAAGACAGCAGGTAGATGTCACATTTAGAGAAGATGTCTCTGTCCTGGTGAGAATAAGCATACTACTCCAGGGATGCCAAGTGTGTGTGGTTGGAAAAGCATATCATGTTTAACTCTGAAATTTCGCTGCACTGATCTTGAACTTAGCAGGATGAAACTAATTCGACCATGACATGACTCTTGTGTTTTCTAATTTTCCCTTCTTTCAGTTGTCTGGTAAAAAAGAATTTGCTTAGCAGGTTAGATTGCTTGGTTTGGTATTATATATATGTATATTAGTTGATGCAATACTAGTTCATTTCTGCGTACATTTAAATTGCTATATACTGCCACATAATTCTTAGTAAAATAAGTACTTTTACAATAGGTTAGTATACTGACTTTGATGTATGCCTTTTTTTAAGGAATGATGAAGATCGGGGAGCATCTAGTCGTGAAGCTGTAGAACTTAAAAGCTTATGCTTTATTTACTGCTATGTTTTGGTCATTGCAATCCAATTGTATTTATGTTGCTATGCACTATATATATGTACTGATGAATATTTGTATAACTTGATCACTTGTGAATTTATAATGAATTTTTTTAGTGCAAAAATTGTGTGCATTATTTATGTGATGACGAATTGTGAGCTATAAATTATGACGACAAAAATCGTCACAACGTCCCACCACGTTGCCTGCCACATCATCTACCATGTGGCATGTGGCATCATCCCAGTCATCCACTTGTGACGTTTTTGTTTCAATCTATGACGATTCGAGGCGTCATAATTCTTTGTGACGATGTAATGTTCGTCACAAAATTCGTGACGTTTTTTCTTGTTTTGTCACAGATGATCTTTAGAGACGCACCTTCTGTGACAGACAGGTTTTCGTCATAGGGTCGTCACAGATTGCGTACGGTGACAAAAAAATCGCTCTTTTCGTCACAATTTAATTGTCACAGAAGGTCATATTTCTTGTAGTGCCATCAGCCGATCTGACCTTTCCGGTTAAATCACATCACATCCTTCCCAAACGCCTCCCTTAAGAACCTACCTGATTGTCCAGTTCCGAACACCGCGCTCATATCAGCCACCTTTTTGTTCAAAAAATCTGAGTTCTTTTCATCTTGAAGAACAATCTTCTGCTCCTCCTTTGGATATCCGGTTAAATCACATCACAATGTTTGGTAACGTAGTTTAGTTTTCGCCTACATCTGCGGGGCTCTGATTATGGGCTGACCTGATCACAACCACATGCTGGCCGTTGATCTCCTCTTGCCTATGCTATTATTATGAAGTTGTTGTCATGGTTACACCAGAGCTGCCCCCTTTATATAGTAGAGGCCTGGCTAGAGTCCGACTCCAACTCTAAACCAACCCTGCCTATTACAACACAGAGTCCATGTAACCTAGTTGTATAAATATTCAACACAAAACCTAACATAAAATACTCTCGATCTCTAAAAACTTGTTAATCCACACTTAAAATTTTCCACATACACGTATCTAAATCCTTGCTATCCTAAGGACAACCAAAATGTTGTCCATATTTTGCTTCCACAAAATAACTTTTTTCAGAAATATTCAAAACATATGTCTATTATCATCCTAGTCAACCCTGACCACTTTTTCTAAAAAATTCTTTAAAAATAGTTTCCATGCATCCGTACTCCATGCATTTTCTAATTTTGCATATTTATTAACCCCCTCCCTATTTCCAACGTGTAGAAAATAAATTAGTCGCCCCCATATCAGATAAGCAAGAATGTCCGGACAATATCATGGAAATCGAAGATATAGCCGAAGAAGGCAGGTTTCCTTTTGCCTAATATTACAATATGCATTTATTTTCTAGCTAATTATTTTTTCCAAAATATTTTAAAAATACTTTTGGTTGCATGTAGAAATAGTTATCTCCCATTTACAGTAAAGCTCACTTACTAGGTCCTAAAAAACCCTAGGTAAAATAATCTAGCCATAGTAACAACAAAGTCTCATATAGCATATAGGAACACACTTGTTGAATAGATTAGATAACTTGGGGTTAAAGTAAAGGAAAGTGGTTGTGTTGTCAAGATTTTGGTTTTGGTCTAAGTCGTGTGGACAGTGTTTGAAGTTTAGCAAAAACAAACAATGGGTAGAGAGAGAAGGAATGGTGAGTTGCCCCAGTTGCGACTAGGGAACATTGGTTCAAGGGCCGGTGCTTAGTTTGTTCCTTGCTCATAACTGATTTTTGTCAAATTGGAAATGATATAAATTTTGGCCAAACCGCATTACTGATCATTTTATGGGTAAAGCTGTACAGATTCGTTAAAACGAAATCATCATGCACCATACTTCTGCTATATATGAAGTTGTATTACTGGGGTGATGCCTATTCTAAATAATAACATAAATCAGGTTAGAGGTGTGGTTGTAGGTTTGTTGTTGGTATTGGTCTTTGGTTGGAAGAATGTATTGGGTCAAGTCAATAACAAAATCTTATTTAAAATGTTTAGAAAAAGAATTGACAAAATATAGGAATTTTCAAAATCTATTATTAAAATATGAATTAAGTCTATTATTTAATCCCTCCGTATAATTTCTGTTAAACATGACATATAGACAATAGGTTTGCATATGGAAACCTGCAAGTACGGTTGGTGTGCTTATCCTTTTTTTGTGCGAGCTAACCTTCCCATGGGTAGGACTACCTTTTCTATGGATGATTTTTCTCTAGAAGACATGGAAGAGATCGACATAGATTTTTAGGTTATACCTACACTCAAGCCATGCCTGTGGTATTGAAGTATTATCTTGGAAGTGTATTAAAAATTATAAGCCCATATTGTAAAATAAACCTAGTTATGCAATAAAGTCTGGCATATTATACTCTTTTGGAATACAGGAATACAGTTGAAATCTTGAATAGTTGTATTTTTGGTGATCTCCTGGGGTCCCCACATTGATCTGGATGTATCACTCCAACAATTAACCAAGGAGGATGACAGTTTGAGTATACTCAAAACAGAGTGTTATGACAAAACAATAATTAGAGGTTGATATACATCCATTACATTAAGCAACCAGGCAGGGCTGACAAAGTTTATTACAAACTACAGTATTATATTTATACAACCCAAAAACTGCATACTTAGCCCAACACTAAAACTGTACAATAGGGAAATACAAGGCTACTAGATAACCATAATACCAGTTATTTTGGCATTGCCTATAATAACTTTGCCTACTTGTTACCCTTGTATACATAGTAACCATGGGTCCTCCCCCTCTGGGTAAGCCTCAGCCCCTGCAGTTATGAAGTAGCCATCATATCCCTCTCCATGGCTAGGATCTAAGAAGGGTATAAATACAAGAGTGAATACACAATATTCAACAAATACAAGTAGAAAAAAATGCAAGATGAAACAATATGTGGCTTGCTGTTGGTGATTCTTATGCCTAACAGAATTTAATCCACATGTGCATGGATATCACAATAGCTTTCACCGGGAGTATTCCAAGGTATCAATTTCCAAGAGGAACGAGAAGTCTTATAGTATCGAATCTATCTTGACCGGATGGATAATGGGTATAATGACGGGAGATAGTATAAAGATATTTAGGGTGAGAGGCTCTACTAATCTAGGCTCATGTAGCTAAAGGTGCAAATCCAACTCGGTACTATAGTTTTTCTGCGTCGGAGCTCAGAAGAACCGCTACCACTCGCTATTATCTAAGAACTCCAGATGATTACGATCATCCCCAATTGGGCTCAACTGTTCTAAACCGAACGCGGTGGACTACACAAGGGATAATACCACCCAAATAGTTGGGATGTCGCCACCTACTATCTACCACACAACCCGTGGGCTTAGGTGTTGATTGGGTAATTCCTAGCCCAAGCACCACGCACTACCAATCACTAACCATGACGTCACTGATAAAGCACTTGCAAGAGATAAAATAAATTCTATCTAGAACAAGCCAGATCGCAATAGATGAACTTAAGTAACGAAATGAATTTACTTTATAAAGTAAAGAAGAGTTGCAGTGTTACCCGAACAGAAAACCGGAACGTCACTCAAATCCAAGTTCCGTTCTTGGAGTACACGGTGGAAAAGTAGCCGACAGCTTCAGCTTCTCCCAACACTCGACTCTCCTCTTTCCCTATTCTCTAATTATATCGGGCAGCTTAAAGCCGCTTTCTTCTCATTCCCACTCTTCTCCATGCTTAGAATTGAGCTAAACTCCCCTATTTAGGATTTAGTGCCGATTTGGTCCCCCAACTATATCTGTCGGACCACTTTGGTCCCTGAACACAATACCGGACTTGCTAGGTCCTTGAACTCTCAAAACCGGACTTGACTAGTCCTTTGACCAGTCAAAACAGTGGTTTTGAGGTTTTCACTTACGTTGATGTGGCAGATTTCTTCTGCGTAGACGTCATTTGGGGCCGCCACATCATTACCATATGGCCGCTACATCAGCAAAAGTATGCCAGATCTACCACGTAAGCTGCCACTCCGCCTAAAACCACCGTTTTGACCGGTCAAAGGACTAGCCAAGTCCGGTTTTGAGAGTTCAAGGACCTGACAAGTTCGGTATTGCTGTTCAGGGACCAAAGTGGTCCGACGGGTATAGTTAAGGGACCAAATCGACACTTTCCCCAATTTATAGTGTGGGAGTGGAGTAGCTTCCAAGTAGGCTGGCCGGAGAGTCGATTGCATGCGAGGAGGGGGGCTGACCGACCTGCCCAAGCCGGCTAACCTAGGGAGGCCGGTCGGTGCAAGGTGGCATCCCCTCTGCCCTCCTTTGCACTATCTTACTTCTCCAACTCTGCAAATTGAAGTCCAAGGCGGTTTCAGGAGTTAGACTGTTATTCTTGCATGCAAAGTATCCAACTGAGTTCACTAGTAACCCTTGGATCCAACCAACGTGAACCAACGATGTAGATTGTCTCTTAGTATGCTTCTCAGATCACTAGAGAAAGCACAACCCAATTTGGCTGAAAGTGGGGCCGACCGGTTTGGGTGGGCCGGCTGGCCTAGGGACGTTGGCCGGGCTCACTTTGGCCCCATTTTCGCCCAATTTTCTCTGATATATATACTCCTGCATATACATACTCACCAAAACTAGTAGTTCATGCTTGAATTCCTTCATTTTATGGGGTTTGTTGATGATTAAAGATGTATAAAATGTTGTTCAAATCGATCGTCAACACTTGCCTGATATTTCTATCTTAACCAAGAAACCTAGCAAGATAATTTATTTTAAAAAGTTGATTCCTTTTAGATTTATAATACTACTGTCACCCGTGTATGAGATGGATATAAATTTCGTAATCCCCACTCTAAAACTCTGGCATGATATCATGATTTAACCCTACGCAGGTGTGCACCACATACCAATAGCCGCTCTAGTTACATTGAAGCTCAGAGCGTTTACATCTAATTGGTATGTACATCACCAACCTAGTAAGTTAAAAGCTGTGGCGGTTTCCAAGCATCCAACCAACTTTTAAACTAACCGTTGATGCCATAGCCCTAGGTAGCGAACATCGCTGGAGTAATATACTGTCTAGGTTGGTTATCAACCTAATCATTCCATCATTCTTACGCTCTTCAGCGTACCACCACATCAGATGGGAGTGCCTTCTGTCTACAAAAAATCGTTTTAAACGTTAGATTATAGAGAAGTACCACACTACCTTCACGAGATCTCTTATTTTTTTCACTTAACCATGATTCCCACACGGCTACATTTATATCGTGATGTTCGACACACCAGACACACTTGCATCTGTGCATAATCTTTGTGATACAGTATGCAAATTGTCATTCATGAATTTTTTCTACTTCCAGTCTCAATGGGCAGACAACATGTTTGGCCTGATACATGGCTTGAGGCAACAAGTTGCCATCTAGAAGGACATCAGCAAAGATAAGTAAAAGCTCATAAAAGATCTTATCAGAAAAACAGTTTCTTGCCTTTAACTGAAGTAGTGTCGGCACAATAAGTAGCTTTATGTGTTCTTCTTGTGGCCTAGGTAGAACAGTGCTTAATTAGAATCATTTATCTTACGCTTGAACTTTTGAAATTGGCTTTCACGAGTGAAATCCACCTCTCCATCATGCAACATCTGATCAAGATCAACATCACCATCATCGACCAACACATCGTTGTTCACGTCAGCTAGAATCACATTGACACTGCCTTCTTTGACCATGTGCTACATGGCCTCATTTATGGTGTCTTCATCTTCGCCATGTTTGATCCAACAGGCGTAGCAATTTTTTAAACCCCTTCATAACAGGTGAGCATGGATCTACTCTACGCAAGAAAACTATTTCTCATTATTACAATCCATGTACAAACAACAAACATAGTTAAGTAGATTGTTTGACTTACACCCTTTGGCAGCTTTCAATTAAAAAAATTCCACACCATTAATGAACTCTACGCTAGTACGGTCCATTTACAATAAAGGTAACTTGAATATGAATTACTTAGTGCAAATCATATTATAACTAATAAGAAATCTAGTCATGCAAATACAAATCAATTTTCATCTTCATCTAATATATTTAGCCATACTACTAATAATAGGAGCTTGATCGTGTTCATCTAAGCAAGCAAGCCTTACAATTAAACAAAAATTGCTCTTTAGCTTCATCTAGTGAATGTATCCGTAATACCGAAAAATCTGCATCTTAAGTCTTATTGATCTTCATCTAGATTTGCACATCGCTATACAAACTAGTCTGTTTACCACCTCCAAAAGCATCCAAACTGATTTATCCTAAATTTTCTACAATTAAAATGAGCTCTTGGTTCCAATGGATGAAAATCTTGATTTTTCATCTAATAAGATATATAACACTAAAATAACTATACATATAAGAGAATTGAAATAAAACATTTTTATCTAACTCACTAACCTCCAAATTCAATAAACCCTTTAAATGGGTTTCTTTGAAGATCAAAGTCTCCATGTCGGATTGATAATAAAATGGCGACCTAGAATTTCTCCAACTGTACTCCACATAGAGCTTGTCCAACTTAAAAGCACAACTTAAGCTCGGGACGAAAGACATGCAAAATCACTGTTGGCTCAAGTAACAACCTGGTATTGATAACTTATCACTACCGGATTGATGCTTGAGCCAATAGGGATTACGTATAACTTATCACTGTCGGATTGATGCTTGAGCCAGTGGGGATTACGAAATATCATTGTTAGGCTCTTATTTTCTCATATATTTTTTAAGCCGGCAGATGTCGGATTTTTAAACCAACCGGTAGTGATGCTTTCTTTTATCACTGCTAGTCTTGAACCATCACCCGGAATTGATACATCGGTGCCGGTTCGCTCACAGGCCGGTCGTGATGACTGAATTTTCTTTGTCGGTTTGTAGATTTAGCCAGTAATAATGTTCCACTATCGATCTGTAATAAAACCCCGACAATGATAAGATGTATGGCACGTTTCGTCATTCCGAACTAGACTTCTAGCACGGAGAGGTTTAAACACCGACGGTGATACTTTATCAATGTTGTTTCTATGTGAATCGACAGCGACGAAGGGACATGTTGGAGCCCGCTGCGATCCTGCCATCTCATGGCCCGCCAGCGATCTGGCTCCCCCCAAGATCAACACCTGGTCTCGGGCCCATGTCCCCACATCTATTGGCCCAACTGGAAGCACAACCCAGGTCTTGGCCCAACTCAGCCCAAAAGACTAGCCTTAAAGGAGAGGTGTACCTCCACCTTTTAAGCTGTGCTCCCCCATCACCAATAACCAATGTGGGACTAAACCCAACAATATCCCCCATCACACATCAGACCATTTGTCTTACACCGTGCGATCTCATGAAGATGTTCCGGGTTACCGACCATGGCTCTGATACCACTTGTTACGAGCCCGCTGCGATCTTCACTACAACAATCTGCATGAATTTCGAGGGCCATAAACCCTCGAGAAAGAGGAGAAAACCCTCGGGAAACAGGTTTCTCGAGGGCCGGCCCTCGAGAAATGGCCCTCGTGACTGACCACTCGAGAAAAACGAGCTTTCTCGAGGGCCCGGCCCTCGAGAAACATGTTTATCGATGGTTTCCTAGACACCCTCGAGAACACTTAGAAGATGACGGAGTTGGACCCAATTAACGGCATCTGCACAGTATCTCGAGGGCTTAGCCCTCGAGAGATCTTTTTCGCGCTAAAAAAAAAAAGAATTCAGAGCACATGTTGAGCATGTCCTCGATTTTTGTGCATAATTTCTCATCACCATTTCTCATCAAAAACATCAGATAATCTCACTCACGATGAACATGATATAGTACAAATTTCTCATTCACAAATGGAACATGAACATGAACACCAACAGGACATAAAGGAATGTTTTGTAGTAGTGTTACTCTCTTTACATAAGAACCCTCTTGTAATGTTCTTTCGGGGAAAAAGGCCCGAGTGTGTGGTGAACTGGTGATCGGGCACACCTATGTGAGACACGCATGTGAAGCATGCGTGAAATATGCGTGAGGTGTGCGACTTCCTTGCCGCAATTCCTAGTGTGTGTGTGTGTGAAGTAGATGCAAACCTAGTGCAACGTCCGTGGAATATACATGTACTGGGATGCGACTTCCTTGCACTCCTAGGGGGAAATGAGGAACAACGTCGACGCAGTAATATCGTATAATAACACGCATCACAAAACGAGCAATTAAAGAAACGTTGTTTTCTTGACCATCGTATGGAGAGAGAACAGCGTCACGTTTTCTCTAAACCGACCGCGAGTCAAATTAGCAGCACATGAGGAGCAAAACTCTACTTTTAAAGTTGGAATATAAAATTAGACAGATATTACGAGCAATGCATGGCTAGCCTAGCTGATCGATCTGAACAGGCGATCGATATATCCAGCGAACATACATTCAAAGTTGGAATTGAGCCACCATAATTAACTTTGTCCCTCCTTTTCAGAACAGGGGGACAGGCGAGATCCCGGTGTGGTACTCGTGTGCCCGTCCGTCCCACGATCCATCGACATTGTGGACCACGAGCACTTGCCAGTTGCGACGTTTGCTGCAACATTCAGATCATGACGCACAAAGAAAATCAGCATATGGATAGTGGTGCCATGCCGCCATACGACCTGTCAACGTCGTATCCTTTTGCTTGTATGAGAAAGTTGCTTCTCGCAGCAAGGGACGTACGTACTACGTAGCTAAAGGTGTTGCACCTAGAAACGCTAGCTACCACCGCATAATGAGAATCATGGGTACGTATTGGGAGGATTCGACGTACGTGCCTAATTGTAGAGCCTATGATTTTTTTCTTGGCATCTAGAGCCTATTATTTTAATGCTAGGGGTAGGGATGTGATCAGGTCGGATACGATCGGATGGTACTGCATACAAATGCGGATCCATATTTTTGTCGGATGTGGATAAAAATATAAATACTGCGGACATGGATATAAACATGGATATTGTTGGATACAAACACAAATAGTGTCGAATATAAATATGAATCATCAAAAATCGATACCATCGGATATAGTTCGGAATGGATATTACTCAGACAATATGTTAAAAGTGCATACTTCAAAAATCATCAATACAATATGTATAGATTGGTGTTAGCCAATGCGAGTCGGATAGTATCCATTGAATAACCATCGGATGTATATACTATCCATATTTTTTTGAATATTATACATAACATATTATCAGTCATTACCCATATCCGTATCTGCAAAAAATAGCCGGACATCCATAAAACTATCCACATCACTATCCGACCGATTCGGTCGGTCGGATAATATCCGCACCATTTCCACTCCTGGTTAGGGGTCTTGCATTTGAGCCCCAATGTCCCTTCATAAAATAAAGGAAAAAGTCCATTTTAGGTATCTCAACTATCGAGAAAGTCCAAAAAAACCCTAAACTATGATTTGGTCTGTTTTACATACCTGAACTTTCAATACCAGCTCAAAACCCATCTCAAGCTGTTTTTTATGTGTTTTGCAGACGTGGCGCGACGTAGTGGCGCCACGTGTCAGGCAAGTCAGCAAAAACCACTACCACATAGCGCCACGTCAGCAGAACCACTGAACAAAACAGGGTTGTGAGATGGTTTTTGAGCCGGTATTGAAAGTTTAGATACGTAAAATAGACCAAATCTATTTTACCAAATCATAGTTTAGGTTTTGTTGGACTTTTACGATAGTTGAGGTACCTAAAATGGACTTATTCCTAAAATAAATAAAGAAATTGCAGTGGAACCATATGGTCCGGTTCGGCCTGCCCATTGCGTGGCGCGGCTAGGACCTGTACCCTAGCCGGTCAACCCTCAAAGGCTTCGTATTGGACCTAGCCTAAAACATAATCAATTAATAATATAAATAGAGGTGGAAACTTGTTGTATTATTGATCTAAAAATAATAAAGCAGAATCGTACCCCCTACATCTTGTGTTCTTTATCTTCTCTGTGATCACATGATTGTCCATCAATGCCTTGCAACACACACAAGTCATTTTGCCTATATCTAGAATGTTCACACCGAAAAAAAAGATTACACTTGCTATATGAAAATTCAACAACAACACAGCTTTTACTCGCACGGGAGGAGCTTCCCAGTTTGCGCCCCATTTTTTAAAAATCTCCATTCATCTTCCTTCTCCTCCCTTTCCGGAGCTGGCCACGACCCTAACCAAATAAGTTTAATCCACTTTAAATATTCTGCAACATGCCTTTCAAATTAGAGGAGGCAAACCACTCGTACTATGCAGGGTACAATTTGGAGTTCCATTAAAGCAGAGGCAGTAAGTTGAAAACTTTCCATAAAGCAAAGGGTACACAAATTCGTGCAGCTAGCTCATCGTCTCTTTTTTAAAAAAAAAAAAAGAAAAACTTATTGGCCAGCATGGCCAGCATGAATGGGCGTCCTAAAATGCTGCAAATGTTGGCGATCAGGCTCAGGTCCCGTGCGTCCATTCGCATGTTTTGACGCAATGGGCGCAGCATCGAACCCTCGCGCACGCATCGCGGCGCTCACGTCACGTTGGACCAACCGAGCATCTGAGCGTGCAACCGGCGTAGACCTAGTGCGCCGTAGTGCGTGGCGTCAGACTGAGTAGTTAGCGAAGCGTACGGCCTTGTCGCGGCCCAGCTGGTTAGTTAACGTCAATCCGAGAAGCATTAATTCCACGCGCGCGAGCTGGCACCGTTGACCTGGCTCCCTTCGGGCTCCGGCTCTCCTTGTTCCTGGGACCTGGATATGGATGGATGAAGTTGGTGATGATGCGTTTGGTAATTCGTAGCTTGTTCTAGATGATCGTGTTAATGAATTGGTTATATATGATCAATCTAGGGCGTGGTAAAATTTAGTTGTTTTGGTTCGAAACCAATGCGTTAGCAAAATTTCGTTTAGAGTGAAATGGCTATTGTTTCATACAAAGCCAGACGAGGACGTTGGCTATGCAAGAGGGTTGGCTTGGCTTTTGGCAACCTATGGGGCAGCATTTCAACATGTGAAGGCACAACCCATCTAGAATAGCCAACGTTGGTTATTGTAATGGGAGATCTCATCCATGAGGACATATTGGTAGTGGCATAAAAAATTTTTAATTTATATCATTGGGCCGAACAAGATCGGAACCACGCAGCACAGCATAAAGTAAAACGGCATGCTTTGGAGTTTCTACTCCGGGAGAAAAAAAAGGGTACTTTGCAGACACCGCATACCGTGTCCAAAAGCCACAAAAAAGTGACGGTTCGGACAGGTATCTGCCTCTCTAGTCCAAGGTGATGGAGACGACCACTACTGGATTCAGTGATTTACAAAAGCTATATTAATTTCTCAGCCATAAAAAACTAACATTTGACCCGACCCACTCTCTGCTACTTCCGCTGAGTTAAAATTGCCGAGTCAGAGGCCTTGCATCCGGTCTCGTATTTGTCGAAACATTCATGCAAGTTGATCGATGTGGGCTGCTTCTGCGCTCGCCGCCACCGGCCGGCCGGCCACGTACCGCAGTGCACTCCGCTGGTCATCAGTCATCACCATCCTTCCAGGTCAAAGATGGGAAATTCAGCTTCCACTAACTTGTAGTACCAGTTAGTTTGCTTGTCCTAACTTGTAGTACCACTAACTTGTAGTAAGATCGGATATGTTCGAAGTGATTTATGCTTGTTGTCTAACTAAAAAAAATAATTTAACTTTTTAATCCAATTTTTACCCTATCGTGAAGCCACCGCAAAAAACTTTTAATAATAGCATAAACAAAGTGAACCAAGGTTGAGAGATGAATGCACATCAGACTAGCACAGTAACACTTAAATAGAGCAGGGGCAGGCACATACCGGGCGTGTTTTACAAAATTTATGATGAAATTTGTAGATCTGGATCATACATTTTGTTCATCTCCATAAACTCTCCTAGTGTACCAAATTTTACATTTTTTTGATTTTTTTTGCTATTTGTTTTACATTTTTCATAATCAGCCTAGCATTCCAAAGTATTCTGGAGCGTCCATTTGGGCTGATTTGAGAAATGCAAAACAAATAGCAAAACAAATCAAAAAATTATAAAATTTGGTACACTAGGAGAGTTTATCAAGATGAACAAAATGTACGGTTCGGATCGAAGAATTGCATCACAGATTTTGCAGAAAACGCCCGACTGATGGTGCGACTGACCCCAGCCCAACTATATATATATATATTGATTATCTATTCTTTAATTTTTCTTATTCAGATGTTTCACGAGATGAGCCACATCAATATCAACCGAATGATACAACCAATGCAATAAGGAATGCTCCTACACCTGTTCCATATAGATATAGATAAATAGAAAAAATTGTATATGTTCTAAATGTTACTTTTTTCTACAAATTGTTAATATCAGTATTGCTCCAACATAGGAGTGGATTCGAGTCGATCCTGAGCGAGCTTAGACTGTCAAAGCTCGAGCTTGGCTCGAGATCGGCTCGAATCAACATTGAGCTTAGGGTCAAGCTCGAGATCGACCTCGATGAAAGCTCGGCTAGGCTCAAGATTGGCTCGGTTGAGCTCGAATGAAGTGATTTGTGCTGTTTTAATGGGAAGATGAGACTATATGAGCTCGGTTGGACTCGATTTTAAGCGCGAGTTCAACTTAAATTGGTTGAAGAATTGAATTTAAAGAGAGAAATATGCTATGCAATGATGATTAATTAGGTTCGCTTGGGCTTGATGAAAGCTTGGGATCGAGCTCGAGCTCGGCTCGAATAGACTCGAGCTCGGGACTGGGCTCGAGATCAGCTCGTTTAGCATTCGAGCTCGATCCAAGCACGATCCGATTTCAAATAGCTCGTCAAACTCGAAATTTTGGTCTAGCCCTACTCCAACGTGCTTTGCACGTGCACGCTTTCTAGTTATCTTAAAATCTAGCTTAACTTTCATCTCAGTTTATATATCTCAACAAGCTTTTTAGACAGCCGCCTTACTAATTTAGCTTAGAGCATCTCTAGCAGGTTCGTTTTCTAAAACACTATTACGGACAGTCTTAACCTCTATACCCATCCAGCAGGGTCTCTATCTCAGTCTCTCTCTACAGAGTCTCTATAATTTAGATAATTTCTAAAGAATCTCTATATCTTTTCGAGGATAGGGACTCTAGAGATGATTGAAATATAGGGAACAAATAGTGATTTAGAGAACAGATATAGAGAACGAAATATAGATATCCTGCTGTCAATGCTCTTAACACTGAATTTACTCAATAATATTCGTCTTAACCACTAAGAACATGGCCCACCACTAGCACTTTTTCGCGGCTTTTGACAAAACAAAAAACCAATGAAATTCAAAACTCGAAGTTTCAATGAAGCGTCGGAATTTCAAACCTTGCTTAGCACCTCCTACAGGAGATCGATGATCTTATCCTTTCTCGATCCGTTGTCACCATGAATCTGCTTTTCTAAAAAGGATAAAATAAAAAATAAAATCAATTGGTTGTTCGCCGCTTCAACATTCATGGATTGCTCGTTAAGTCACTAATATATATGGGCTAGCTTCTTGTAAAGCGACGAATTTTCTACTAGCACAATGCCAAATTTCCAAATATGTAAAGATGGAGACAATACTATTTTTGGTTCAGGGTTCATGAAATGTGGTCCTTAACTCTCTTTGAACATGCACTCAAAAACTAAGATAACTCGCTCTTTGAAATATCAAAATCACATAAATAATCTCTTAGCCTAGCTAGTCAGAGATGATTTTTATAAGTCAAAGGTAGTTTGATGAATTTTTACATAAAAATACTTTATGAATCCTAAGTTAACTAATACATCTGAGTTTGTTATGACATTATGGGTACCAAATGTCATATGAATTTTCAAAAAAATTATGCACTTCATATAAATGTTTAAATTTCCTCTGGTTTTTAAGAGTATGACATAGTGCAAAAAAAACTTTTTAAATATACAATACGTCAATACGGTAAAACATGGGAAAAATTGATGAGCTTTCCAAATAACCAGGAACCCAAGTATTGAATTAGTTAGTTTTTGTATTTTTTATGTAAAAGTTACTTGCTACATGTTTGGTCAAACCATCTTTGAATAGTCAAAGGCACTATTTGACTGATGAAGGACCATTTAAATCTGGTTTTAAAATTTATAAATTAAGTTAACATGGTTTAATTTGGAGCTGATCGGCCAAAAATAGCAAACAAGACCACTACATGCGGCGTACTTGAGAAGCTGATATATTTCATGCCTTTTTCATTCACATTCACATTTTACATTGGTTTTGTTTTGTTGAGGCAAAAATTGAGAAACTTTAAAAAAAAAATAAAGAGATCAACGAATGATTATAAATATTTTTAAGAGAAAAACTCTATAAAACTTTAAAAAATTACTAAAAATGTTGCATTGAATGGTATATAAAAAATGATAAATTCTTATTCAATAAAACAAAACAAAACAAAACCGAATCAAATTAAACCAAGCCGTAAACTGAATCGAAAACGGGGAGTAAAATTGACGCCTGAGCATCTATCACGAGAAGATATCATCAAAAGCCACGGTGATCCTGCCGTGACGTCACGCCGAAAGTCAGGAGCGGCCACGGAGACTTCCACCGGTGGCGGACTGGCGGTGGCGTTCCTTTTCCACGAAACAACAGAGAAAGCGATGGCCCATTAAATTACTTGGAGCCCTCTTTCCTTTCCTCTGCAGGACCATTAGTTAGGCAGCATGGTAGGTTTGGCATTAACTAAAACGAAAACACTCATGTATCAGTGTGCTCGTCACTGCCACAGCATACGTCAGGTCATGCATTCTACTGCACATACAGTACTAGTTTGTTGCAATGATAAAATATGGTGGTGTTGCAGATATTTGTGGCTTGGTTTGAGCCTGGAAATATACTTGTCTTTTTTATTCGAATGAGCAAATTTTCTGAGGGTCCTACGCCTGCTCCTACAGAGATTTAACCATGCATTTTGTGTAAAATTCCTATCAATTATATATGGAATTTCAATGTTCAGACTAACCATATGATTCTGAAAAGATGTAACGATTAAATGCAAGTGTAGTGAAAACAAGCCAGATTTAGTTGCCAAAGTGGCAAAGTGACGTACTGCCCAAAGCCAATCTCGCTTTGGCGTATCAGTCGCTTCCTTTCTTTCTTCTCAGAAAAGTAATACTTAATTATTTTCGTTTGATCACTTTGACTTAGTAATAGTCCTTAAAAATGACTTGACAGTTTATTTGTGAATACACTTTAAGATCATCTCTTCGACTCCCCAGTCTATTGTCGGCCCGAAAGACGCTAAACAACCGGAGTGCTATGTAACATTATGGAGATAAAAAATATCTATGCAGCTTGTAGGGGAAAGGTGTGAGCATTTAGGGACGCAAGAATAACCTGTGCAGCTGTGCTTAGTCAAACTAAGCTTCAAAAGTATGCGAATTTATCACGTGCAGGCTAAAGATGGCGTGAAACCTTGTGTAATGTTGCTTTTGTCCATGTAGGACCTGTTATTGGTATGGTTTCAGACATAATTAAATAATCTAACTTTTTTTTTTTTGAACAAGGGGTAGGAGGACTGCCGACCTTTTCCATTCAAGTAGAAGAAAATAAAAGAAAAAGCCTGCAAGCACGGGTACAATCACAGCGTAACGCTGCGACCCTAGCAAAAGTCAGGACACCACCGGACCCACCGGGACTGAAACACACACATAAAGAGGGAAGGCAGCGCTGCCGCTGTCACCTAGGCTGAAGGCCTTACAGGAAGGGAAAAGAGAAATACAGGGGAAGGACGAAGAACAACGCAAGCCACAACCAGCCCATAGACAAACGTCGCGAGCGACCTCCAAGTGGGGAGGAGACACCGTAGCCCACCACCTCCTAGCCAGCCCGAACAAGCCCCCAGGGAGCCCGACGTGCCAGGAAGTAACACCGAGCAATCGTCGCCGAAGACGTCCACAGCGAAGCAGGAACCACCACCAACCCGCGCCACAATCTCACGAACCGAACAAGCCACCAATGCCAAGGGAGCGCCTCCCACGAGCAAACCGAAAAACACCCAATCGGCTGCCGAGGCTACCCAAACCAACGCCTCCCAAGAGAGGGGGGAGGCGAGGGGAGGAGGGACGAGGCCGGACGCTACCACTCCGGTAGGGAAGGAGGGCCAGAAGAGGTGGCGGCAAGGACAAAACGGGCATTCTCCAACCGGACTGCCGAAACCACCCCCAGACGACGAAGGAAAGGACCGGGGGAGGGTCGGGGGCACACAGCCCGAGCCGCCATTCTCGAGAAGAAGGGAGAGCCAGTGGGGCGGGGGCGAAGCAGCAGCCGCTGGGAGGACTAGGAAACGACCTACTCTAGGACTTTGCAGAAAAGCGTTGGATCAAGAGTACAGTCAGGTTTGTGCCACTGCGAGCCAACTAAGATAACCATCGTGAGCCAAAGCCGCGGCAAATGGGGGAATGGAGCACCCTCGGTGATGCCTCCAACGAGGGGAGCGGCGCCGCAAGGGCGTCGCCATCACCAGCCTGATAGGACAGGGCTTTCGCCCAAGGAATCTCCAGCACGATGCCTCCAGGGAGGGAAGCGGCACCTGACGGCGTCGCCATCGCCGGGCACAAGGCTAGGGCTTTCGCCCAAGGAGCCCTCCCCTAGAACCCAAGAAGACAAAGGGGCCGCCTCGCCGCCACCGGGACGGCACTGATTGACGTATCAGCCGCGCCATAGCACCGCGCCGCCGCCGAAAACTCAAGCCTCCACGCTGACGAAGAAGGCCGTCGTGCTCCTCAACGCCACGCCAATTCTATAAGGAGAGATGGGAACAACCCACGGCATGGGGAGGACGACCTGCAAGGGTGGGGGAGCCAAAGCAACGCCGAGCAGCACACCAACGGAAGGTCGAGGCGGAGGCCACGCGGATGACGGCGACGAGGAGAGGAAGAGGCCGAGGACGACCCCCCGGGCAGGCGAGCTCCAAAGAAGCCGGATCTGGGCTGCCACCACCAGATCTGGCCTTCCCCCGGTCGGATCCGGGTGTCGCGTAGCCGGAGCTGAGCTCCATCGCCTTAGCCAGCCGGGACACCACCGACAACTCGCGCGAGGAGGAGAGGAAGAGAGGAGAGGAGGGGAGGAAGGAAAGGAGGACCACCACCAGATCTGGCCTCCCCCCGGCCGGATCCTGGCGCCGCGGCAAAAGCGCGGGCAAAGCCGAGCTCGAGAGCCCTGCAACGGAGCGGATGGGACAGGACTGGAGGCAGCGGATCGGAGGAGGCAGGCGGCGGAGAGCATGGGTGGCGTTCTCCCGCAGCTGCGCAAGCGCCAACGCTTGCTGCGGCTTCCACGCGCGGGCGTGGTATGCGCCGGCGACCGTCGCCGCCACGCCCACGACGCCGACAAGCGCTGCGCGCCGCCGGACTGCCGAAACCACCCCCAGACGACAAAGGAAAGGACCGAGAGAGGGTCGGGGGCACACGGCCCGAGCTACCACTCTCGAGAAGAAGGGAGAGCCAGTGGGGCGGGGGCGGAGCAGCAGCCGCTGGGAGGACTAGGAAACGACCTACTCCAGGACTTTGCAGAAAAGCACTGGATCAAGAGTACAGTCAGGTTGGTGCCACCGCGAGCCAACTAAGACAACCATAGTGAGCCAAAGCCACGGCAAATGGGGGAAGGGAGCACCCTCGGTGATGCCTCCAACGAGGGGAGCGGCGCCGCAAGGGCGTCGCCATCACTAGCCCGATAGGACAGGGCTTTCGTCAAAGGAATCTCCAGCACGATGCCTCCAGGGAGGGAAGCGGCACCCGACGGCGTCGCCATCGCCGGCAACAAGGCTAGGGCTTTCGCCCAAGGAGCCCTCCCCCAGAACCCAAGAAGACAAAGGGGCCGCCTCGCCGCCACCGAGAAGGCCGCACCATTGCCGCACCTCCCATGCCACCAAGACGGCACTAGTTGACGTATCAGCCACGCCATAGCACCGCGCCACTGCCGAAAACCCAAGCCGCCACGCCAACGAAGAAGGCCGTCGTGCTTCAGCCACACCGCCACCCAGGCAAGCCTCCACAACACCACGCCAGTTCCACATGGAGAGATGGGAACAACACACGGCATGGGGAGGACGACCTGCAAGGACGGGGGAGCCAAAGGAACGCCGAGCAGCACACCGACATAGGGCCGAGGCGGAGACCACGGGGATGACAGCGACGAGGAGAGGAGGAGGCTGAGGACGACCCCTCGGGACAGGCGGGATCCGGGCTGCCACCACCAAATCTAGCCTTCCCCCGGCCGGATCTGGGTGCTGCGCATCTGGAGCTGAGCTCCATCGCCTTAGCGAGCCAAGACACCACCGGCAACTCGCGCGAGGAGGAGAGGAAGAGAGGAGAGGAGGGGAGCAAGGAAAGGAGGACCACCACCAGATCTGGCCTCCCCCCCGGCCGAATCCTGGCGCCACAACAAAAGCGCGGGCGAAGCCGAGCTCGAGCGTCTTGCAACGGAGTGGGTGGGACAGCGACTAGAGGCGGGTGGTGGAGAGCATGGCGAGCATTCTCCTGCAGCTGCGCAAGCGCCACCGCCGGTTGCAGCTTCCACGCGCGGGCGTGGTACACACCGGCGACCCTCGCCGCCACGCCCACGACGCCGACAAGCGCCGCGCGCCGCCTCTGCCGCTGTCACTTGCGGGCGCACGCACCAATAACTGCTGTGGGAGGAGGAGTGAGAGGGTAGGGGGAGGAGGAGAGGGGGATGAGGAGGGGGCCGTTGCCTCCAGCGGCGGTGGCGCTAGGGTTTGAGGAGGGCTCGGAGTAGGGAGGTGTGTCGCCTCCGAGCCGCCTCCCAGGGACGACGTGAGGGCTTGAGTTAATAAATAATCTAAACTTAGAGTGAGACTTTTAAAAGAGAACTGCATTAGTGTGATAAACAGCAATTCAAACCGTAATAATCTAAAGACATAACTAGATAGTTTGCCGACTGCATTTGTGTGATAAATAGCTATTCAAACCGTAATAGTCTGGCTTTCATTAGTTCAAAAGAGAAATTTACATTCAACATCTTCCTTGAGATACGTATTCTTAAAAGGCAAATTTTTCCTGTTGTTCATCTCAGTAACATATTGCAAAACATGCTATTTTCTACTCATTCGATTTCATAATATATATATTTTGAAACAGCCAGTAGATCAATGTAAAACGGTTTAAGATAAGTAACTATCAATACAGTTTAATTATCAAATTCACTAAAATCACAATCTTATGAAATTTCTTTTCAAGGCAAATATTTTCATATATCCAATCTAATAAAAAGTCCAAAAGATATTTACTACTATAGATTCAAAACTCTGATTTTGCACTTACTTCAACAACATGTATCTGTAATTTAAGGAACAATACAATTTATTTTAGTTACGTATAAATTTGTGAAACTATTGATTATTGAAGTACTATTTTTTACATGAACGTCAAGGAGAAAGGAACACAGAATACCGGAGATAAAGAGCGTAGAGCCCCGGCAGCTCCGGTCTTCCGTCTTCGATCCAACCGGGAGAAACCGCGTTTTATCCATCGCCAGCATCCCCGACATTCGCCGATTCCAACCCCTCCTCGTCGCCCCTCGCTCTCCTCCTCCGCGTTCAAAACCCACCTCCTCCTCCTCCCGGTCCAGTCTCCGCTTCCCCCTCCCCAGCTCGCTTTTCCTTTTATATTCCTTCCTTCATTCCCCTCTCTCTCTCTCTCTCCAAAATCTCAATCCCCCATGAATCTCTCCTCTAGTCCATGCCCTCCCGTCTTTCGTTCGCTTATGACGAAGCTCCCCGTGCTGCTGCTCCTGCTTCTGCTCTCGCCGTCGCTCGCCTCGGATAGTGCTAGCTCCAAGCTGAACTCGTCGTCCCTCTTGTATGGCATCGAGCTCCCGCCGTTCAACACCGCCGTCGCCGACACTGGTTGCGACGGCAAGCTCCTCGCCGAGGAGGCGGAGGTGGAGCTGCCGGCGAGCCGGCCACCGTCGTCGCTGAAGCTGCATATGCATCGCCGCTCCGCCGCCGACGCGGCGGCGGGCGGGACGAAGGACGAGTCGTTCTTCGATTCGACCAAGAAAGACGCCGCCCGGATCGATGCGATGAGCAGGAGGGTGGCGCACGCCGCCGCCGGTGGCGCCGCGGCCGCGAGGGCGAGTTCGCCGCGGCGGGCGCTGTCGGAGCGGCTGGTGGCGACGGTGGAGTCGGGCGTGGCGATCGGGTCCGGGGAGTACTTGGTGGACGCGTACGTGGGCACGCCGCCGCGGCGGTTCCAGATGATCATGGACACCGGCAGCGACCTCAACTGGCTGCAGTGCGCGCCCTGCCGCGCCTGCTTCGAGCAGCGCGGCCCGGTGTTCGACCCCGCCTCCTCCTCCTCCTACCGCAACGTCTCCTGCGGCGACCGGCGCTGCGGCCTCGTCGCGCCGCCGCTCGGGGCGCCCAGGGCGTGCCGCCGCCGGCAGGACCCCTGCCCGTACTACTACTGGTACGGTGACCAGTCGAACACCACCGGCGACCTCGCCGTGGAGTCGTTCACCGTCAACCTCACCTCCCCGGGCGCGTCCCGGCGCGTCGACGGCGTTGTGTTCGGGTGCGGCCACTGGAACCGCGGCCTCTTCCACGGCGCGGCGGGGCTCCTCGGCCTCGGCCGCGGCGCCCTCTCGTTCGCGTCCCAGCTGCGCGCCGTCTACGGCCACGCCTTCTCCTACTGCCTCGTCGAGCACGGCAGCGCCGCCGCCAGCAAGGTCGTGTTCGGCGACGATGACGCGCTGCTCGCGCACCCGCGGCTCAACTACACGGCGTTCGCGGCGACGCCGGCGGCGGACACATTCTACTACGTCAGCCTCAAGGGTGTGCTCGTCGGCGGCGAGATGCTCGACATCTCGCCGGACACTTGGGGCGTGGCCAGGGACGGCTCCGGCGGCGCCATCGTCGACTCCGGCACGACGCTGAGCTACTTCGCCGAGCCGGCGTACCGGGCGATCCGGCGGGCGTTCGTGGAGCGGATGGACGGCGCCTACCCTCGGATCGCGAGCTTCCCGGTGCTTGACCCCTGCTACAACGTCTCCGGCGTGGAGCGGGTGGAGGTGCCGGAGTTCGCCTTCGTGTTCGCCGACGGCGCCGTCTGGGACTTCCCGGCGGAGAACTACTTCATCCGGCTGGAGCCGGAGGGCGTGATGTGCCTCGCCGTCCTCGCCACGCCGCGCTCCTCGCTCACCATCATCGGCAACTACCAGCAGCAGAACTTCCACGTCCTCTACGACCTGCGCAACAACCGGCTCGGCTTCGCGCCGCGCCGCTGCGCCGAGGTGTAGCCGAGAGGACGACAATTACAAACCAAAGTCCTCATTTTGATTGATTATAGGTGGCTGGCTAATTGGGTGTAGAAATTTTGGTTCGGCGCAAGGTGTTGAACTGTTGGTATCTCTGAAACGGAGATTTTTCAGCAGCTAGGGGAATGTTGTCTGATGTATACAGTTTTTTGGTTTAATTTTTTGTTCTTTTGCAAGTTTTTTAGCTCAAAAGAAATATTTTTAGGTTTGTTTTGGTGTTGATAGACAGTAGCGTCAGGATTGTGACATAATCGATTCTGTCCAGCCCTGTGGTTAACCCTTTCCGGGCGAAATTAGTATACTGTAATCAAAAGAATATTTGCCCCAAGTTTCTTCTGACGTTCCATCGCTACAACGCGACCAGTCAGAGTGGTTGAGTCTCCGTGGCGTTACTGTGCTATATAAGGTCAACTGTGACCGGCGCAATCAGCATTACAAACGATCTGCTGCGGAGTCAAAAGACTGAAATGAAAAGCTATGCGGCGATCGTTCCGAACCACCAGGTTTCCAAGATTTTTCCTTCCTGTTTGCTTCCCAAGCTTTATGTCATCCGAGATTCTGAATTCTGAAGTATGGATAAGATTTTTCAGTTGTTGAGAACATGCGAGAAAAATACGAGCTAGGCTGTGTCAAACAGGATTTTTAAAACCAAGGTTGGACGCTATAGGATTTGTCTTAGAGCATCGCCATCAGATTCTCTATATTTCGTTCTCTATATCTCCCATCTCTAAATCACTATTCGTTCCCTATATTTTCATCATCTCCAGTAGAGTCTCTATCCTTAAAAAGATATAGAGATTTTCTAGTATAGAGACTCTGGAGAGAGTTTCTAAATTTAGAGGCTGAGATAGAGACCCTGCTGGAACGTTATAAAGACTGGAGTTGTCCGTAATAGTGTTTTAGGGAATCGTATAGAGTCCCTGCTAGCCATGCTCTTAGGAAAAGTCTATAGGCCGGCCGTCCGACGCGTCCGGACGTGCGCGGGCCAAGTGGGCCTCGTGAAACGTCTGTCGGTGTCTGACAAACGCGCTCCTGAAGAGCAGCGGATCTACGGACCGGCAGACGAATTTGTAGTTGGTGTGAGGCCCAACGACCACCCTTCTCAGTAGCTCGGGGCGGCGGCCAAGCTCACGGGGGCTTAGGCCGCGCGGTCTTTCCGGACAACGCCTGGTGCGACTTGGCAATCCGGGTACAAGTCCTTCATACGGTCAGGAAGAGAACAGGGGGAAGAAGAAGGAAGGAAAGAACACAAACCGTGAAAACACAACCGATTTACCCTGGTTCGAGCCTCCACTACCGGGCAATAGCTCTACTCCAGCTCTTGTTGATTATGCGGTGGAAAACAGTACAAGGGTGCCGAGACCGGGCTTGAAGGCACCGATCCCGAGCTTACAAAGGTGGCGACTAAGGACCACGGCTACTGCTACGGAAGCTTCGGATGCGTGTGTTGCGTGGGTGATTGCCTGATTTCTTCGAACGCCCAGGGATCCTTCTTTTATAGGCGCGGTGAGTCGCCTGGGTCGCCCGGAGCTGATGCGGCGGGCCCCGCGCCCGTCTCTGCTTTAGCGGCGATGCTCTTGTCTCATTCCGGGGTTCTGTTTGGTCCGGAGCCTACAGGGAGATGCTGTTCAGATTAGTACAGGACACGTGTTTGTCTCGATATGCTAATAGAGGGTGAATCGTGCTTTAGGGAGAAAGCACTTTCCCTTTATCCCCAAAATAGCATTGACTGGATCGAGCCAGCCTCGCGCCGCTCGTTGGGGGCGTCGCGTAGCGTAACAACCGTCACCGCCTGCCAAAGGAGGAAAACGACAAACCGGACTGTCCGCGCGCCTCTCCTCGGGCTGCGAGTTTTCGGGGAGATACAGTTCTTTCCAGTCAAGACCGGGGAAAAGGTGGTGGTCCATGACAGCTGTCGCCACCTGCCCATGGACAGGCGGACTGTCCCCGAGACCTTCTCCCTGGCTAAGGATAGCCCGGGAGGTACGTGGCGCCTGCTGGGGCGTGACTTTTGACCTGGTCAAGCCCGGGGAAGACCCTGGCGGGCTAGACGCTTCCTTCGGTACGACCAAAGGTGGCCTTCGGGACCTTTTGTACGTGTGGTGGGCCGGTGCGGAATCGGCCCAAGGCCTATGTTGGTATGGGCCACTTATCAATCAACAACAGCCAGCCCCTGAGCCTCGAGCGGGTCGCGCGGCGAGCCAGTCTGAGGTTTAGAAAAAACCACCTCCTACGCGCTGCGCGGGAAGATTTGGCTGGGGCCTTCTGGAGCCACGGGAGCCAAAGCCTGAGTATTGAATTCGATTTGACGGAAAGGTGGGGCAGTTACGCCCCCTGTGCACGACTCCCACAATCTCCGCTTCGACCGTTGCCTTCCTTTATAAGGCAGCACTTCTCAGGGGAAATTCTTACCGCAGAATCATCCCTTTCCCTCTTCCTTTGTCTCTCCACCTTGCTTCCTGCCTTCTCGCTTACTGCCGCCATGGTGATCATCGGAGACAGCGCTCTCACGAGGGAGAGGATGGCGGAGTTGGAGAGGGACAGCTTTGTGAGGCCGGGCTCCTGGAGGCTCCCTGGCGTAGACCGGGAGCCACAGCCCAAGCCCGACGAGTTGGTATGTTTCGAGAGCTCGGCTATCTGCGGGTCCCGCGCGCCGAAATCACAGTTCATGACGGACTTCTTCGTCTTTACGGAGCTGCGGCCGGAGAACTTGTCCCCGTAGTCTTATGTCCACCTATGCATCTTCGCGTTTTTATGCGAGGCGCACTGCGGGGTGCGGCCCACGGTGAGCCTCCTCCAGCACTACTTCAAGCTGAAGCCCGTCGGCCACCGCGTGGGCAACGGCGAGGTCTTTTACCTGACCGCTCGTCAGGCTTGGGGAAGCCAATCGTACCCGGAGTACGAGGTGAGGACGAAGGTCGACGGTTGGGCCCGGCGGTCTTTCTACCTGAACCGCGAGGCCTCGACTTTGGAGTATTCTTCGGCCGCGCCGAAGACTACGATCTTCACGCGTAGTGAGACCCTGCTGGAGGATCATGTGACGGCGTACCAAATCGAAGGGCTCGCCAAGAAGGGCTTGACGGGTTATGATGTTGTCAATAGCTTCGTCCGGCACCGGATTAGCCCGTTGGGGCACCGCGAGCGGTGTGTCAGCGACATGGGCGGCTGGGAAGACCCGGACCGGGATTTTAACCAAGAAAAGCGCGTGCCGCACTGTCATGTTCGATTTCGGGTTGGTGCGTTTAGTAACGATTGGTGACCCTCCGCAGGATTCCCAGCGGGCTACGCCGCGAGGATTGCGGGCATACTGTTGCCCATGGACAAGAATCCCCGTCCCAAGAGAATCGTGAGGGATAAATTGTCCGCGGTACGTGCCTGCAAGGTGTTTGACTAAATTCCTGGCCCCGCATGCGCCCTTGAGGCCTTGACGGATTGCGTTGGTTGTTTGCAGCGGACATTGAAGTTGGCCAAGAAAGCCATGCAAGCCACGGGCTCCACAGGGGAGCCTTTGGCTGTGCAACCATTGACGGCGCGCTCACCGCCAGGTGGGTTGTCGGCGGTGTCCGGCGGGGAGTCCACCTTGTCATTGATGTCGGGTGAGGGGAGCCCGGCGCCGGCGTCGACCGCAGCGAGCTTGGTGCGGGCAAGTGCGGAGACGCAAGCGAGGAAACGCGCGGCGCCGGCGCGAGTGAGCACCCTTCCTTTGGGACAGATCGAGCGTTGGACTTTCAGAGGCCCCTAAGCTTTGTTCGGCGCGCGTGTCTAGGGCGCGGTGCCTTCGAAGAAGAAGAGGATGTACCGGCCCGTGGAGGACAGCGACGACGAGGAGGTCGGCGAAGCGGCAGGTCCATCGTTGGCAACGGTGCCACGGCGTGGGCCACGAAGAAAGTCCCCGCAGGCCAGAAGAAAGCGGTCGTGCCCACCACAAGTCGCGTCGGCGGGCTGGAGACAGAGCACTTTCTGCGTCCGACACCGGGGGTGTACGAGGACACAGAGCTTGAACCGGCGCGTAAGTTTCCCACGCTGCTTGCCATTAATCCGATGTTGTGTCTGATTGTCGATGTGTGTTTCTGATTACAGTATGCAGCGCCACGGTGGCAGCCGCCCTCTGCCGAAACCGTGGCAGCCGAAAGCGAACCAGTCGAGCCTAGAGTAGGGGTGTCCTGGCTGCAGCGGCTGGAGGCTGCTGGGCTGATGAGGCCGACGGATGCGCGGGGCAAGAGCCATCCGGTCCGTGGAGGGGGATCAGCCTGCCTACTGGTGGCGGTGCTGGACGCCTCCGACGAGGTCGCGGAGACAGTGAAGGTCGACGCCGGGATGGAACATATGTGGGTCACGCCCCTGCGTGTGGAAGGACGCACGGCGCACGGGTGGTGGCCGGTCGATCGCCGGGGGATCACCGACCACTTCAAGACCCCGATTGGGGAAGCACTCCCGGCGCTTGACCGGCGGATGCTGCTAGCTAACTGGACCAGGCCGGTACGTGTGCTCGTGCTATCAGGCTGGTTAAGTGTTTCGACGCCCAGCGCGACCCCACTGGCGTCAGTGGGCTGGATCTCTGCTACCCCAGAATGGGTGGAGCAGCAGGACGCTGCCAGGGCGCAGGAAGCTTCCGAGAAAGGTCCGGAGAAGCCGCGCATAAAGATTTATCCCATTCCCGGGCTGGAGGGGCCAACCGAGCTTGTGGCCGCCAAGCAAAGGGTGGAGGTGCTGGAAACCGCGCTGATGAGTGTCCGGGCTCGGCTCAGCAAGGCTGAACTGGCTGTGGAGCAAGCGACAGCGGCGAAGGCCGAGCTTGCGGCCAAGCTGGAAGACGCCGAGAGGCGAGCGGCCGCAGCTGGAACGACAGCCCTACTCTCGGCAACACCACCAGTGTCGTCACATTCCGCGCCGTTGGAGGAGGGCAGCGAGGAGTCAGTAGGTTGCCTGCCCTTGCCGTTCCATGAGGCGCACGTCCGCGGGTTCGATCGAGCCGTGTGTGGCGCCGTTGAAGCGAGGGTGAAGAGCATGCTTGCTCTCAATAAGAAGGTAACCCCCTCGAGTCTGCACATTATGCTTAGGCGCTAACCCTTCCGCGACTTGATTCTGCTTTCATTCGCTTTAGTTCTACGCCCTTCTTGCCGGCACGTCCTCGCTGATGGAGGCAGTGAGTGGGCAATCAGAGGATGACGCGGCGAAGATCGAGCGCCTCGCCGCCGAGCTTGCGCAAGACCGGGCTCAAATAGAGCGCGCGAACGGGGCTGGCCGCGGAGAACGAGGTTCGCGGAACCGCCCGCATCGCCGAGCTAGAGGCCGTGCTCCAATTGGCACCGGAGAAGGAACAGGAGACCGCGGCGAGGATTGCCCGGGCCCAAGAGACGATGGAGGCCGCGGTGAATCGAGCCCAGGCGGCCCGTGAAGAAGCGGACCGGGCCCGGGCTGCTTTTGATGAAGAGCGCAGGCGCAGGGAGGCGGCCCTCAAGGAGGTGGAGGCTACTCTGTCTGAGCGCAACTCCACCGTACGCAGGCTTGAGGAGACCCGCGACAAGCTCGCAGCGGAGATTCCTGCGCTTCGGGAGGCCGGGACGAAGTCCAAGGCCGAGGCAGAATCCCTAAGGAAGCAGGAGGAAGAGCTCGTCCAAGCCAGGACCAAACTGCGCCAAGAACAAAATGAGATGGACTCGCAGGCCGTAGAGCTGCTCCAGGCGCGAAGGCAAATCTGGGACTTAGAAACCGAGTTAGAAAGGCTCAAGTTGCGGCGCGGGTCATAGTTTGACCCGGTCTTCCTTGTCCCGAACGTTGCGTCCTAAATATTTGTATATTTTATTTTAAACGCTCGCTTAACGGATAAGCATTACGTATCGTGCGGTGGCCGAAGGACTTAGCCATTTTTCCACTTAGTTTATCGCATCAAATCGCGCGCACTGTGGGCTCTGCAGCACGGCACAGTGTTCCACTGACGGCAGGGGCATGTTTGCCAGGCACGGATGCGGAGGCGAAACCACCCGCGCCGGTTCGTGTAGCCGGCCTAAGGCACACGTCAGGCCGCGTAGACGACCCCGGGCCTTGTTCGCATTGGTGGGCCAGGCCTATCCAGTGGGCCTCGATTCGTTGCGATTTCTCTTTGCCACTGACAGCGGGACCGGGGCACGTGTCGCACGGTGACTGGCACGATTAGTATTCTGCGAGGTAGTGCGTGCGCGCGCATCTCTTCAGCTCGCGCAGTGGGTTTTATTTACTCATCCTTTCGCGTGCAGCGACGCTTTGGGTAGCCGGCAGCGTGATGGGACGTTGCACAGCCGCCGTCCTATATAAAGCGAGGCGCAGCACGCCGTGCTGCCTCCCACTTAGGCTTCTCCACTCTCAGATCAAAAAAGCAGAGTTCGCTGCGAGAGAGAGAACAGAGGAAGAGCGAGTGAGAGAGACAAAGAATGGGGAGAGAGCATGTCTTCTGATTTCGGCGCCAATTCCGATTATCTGCACGCCTAGTTGGTGGCGGCAACGGAGGATCTGCCACCGCTGCCTCCTCTGTCGCCGCCGATCCAGCCCGCGCCGGAGGAGGTGGACGGGCCGGGCCCCGTCGTCGTGGCCCAGGCGGCCGAGCTGGCGGTGTACGCCCAAGTTCACGCCGACGAAGAGGCGGCCGGGGCGCTCACCGCCGCCCTTGCGGCGGAGGATGAGGAGGAGGATGCGGTGGCGGCGCAGATCGCTGCCGACGCAGCGTATGCCGCCGCACTTACGGCGGAGGAGGAGGCTCCGCCGGTGGCCGCGGCGGAGGAGGCTGAGGCGGCGGTGGAGGCGGTGCCATGGGTGCTCATGGGTGACAGCATTCGCCACTGGCAGAGGCGGCACCCGAGCGCGCCGGGGCCGTCGGTGCCCGTGCCGGACCCGCTGACGCCGTCGTCGTCGTCGTCACCGTCGGCGGATTCTATGGCTCCGCCGGCTCGTCGCCAGCGCCGCTGCTAGGAGCAGCAGAGTAGTTTTAGGACTTGGGCGCCGCCGTAGCTGTAGCGGCGCGGCGTCCTCTTTTTACGGTAGTCCGGGACGCTGGAGTTCCTTTTTGTTTTGTAGAATCTTGATCTTGCAATATATTCCTTTGTGAAATGCAGTTCTTTTAATGAATCCGTCTCTTTTTGGCTTGTTCATTCCCTTTCCTACGTGAATCTGTAATGCAAAAACAGGATAACTAGATGAACAATAACAAAGTTCTGAGGAGAACTTAGGAAATTTAGGCGAATAGGTTGCTTTGGAAATATTGTTTTTGGTGCGCCTAATCATCCAGCCCCCGGGCCGTGGTCAAATCCAAGTGCAATCTTGGAGTTGGGCGCGGTCTATGAACAAGAGTGACTTTAGAAAAAAAATTCGCACGAACTCCCAACCCCTGAGCTTCGTTAGGCCGCGCAACGGTGCGGGCTTGGCGAAGTTAAGGACTTAGAAAAAATTCACGAAAACCCCCGGCTCTCGAGCTTCGTTAGGCCACGCGGTGATGCGGGCTTGGCGAAGTTTAAGGACCTAGGAAAAATTCTGGACGCAAAAATTTCTCAGCCCCCGAGTGCTGCGAGGCCCAAGTTAACCATTTAAACAAACCTGACGTGGACTTATTGTTCCTTAGGCCACGGGAATTCCACACCGCGTGGGCTTATCCTGTCATAGAAGTGCTCCGGAGTGATTTATCCTTAGCCGTCGGATTTTGGCCACGGGCCTACTTGAGATGGACGTTAACTGAACCTAGCATGACTCCTGATTGGGGGGAGTTTTTTTTTCTTCAATTTGAACTAAACTGAAGTAAAGGAAACTTACGACCTGATTAAGCGTAGAAGCGTCGTAGAAGGGAGATGTTCCATGAGCTAGGGAGCTCGTTCCCATCCTTGTCCGCAAGGCGTACCGAGCCTATGCGCGCTGCGCTGACTACTTTGTACGGTCCCTCCCACTTGGGGCTGAGCTTGTTGGAGCCCGCGAGGTTCTGAATGCGTCGTAGAACTAGGTCCCCTACTTGTAGGGTCCTTGTATGTATGTTACATGCTGCGTAACGGAGTAGGGTCTGCTGGTAGGCCGCAGCCCGGAGTAGGGATTGCCCGCGGTGCGCCTCAACTAGATCGAGGTCTAGCTGCCGCTCCTCGTCGTTGACCACAAAGCTGGCGAAGTCAACGTGATCGGATCCTAGTCTCATTTGCGTTGGGAGGACGGCCTCCGAGCCATAGACGAGCCGGAAAGGAGTTTCTCCTGTAACCCGGCTGGCTGTTGTCCGGACTGCCCAGAGGACTGACAGTAACTCGTCGACCCAACCTTGTTGTTTTGCCTGGAGGGCGTCGTAGACTCGCTTTTTGATGCCTTGGACTAGCTCTCCGTTAGCTCGTTCAGCTGCTCCGTTGCTCTGTGGGTGGGCCACAGAGGCTAGGGCTAGCTTCATACCGATTTCTTCGCAGTAATCGTTGAACTCCCGACTCGTGAATTGGGTGCCATTATCAGCGATGATTTTGCTTGGCACTCCAAATCTCGCAACGATGCTTCGGAAGAAACGTACCGTGGCGGTTGCATTGATGTTGGAGACCGGCTCGGCCTCAATCCACTTGGTGAAGGTGTCGATGGCTACGAACAAGTACGTTCTGCCACCGAGCCCTTTGTTGAACGGTTCTAGGAGGTCCATGCCCCAAACCGCGAATGGCCACGCTAGAGGAATTGTTTGCAGCTCGTATGCGGGCTGGTGCGTCATCCGCGCATGATACTGGCAAGCTTCGCAGTGCTTAACCAAGGCTTCTGCGTTGCTTATCGCAGTGGGCCAGTAGTAGCCCATGCGGAATGCTTTGCCGACGAGGGTTCTGTGTGAGGCGTGTGCGCCGCAGATGCCCTCGTGAATGTCGGCTAGAAGGTACTTACCTTCTTCTTGGGTAACGCACTTACAAAGCACGCCATTAGCACCCCTTCGGTAGAGCAAGCCCCCGTGCAGATGGTAAGCTCGGGCTCGGCTTTTTTGCTGGGAACGCTCAGCAGCATCCTCGGGCAATGTCCCCTGCTCCAAGAACTGGATGAATGGCGTCATCCAGAAGGTGCTTTGCTCGAGGAATGAGATAGTACCGGATGCCTCGATTTGGGAGGTAGTAGGCGTCCCCGTGGCCTCCTCTCCGGAGGGAATGGAGGGCTTTTAAAGGTGCTGCACTAGCACCCCCGGCGGGGCCGGTTCTTGTGAGGATCCGAGCTTGGCGAGCTTACCAGCTTCGCCGTTCTCTTCCCTGGGAGTGTAGCTAATTTCGAAACTCGTGAAACGCTTCTCCAGTTTCCTCACTTCCGCCAGGTACCGCGCCATGAAGTCGTCAGCTGCCGAAACTCCTCCCTGACCTGGAGGACGACGAGCTGCGAATCCCCTTTCACAACAAGCCGTTTAATATTGAGCGCGACGCACGCTCTTAGACCCGCAATTAGGGCTTCATAGTCTGCGGCGTTGTTGGTAGCCGCAGAGTGTATTTGTATGACATGCTGGAGTCGCTCTCCGTTGGGGAAGATGAGAACGAGACCGCATCCTGATCGGTCGGACTGGTGTGAACCGTCGTAGAATAGAGTCCACTGACCTTCTCTCCCGTCTTGACCTGGAGAGCTTTTCTCGCTCATCCGGCCTGGTCAACTCTGCAACAAAATCAGCCAGGGCCTTGGCCTTGATCGCGGTATGGGATACAAACTGGATGTTGAATTCACCCAGCTCGACTCCCCACTTCGCGACCCGGCCAGTGGCCTCCGGGTTTCGGAGAATGTCCTTAATCGGGTAAGTGGTCGGGACAATGATCTGGTGGGCTTGAAAATAGTGACGCAACTTCCGCGAGGCCATAAGTAAGGCATAGCATAGCTTCTGAAGGTCGGGATAGCGCTCCTTTGGCCCGGTGAGCACCTCGCTCACGTAGTAGATGGGTTATTGCTTCCCTTCTCGTTCCACTGCCAGCACCGTGTTTGCGGCATTTGGTGTCACTGAGAGGTACAGCAGGAGGACTTCCCCGAGCTTGGGAGTGGCGAGGATGGGTGGCGAGGCAAGGTACTGCTTAGGCTACAGAAACGCGACCTCAGCCTCCTCAGTCCACTCGAAACTATTGTGTTTACGAAGCAACTTGCAGAAAGGCGCGCTTCGATCTCCAAGGCGGGAGATGAAACGGCTCAAGGCCTCCATTTTGCCTGTGAGGGACTGGATGTCCTTTACACAGGTTGGCGACCTCATCCTTTCGACGGCCTCGATCTTGTCGGGGTTCGCACTGATGCTCGCCCCGCCGATCACGTAGCCTAGAAGCATGCCGGACTTGACGCCAAAGACGCATTTCTCGGGGTTTTGCTTGACACGGTGCTGTCTCAGGTTGTCAAAGGTTTCCCGTAGGTCGAACGCGTGGTCACGGGCGTCCTTGATCTTGACTACGATATCGTCTACGTAGACTTCTACGTTGCGCCCTATTTGATCAGGGAGAGTTTTTTTGCATGAGACGCTGGAACGTGGCGCCAGCATTTCTGAGACCGAAAGACATGGTCGTATAGCAAAATGTGCTGAAAGGCATTACAAAGGCGGTTTTTTCTTCGTCCTCTTTACACAACGCGATCTGATGGTAACCGGAATAAGCACCCAGGAAACTCATCAAGGCTGGGTCCGCCGTAGCGCCAACGAGCTGATCTATGCGTGGAAGGGGGAAGTTATCCTTGGGGCAGGCGGAATTAAAGTCGCGATGGTCAACACACATGCACCACTTGCCGCCTTTCTTCTGGACGACGACTGGGTTCGCAAGCCAATCGGAGTGCTGAACTTCGCGGATGAAGCCCGTTCGAAGCAGCTTGCCGAGCTGGTCTTGGATGATCTTGGCCTTTCAGTGGGGGACGCGCCTCTGACACTGCCTTACCAGTTTTTTGTCAGGCCGGACAGCTAGCTTGTGCTCGATCACCTCCCTTGGGACACTAGGCATATCGAACGGTTCCCATGCAAACGCGTCCTTGTTAGCCCGGAGGAATGTAATGAGCTCGAGTTCCTATTGAGGCTTGAGGGTTGTCCCCACGTGGACCACCTTGGAGGGGTCTGACTCCGTGAGGACGATGGTTTTGGTGGGCTCCTGCGGCTGTAGGGCCACCTTGGGGCGCGCTGTGGAGCGCTCCTTGCTGCTGGGACCACGGGTAGGGAGTTGGCCTACCATGGCCAGCGCGGTCTCGTCGCAGTCGAGGGCCGTCTTGTGGTTCCCCCGAACGGTGATGATTCCCTTTGGCGCCGGCATCTTCAAGCAATGGTAGGCGTGGTGGGAGACCGCCATGAACTTGGAGAGCGCGAGGCGGCCTAAGATGGCGTTGTGGGGGAGCTCGGTTTCCACCACCTCAAAGATGATGTACTCCGTCAAGAAGTTGGCGGAGGAGCCGAACGTGACGAGAAGCACGACCTGCCCGATGAAGCGGAGGCACGACCCCGGGACAATCCCATGGAAGGGGACGGTGATGTCCCTGATCTTGGAGCGCGGGACCTGCATGAGGCCCAGAACACGCGCCGTAATGATGTCCAGCGAGCTTCCGCTATCCACGAGGACGCGGTTGACTCGGGTGTTGCCGATGGTGGGGCACAGGACCTGTGGGAGGCGCTGCGGCTTGGAGAGCCCAGCCGGGTAGTCCGTCACCGAAAAGGTGATGGCTTGGCTGGACCAAGGCAGGGACTCCGCCGCAGGCTCGCCACGGGAGATGTGAAGGACCTCACGAGACGCGGCCTTTAGCTCGCGGCGAGAGGTGTAGGCTGACGTGCCGCCGAAGATGACGGCGACCTGGCCGTGGGCCTCAGGGAAGCCCTGGTCCAAGCCGTCCTGGGGAGGAGGCACTATGGTCGCGTCCTCATGCGACTCGGGCATGGGACCGCGACCAGCGTAGAAGTCCTCCAACTGGCGGGCCCATGTGCGGCAGTTGCGCAGGTCATGGCTGGGACGCTGGTGGAGGCGGCAGAAGAGACTGGGGTCATGGAACGGGTCCTCACCTCGGTTCTGCTACTGCGGACGAGGAGGCCGGCCCTGGGGTGCCCCTTGGCCGCCGCGCAGCCTGCCTCCGGCTGGGGGAGGTCGCTGCTGGCCCTGCGGCGGCGGGCGCTGCTACGACGGGCGCTATGGTGGCGGGCGCATTGGCAGGGGGTGCTGAGGCAGCGGGCACTCGGGCTGGACAGGCTCGACGGCGGCGACAAACTTAGCGGGCTGCTCTGGCCGCTTCTTCTTCTTCTTCTCTACTTCAGCCTTGCCCGGACCGTCGCCGACCTTGGCCTTTTTCTTGGCGCGGCCCCTCTTGCGCACAACCGCCTCGGAGGTGTTGACGTAGATGGCCACGATGCGGAAGAGCTCACTCGCGGTATTGATCGAGTGGAGCTCGAGGTCTTCGGTGTAGCGCCGATCCCGCACACCATCCTTGAAATCCTCGTCCGAGATGCAGGGATTGTGTTGCGGGCTCTCACGAACCGGCAAACAAAATCCTGGAGACTCTCATCGTCTCGCTGCACCACGAGCTTGAGGTCCTGGGGGCGCCCAGAGCGGGCGTAACACCCCTGGAAACTCGTGCGGAGGGCATCCTGAAGCTGGGCCTAACTACGGATGGAACCAGGCCGTTGGTTGAATAGCCAGGTTCGGGCCATGCCCTCGAGCACAGTGGGGAAATAGTTGACCATGACGGCCTCGTCTCCCCCCATGGCCCGGATGGCGGTGGTGTAGATGGACATGAACTCTTCGGGATTCTTGCTCCCGTCGAACTTCTCAATTGGCCCGGGCTTGAACCTCGGCGGCCATGGCGCCTCACGGAGAGCGCAGGAGAAGGCGGAGCATCCTGGCACGGTCTTCGGGGGAGAGGCATCCCGAAGTGGGCCCAGGCGGGAAAACACTCCGCCCGAAGCACGTGACGAACCTCCGACGGAAGAGGCTATCTGAGTCTGGCGCGAGCGGCTGCGGTTGCGGCGGGAACGGTTTTGGGTGCCGCCGTGGCCGGAGCGGTTTCGAGTGCCGCTATGGCCGGAGCGATCCGTGCGTAGATGTCCGGGCGACCGCCGCCGTTCTGCTCCTCGTGCATGGCGATGCCGCAGGTGATGTCGCCAAGGCCCTTAGCGATGACTGGGCCCAGGTCTGCCATGGTGAAACCACGGGGGTCCCTTTCTAGGTTGCGGACGACCGTGGCGATGGCGCGCGCCTTCTACCTGGTCTCGACAAGGGAATCGACCGGTCGGTGGCCCGGTGGGGTGCGCTGGCGACTGTCCTCTTGCCTGATCCCGTCCAGGACGCGACGGACGTCATCGTGGAAGAAGTGCCGGGTAGCAGCGCGGCGGCGCTGCTGCTCCTGGGCCTCCTCATCCCCGACGTCATCGTCGGCCGCAGCTGCGAAGATGCAGCGAGACGTGCGCGAGACCGGGGGAAACGTCCCGGTGTCGCTAGCGGAAGCGGCGGAGACGCCAAGCAGCTCGAACTCCATGAGAGTCTCGCTGACGTGGGTGACAGAGGGGTCAAGCTCAGTGAGCGACTCCTCGGGGCGAAAATCTACCCCTGGGGCGAGAGAGGTGTCAACCTCCATCTCGTCAGCCCCGGCTTCGGAGAGGTACTCCTCTCTCCAGCCCTCATACGATGGGACCAAGTCGTCCAGATCGTCACACTCATCGAACTCGAGGTCAAGGACCTCGTCGCCGTTCGGAATCTCAGGCATGTCCAAGGGAGCAGACTGCTGAGGGGAACTCATGAGCCCCACGGTGGGCGCCAGCTGTCGGTGTCTGGGAAATGCGCTCCTGAAGAGCAACGGGTCCACGGACTGGCAGACGAATTTGTAGTTTGTGTGAGGCCCAACGACCATCCTTCTCAGTAGCCTGGGGTGGCGGCCAAGCTCACGGGGGCTTAGGCCGCGCGGTCTTCCCGGACAGCGCCTGGTGCGACTTGGCAATTCGGGACAAGTCCTTCGTACGGTCTGGAAGAGAACAGGGGGAAGAAGAAGGAAGGAAAGAACACAAACCTTGAAGACACAAGCAATTTACCCTGGTTCGAGCCTCCACTACCGGGCAATAGCTCTACTCCAGCTCTTGTTGATTATGCGGTGGAAAACAGTACAAGGGTGCCGAGACCGGGCTTGAAGGCACCGATCCCGAGCTTAAAAAGGTGGCGACTAAGGACCACGGCTACTGCTACGGAAGCTTCGGATGCGTGTGTTGCTTGGGTGATTGCCTGATCCCTTTGAACGCCCAGAGATCCTCCTTTTATAGGCGCGGTGAGTCGCCCCGGTCGCCCGGAGCTGATACGGGGGGGACCCGCGCCCGACTCTGCTTTAGCGGCGGTGCCCTTGTCTCATTCCGTGGTTTTGTCTGGTCCGGAGCCTGCAGGGAGAAACTGTTCACGTTAGTACAGGACACATGTTTGTCTCGATATGCCGATATGGGGGTGAATCGTGCTTTAGAGAGAAAGTACTTTCCCTTTATCCCGAAAATAGCATTGACTGGATCGAGCCAGCCTCGCGCCACCCTTTGGGGGCGTCGCGTAGCGTAACAACCGTCGCCGCCTGCCAAAGGAGGCAAACAACAAACCGGACTACCCGCGCGCCTCTCCTCAGGCTGCGAGTTCCCGGGGAGATACAGTTCTTCCTAGCCAAGGCCGGGGAAAAGGTGGTGGGCCATGACAGCTGTCGCCACCTGCCCATGGACAGACGGACTGTCCCCGAGACCTTCTCCCGAGCAAAGGATAGCCCGAGAGGTACGCGGCGCCTGCTGGGGCGCGGCTTTTGACCTGGTCAAGCCCGGGGAAGACCCTGGCAGGCTAGACGCTTCCTTCGGTACGACCAAAGGTGGCCTTCGGGACCTTTTGTACGTGTGGTGGGCCGGTACGGAATCGGCCCAGGGCCTATCTCGGGGTGGGCCACTTATCAATCACCAACAACGTCGTAGCCAGCCTAGGCGACGCATGCATTCGAGTACACAATGGCGAGAAAAATCAGCACACAGGGCAGGATAAATCAGTGACGTAAGCTGACATCAGCAAGATTCCATTTTACATTTTTCTTTGGGGCCATAAATTTTGACTGCGTACTTTAATCCACCAACCGTTTGCACCACCGCGTTCCTCGTATTTTTACAAACAAAACAAGACGTATGTTGCCATATAAACTTCTACTGAAACATGGATTTCAGGATTTCATACTCGTTAAACTTGCCGAACTATCAAGTTTAATCAAATAATCAGGCTTAATCCAAGTTTCATCAAGTTTCAACAGGTTTCATCCAAGTTTCTTCAAGTTTCATCAGGTTTAATCCAAGTTTCATGAAGTTTCAATAGGTTTCATCAAGTTACATCCAAGTTTCATCCGACGCTCGCCTTCGTCAATACGTGGGCCAAGGTTAATCAGCACACGGCCAAAATGGGTTGCCTTTGATTTTAGAAGAATTATGAAATTTATTCCATGCAATTTGAACACTATTTGAATTTTATAGAAAAAATCAGAAGTTTAATTAAAAAATTATCAACTTCACATCTAGCCAACGTCCGCGTGAACGGGTGGTTGATCGTACGGTCGCCGCTGGTCTGGCGCGAGCCCGTTTGGATGGACATCCGGACGCCGGAGCTCGCCTTTGTCTTAACTTTTAAAATCGTTGAAAATGAGCGTTGTGTCCAAGCATTTACACGAATATAGTTTTTTATATAAAATTTATGTTTTTTTAGCGTAGTTGATATATATTTTTCTCTACCTTTATAGTTGACATGAACCTCATTCTTATTACTTATTTATGATATGGACTTATCTAAGTCGTTATAATCTGGTCCATTATAATTGACTATGTACATCTTTCTTTTTCTTTTCGATTATTGTAATTTTTTTTAGTATTTTAGGATTAATATGGTGATATGTTTAACTCTAGTTTAATATAACAATAACATATTTATAAAAACACTATCGATCATTATATATTTTTTCTGACAATAATTGGAATATCCATTCTACATTGAGCTTACCTCTTAAGTGAGAGATCAATCAGGGTTTTTTTAGAGATTTGGATTTGAAAATGTGATGCAATATATGATGAGAGACAAGGACAAAGACCACAATTGTTTGCCCTGTTTCGGGCCTGCCGTGCTCCGACGTAAATAAAGCATACATAGAATTGAGTGCTCACTTTTAGGCTAGTGTGACCTAAACTAGAGGACCCTCTCGACCTTCCTAATTGTTCTCTCTCCCATCCCATCTAGATAAGATTAATTCAAGGTTGGTAGCTTCTTGTTCCCTGTGGATTCGATACCCCGGAATACTCTAGGGTGAAAGGCTACAACGATGTCCGTGCGCTTGCGGATTTATTCTGTCAGGCATAACTAGCGCCAACAAGGGGCGACACACGGCGGGCGGATACAGGAGGGGACAACCCACCCGCCCCTGCGAGAAGAAGAGCGATGAGCTGGGGCACTGGCCACTATCCGGAAAGCAGAGGGCCCGGCCACCGTCCGGAGGAAGGGGGAGCCTCGGCCGCCACTACCTGAGCTCAAAACTAGAGGCGAGGCCCGAGCTTAGATCCGGAGGCGAGGCAGTCGAGGCTCGCCGGCCATGGCCTGAGCTCAGATCCGAAAGCGAGGCTGCCGACGAGGAAGGGTGCCGCCTCACGAACTCCACCCTGGAGGAGGAGGCACCGGCAGCCAGGGAGTGAGGGACGCCCGCCGGTGGCGGCGGAGCTGGTTGGCGGGTAGGGGCAGATCTAGATAGGCAGGGCAAGAACAAGTGCATCGCCGGCCGCTGAGAGTAGGCCGTACCAACGCTTCCTATTGGAGGAGAGACGCTAGGGCTACCAGATCTGAAGAGAAGAGTCTTCGCCGGCGGAGGGAGGCATCACCGGCCCGGCCCACGCTCAGGTGGGAGGAGGGGACGGACGATGCCGACCACCATTTGCCGCGCCGCTGCAAGAGCTGAAGTGGGGTGGCTGCTCCGCCATGCCAGCTCGGGAATAGGTGAAAGCGGCCGTCGCGCCGAACCAGGTGGGAGCAGGCACCGTGCTGGCCGGATCTGGCGGGAGAGCACCGACGGCCGTCATGCTGCGAGGGAAAAGGGCGCCGCCTGCCGGAGAAAAAAAAGGGGGGCACGCCACCCGCGTCGGCTGGAGAAGAAGAAGGGGGTGGAGTATCAAGGCGACGCCGCCGAGGCCCGCCGCCAACACACCAGATCAGGCCACCTACTCACCGGATCCGACCGCTCGTCCCCCGATCTGCTCGCGATAGGGGGAGAAGGGGATGAAGCTGATGGGGAAGAGGGAGGGGGAGGGGCCGCCGCCTTACTATTCCACCCTGGCGGAGCCGATGCCGGAGACAGCGTCTAGGAGGCCCGCCGGCGGCGGCGAGACCAGCCGGCCGAACCGCTGCCGCCGCCGGGAGCTAGGGTTATGGGTGGGATTCTTGCTGGAGAAGGGCGGGGGAGGCCATGTTGCTAATTATCAACAGTAAATTACTACAAAGAGAGAGTATATTGGATTTACGGTAGTAAATTACTCTAAAGGTACGGAAAGAGTAGAGGTAGCATTTTTTTTTTATAAGAATCATATTTGTGTTTGTGGCAGCTTGCACAATTGTGTGAGTCGTCGAGTGGGCGACACCAAGAAAATTTATTCTATATTCTATATAACAAAGCCCTACTTGGCTACTTCCTGGTTGTGCCACGTGGCACATCATGGTTTCGACACGTGTCACAACCTAGGAGCAGCCATGACATCAATCAACTCCGTCGGACACCGTTTAGAGGCCACTGGACAACGTCCGTTGAATCAATAAAACATCAGTCCAGCGACTTCGGACAGTGACTGAAGAACAAGCCCCAGAAAAATAAACTCCATCGGACAATGTCTGGTGGGGACCAAACCCTAGGATCACATCTGGTTGCGAGACGTGTCACAACCTGGGGCAGTCGCACCATCAAGCGAATCTGTCGGACACTGTACAGCAGTCACCAGACAATGTCTGCCTTTGGACAACGATCAAAGAACAAACTTCGGAAAAACAACTCCAGTGGACATAGTCCTGTTCCCACTGGACACGTCTGGTGGGTGCCAAACCCTAGGGCTACATCCTGGTTGTGACACATGTCACAACCAAGGCATCCAAGCCATCAAGTGCCTCCGTTAGACAATGTCCAGCAACCATCGGACAACGTTCTTTCAACCAACAAAACGCTAGTCCGGAGCCTTCAGACAATGAACGAAGAACAAACCCTAGAAAAACAAACTCCATCGTTGTCCGGTGACACCAAACCCTAGGACCGAGGTCGACCGACGCTGTCTAAAGGAACCACTTCTACGTAAAGATCACAACGCAACGACCACCAGACCTAGTCTGATGATGGTTGAACGTCGTCCGAAGAAGCACTAAGACACAATGTCACACGCCTATGGCGCGTAAACATTGCTGGTCTTTGTACGTTTCGGCGAGGAGGGCATGTCCTTATTGGACTCCAGGTGAGGAGAGACTTCCTGATCAAAATAAGTTAACATCATCACCTTTAATTGATGCATGGATTTTGGATGGATATCGTTCTTGGCTCGGTGTTTAACAAATTAACCTTAACAATCTGCTAATCGAGATCTTTATTCAATAATATGGTAATTGACACTCAATTTAAGACAAAACAATGTCTTATGGGAGGGTACATAGCAATGCAACCGGTATCCAGCCGTTATGGGGTTTTAATACGATCTTGTGAAATCAAAATTTCAGGTATCATCTGTAACGGATTGAAAAATTCTTGATATCTTCGATAACTGCCGGAATTTTGTCCTTGATAAAATACTAAAAGTGGTTAATTTAAAAAAGATGAAGCAGGATTCAAATGCGTCAGAATTAATTTAATTTTTTCTAAACTGGTTTGTCCTTAACAACATGATTACTAATAACATCGAAATCTTAGTCTCCCTAAGTTAAATACCAATGTTGTGTTAATTATTCATGTACCCTAATTATTGCTACATCATCATAAGAGCATGTACAACAATCAATCTCAGCAGTATCTAAGCTGCATCAACACGAGAATTAAGAAACATCGTGTGTGAACAAATTATCTATAAAAACGTGTAGCCATCCCTCTCATTGTATATGTTATTTCTAGTGTTGTCTCTAGATTATATGATAATAGTTAGAGACAACTACTATCTCAACCATTGTACATGCTCTAGAAGACACCACCGAACCATAAATAGCTAGATGTAATATTGCAAAGGTGAAACACATGGCTAGACTCTAAGGTTAATTGTATGGGACCCACAAGTCATAGGCTATGGTAACTTTTAAGTTGTACTTACAAAGTTACAATTCTTACTAGTACAATAAAATTCCAGATCATATTTTGAGGACGTGTTATAATTTTGAGACCGAATTTGGACGAATTCCAGATAGGTTTTCGGCTGAATTTTGACGAAAGCTAGACCTATACCATCGTAGCTCGGACGAAATTGGAATCTGCTACAAAACAGGACTAGCTAGCTCAATGCTGTGTCGTACGCTGAACACATGCTTGAAAATATAAAACCTATTTCGCCGGGTTTACTAGTAGTATACTTGATACGGGTGACTGAAGCATCACTGCATCGAAAACACACATGCTTTGATCGTCAGTCCAAGAATTAGGCCGTTCAACATGGTGGAAAAGAAACGAAGGGAAAAATAACAAGACGGAACACGCGGCAGCCATGGTAGGACCGAAGAGTCAGCGATCCGTACCGCGGAGAAGATAGAATTCGGTTGGGTTGGGTGGCGATATATGCTGTGCAGTCAGGTGTAATCACCATGCAATCGAACTATCAAAAGTTATAACAAATTTTAAAAAATTTATAGATGTACTTCATTGTTTACTCTACCTATGTATGAAATTTCAAAGAAAAGTTTATTTTATATTAAGAGTTATAAAAAAAGAAAACAAACAGTTTCAATAAGTTCAAAATTTATAGAATTTTATTTTTTATTTAATATAGAATGAATTTGAACTTACAATTTTATACAGAGATAGAGTAAGTTGAAGAGTACATTTACAAACTTTTTTAGAATTTTTTACAACTTTTAATAGTTTAATTATACGGTGTGTACCGTAAATTTGATTTCACATACATGTTCCGGGGTTGGGTGGCACTCGTGGCAAAGACGTACAGCTGGTGTCCCCTTTGTGGTTTCGAGTACGCGGCGCGGCGCTTTTAGACGAGCTGAGCAGCCGAGCGCGCCGATGCACGCACCGACCTGCCTCGCCGAGGTGCGCTGCCGTCGGTTCCCGCGTCTTCACCCACGTTTGCCGACGGCTGGCTTGCTTAATTGCCTGCCTCCCTCCCTGCGCTCGAGCTAGCGAGCATTTCCATCATGACTTTTGCCTTGGGTTAAGACACTAGCTCATCTTATAATAACACTTTTACACTCTTATATATTAGTTTTTTCAAACAATTGCGTGGAAGGTCCCTGAACTTATACAAGATCTCATTTTAGTCTCTAAATTTATATTTTGTTTTTCGGCCCCTCGAGCTTGTATATATTTGCATCCTAGCCCTCAAATTGTTAGGGCTTTGCCTGAACGTTGATGTGACTATCAATCTATTTATTATATAATTAAACAGGGTGCAACAGAGACACTATGTTAATTCTAAAATTCTAGAATTTTTCACATTTATATTGGAAAGACAAAAAAATTTACACTCTTCATTGTTGTCGGCCCAAATTATAATGGATTAGATTAAAAGAAAAATTTCGTATGAACTAAAAAAGTAAATCTAAAATAAAACATAATATAAATAAGAGTTCATGTCAGATTTTAAAAAGAGCTTATATTAGTTACAACAAAACAGTAAGAGAAATTTGGAATAAAAAAATAATAGAAATAATCAAGGTTCTAAAAATCCCGATTAATCCCTGATTAGTCCCCGATTAATCTCTAGTCGATTGTCCTCCGATTAGGACCGATTACCGATTAATCCCGATTAATTCCGACTACTGCCGATTTATGTGTCCGATTAATCCCGTTTAACCCTAGTCCCCACCTCGCCGCCCGACTAGCGACTTTTAGAACCTTGGAAATAAGATTCCATGTTAGATTAAAGAAAGAGTTCATATCTGCTACAACAACAAAAAATTGTATACATTTGGAATATAAAATAATAGGAATAGGAGTCCATATCAAATTAAAGAATTGAGACAAATCTAGCCGCGCAAACATGCGGGGCACTTATATTTATAAACATAGTTAAAAGGGGTTTCCATATTAATCGTAACATAATAGAAATTTTCACGTTAATCAGAGAAAAAAGACATATACTATCGATTAATAAGACCAGAAATAAGAGTCCATATGACCTATAAAACTAGAATAAAACCTTATCAACTACAATAAAGAAACACAAATTCAAAAAAACAGAGTTCATATCAATTAGTAGCCGCACAAATGTGTGAGACACCATGCTCGTTGGTCTATGAAAATGCATATCTAAGATTACTGTTAAATTTTGATGTAACAATCCAACTAGAAATTTAAGAACATGGTGGTTACCCTATCATCTTACTCTCCTCTCTCGCATGGCATTTCTTTTTTCTTCCTCTCTATGGTTTGCCAAATCCCACTCCTTTGAAGGTTAAATCCCCTTCTCCTCCTCTTCCTTGGTGCTACGAGACTGTGTTAGGTTTTGTATCGAATATGTGTACGAGAAGGGTTACAGTTGGACTCTATGTTGTAATAGGCAGGGCTGGTTTAGAGTTGGGGTCGGACTCTAGCCAGGCCTCCACTATATAAAGGGTGGTAGCCCTAGTGTAACCAAAGACTGCAAAATAGTAGCATAGGTGTGAGATGGTCAGCAGTCGGCTTGTGGCTGTGACCTGGGTAACCGGTATGCTACGATATTATGGTTTGGGGAGGAGCGCCCATAATCAGAGCCTCGCAGATGTTGGTGAAACCTGAACTGCGTTACCAAACATCGTGTCTCCTGTTGTCATTCGTGATCTTGTATTTGCGTAAATCCCAACAAGTGGTATCAGAGCGAGGTTGGTGAGGTTGGCCATGTAGAAGATCTGGGGGGAGATACGAGGTTCATGCACTACAGGAAACAACAATAGTTTCGACGGCCAAAACCGTCGTATTAAATACCAAGCCGTCGGGAAAAAGTAGTGTCGAAGGCCGACCGTCGAGACAAGGCCGTCGAGTCAGCTCCATCGAGAGAGATGAACAGTCTCGACGGCTTAGCCGTCGATAGAAGTTATCTCGACGACCGGTACCCTAGCTGTCGTGATTACTGGCCCAGACACCGTTTCCAGCCTAACAACGTAGTCTCGACGGCCATTACTGAGCCATCGATTTATGGTTCAGTGGGCCCCACACCAAGCAGTGAGTAGGGGTACGCCTTATAATCGACAGCTGTGGACCAAGCCGTCAAGACTGCGCACATTGACCGCAGCTGACGCGCTGGCCAGGACTCACCTTACTCTCGACGGTTTGGTCCACGGCCGTCGAGAGTATCTCTTACCAGAAAAAATGATTTTATATTTTTTAAAGAAAACCAGAAAATTGCAGCAGCTGCTACTCCCAACAGCAGCTGCACCTGCAAACCCAAAGCCCACAATTCACAATGTCCCCAATATCGCACATATATGCGACCACAATCACACATTCACACAATTATTTGCATAATCCACAACACAAATACTAATTTGCATTTGGATGAAAAGTTAAAATTTAGAGACATTACCCCAGCCAGTCGAGATTGGCTCTCCAAATATGCAAACCTAACATCAAACTCGGCTCGCCGCCTCGCAATCTCCTCCTCTTGCCTCTTTCGTGCCTCCTCCGCCGTCCTCAGGCTCTCCGACATTGCCTACATCATCTGCCTATTCTCCTCCCTCTCCTACTCCCTCTCCCTCTGGAGTCTCGACTCGAAGGCATGTCGGCTCTCGGTCTGTGTGTGGCTAGCCCACACGGCGGGCATGTAATCCTTAGACCTACAAAGTATAGTTAATACTTAAAAAATTTCAATTGAGTTAGCGCATACATATTACCGAACGCTACCTCAGATGGTCCTGGCTGAAAGCGAGCCTCTCGTGAGCCTTCCCACCCATAGTCTGATGTATGAGCAGTGGGTCAAGTGGCCCCTCCTCCGGGTTTTTGTCTTCATCGTGTTTTTCGGCGTAAGCCTCTTTATAGCGTGCTTGAATTGAAGTGAAGATTCAGAATGCATGATTGCAAAAGTAGAATACGGTTGAAATTGGGTATAAACGTGCTACGTACCTCTCGCTCGGCAGCTACGGGGTCCACGAGCCCCATGGAACCATCCTTGTTTTGCGAGGAGTGTCCCCTCCGTAACACCTGCAGCCAAGGAGGCAGTTGTCCGGTCGTGATGGCCTGCAACGTACAAGTAATACAATATATTGGCTGGTTTGTAAAAAAAGTTGCAAATAGTAAAACATATAGATTACCATTTTTTTCCTGAGTTGCGCGAAGGACATCTTGCCGATGGTAGTCCTGCTCCCTTTAGCAGCTCGGTTCTTCTTGGTCGTCTCGGGCGTCTCATGGAACTCCTGGCTAGCACAGTGGCACGCCAAGGCGTCCCAGGCATTCGGAACGTTCGAGGCTCATTCTGGCCGAACAGTGAGGTACCGCGAAGCTGTGAGGTACTTCGTACTAGTTAAAGAGCTGCCGATTGTCTCACCGTTCTCTCTCCTGACAATTTCATGGCCAATTTATGATAATGCATTAGAAAATGAAAGGGGAAAGAGGAATATATTAGGTGATACTTGTAGAAGTCCTCGACCGCCGAGACTCGTGCCCCTGACATCAAATATTGCACCTTTTGTTTGGCACTTTTGTCTATCACCGGGTCGAAGTCTGCCTCCTCCAACCCAGCACGAGGACAGTACCTAAGCTGTAAAAAAGTGATTCAGTCATGTCAGCAAAAACTTTTTTGAAATACTGAAATTGAGATGACTCACCCAGAACTCCCGCTTGATCTCCTCGGCCACCTTGTAGTCATCCGAGGAGTAAGCTAGATGGGATGCCCCCTCCTCTCCAACCATCCCAGGATAGTACTGCCGTATAAGGATGCCAAGCGCATGACCTGGCTGGGTATGGTCCCTCTGGGGATTGACACATGACATGTTACTGCATAAAATAAAAATAAGCTAGTAGGATGCAATGATTATAAGATTCATTACAGAATTATCTATCCCCGTCGATCTCGATCACAATCCTGTCAGCATGATTTCTCGGTGCCTTCGGCATCTTGTTAGGGCCCCTCTTCTTCTTCTGAGCCTGAGTATCCCTAGCCTGGATAGAGCCTAGGGTGTCTTCCTGTCCAGCCCCATACTCCTCCGTAAATGCCAGCTCCTGGTCGGAGGAGTGTGTGCCCTCACGGCCAGAACAAGGTGTACCCTCATGATCATCGCCGTCCTCCGAGGGGCTCCTCCTGAACTGTCGTCGTGCCATACTGCAATTGAAGTCATGTAAGCATTATCAATTGTAATAAATATAAAAACAGTAAAAAATAATAAAGTTATAGTTCAAAATTAAGTTAAAATTCAAACAATAACGAAAACATAAAAAATAACTTTGAATTTGAAGTACGTGTGGCCGACATCGAGAGGGATCATTAACAGGTTCCTCGACGTCGTTTGCTTGGTTGGGTGGGTTAACTTCTTCGTCGATATCTATTGGATCAATCACAGTTGCTTGACATTCGTTTGGTTGGACGGGTTAACTTCCTCGTCGACATCATGCTCAATTATGGCTACTAAGTTATCTAATTCATGGCCAATATTGATCACAATTTTATCATTCATATGTTGTTCCTGTACTGGATGATGATAGTCATCGGATGTCGGTGTGGCCAACCTTTCAATTCATCGAACTTTGTACATGTTGACGTCAAATAAACGCCAATTTTATACGTCAACATATTCCGGAATTCCGGCTTTTCGAGGGAAAATCAAGGTTTATACTAGCATTTTAAAGTTCCACGAGTTATGGTAGTATTTTGCATGCAGGGACCTACTGAGCGAAAATGGGACCGAGACGGGCAAAAGAGTGGGTCGGCCGACCCACCCTAGGCCGGTCGACCCAGCTCCTTCACTCAGTCAGGCCAGGATTGCACCGAGACTTCTACAAGAGATTCTAGAGTACATCCAAGCCGTTGATTTCGGGCGAGGTGAGTGGAGGGAGGGGTCCCGTCGGGGTGGGCTCCCGACGGAACCCGTTAGCTAGTCGCCCCCTTAAACAGGGTCCAACAGAGACACTATATTAATTTTAAAATTCTAGAATTTTTCACATTTACTGGAAAGATGAAAAAATCTACATTGTTCATTATTGTTGGCCCAAATTATAATCGATTAGATTAAAAGAAAACTTTCATAAGAACTAAAAAAGTAAATCTAAAATAAAACATAATATAAATAAGAGTTCATGTTAGATTTTAAAAAGAGCTTATATCAGTTACAAGAAAACAGTAAGAGAAATTTGGAATAAAAAATAACAATAATAGAAATTTTGAATAAAAAATAATAGAAATAAGATTCCATGTTAGATTAAAGAAAGAGTTCATATCTGCTACAACAACAAAAAATTGCATACATTTGGAATATAAAATAATAGGAATAGGAGTTCATATCAAATTAAAGAATTGAGATAAATCTAGCCGCACAAACATGCGGGGCACTTATATTTATAAAACATAGTTAAAAGGGGTTTCCATACTAATCATAACATAATAGAAATTTTCACGTTAATCAGAGAAAAAAGACATATACTATCGATTAATAAGACCAGAAATAAGAGTCCATATGACCTATAAAACTAGAATAAAACCTTATCAACTACAATAAAGAAACACAAATTCAAAAAAACAGAGTTCATATCAATTAGTAGCCGCACAAATGTGTGAGACACCATGCTCGTTGGTCTATGAAAATGCATATCTAAGATTACTGTTAAATTTTGATGTAACAATCCAACTAGAAATTTAAGAACATGGTGGTTACCCTATCATCTTACTCTCCTCTCTCGCATGGCATTTCTTTTTTCTTCCTCTCTATGGTTTGCCAAATCCCACTCCTTTGTAGGTTAAATCCCCTTCTCCTCCTATTCCTTGGTTGGTGCTAGAGGGCACCTCTCCCTTCTCTCTACGAGACGGTGTTAGTTTTGTATCGAATATTTGTACGGGGAGGGTTACAATTGGACTCTATGTTGTAATAGGCAGGGTTGGTTTATAGTTGGAGTCGGACTCTAGCCAGGCCTCCACTATATAAAGGGTGGCAGCCCTAGTGTAACCAAAGACAACGGCTGCAAAATAGTAGCATAGGTGTGAGAAGGTCAGCAGCCGGCTTGTGGCAGTGACCAGGGCAACCGGTATGCTGCGATATTATGGTTTGGGGAGGAGCGCCCATAATCAGAGCCTCGCAGATGTTGGCGAAACCTAAACTGCGTTACCAAACATCGTGTCTCATGTTGTCATTCGTGATCTTGCATTTGCGTAAATCCCAACAAGTGGTATCAGAGCGAGGTTGGCGAGGTTGGACATGTAGAAGATCTGGGGGGAGACACGAGGTTCATGCACTACAGGAAACAACAGTAGTTTCGACGGCCAAAACCGTCGATATTAAATACCAAGCCGTCGGGAAAAAGTAGTCTCAACGGCCGACCGTCGAGACAAGGCCATCAAGTTAGCTCCATCGAGAGAGATGAACAGTCTCGATGGCTTAGCTGTCGATAGAAGTTATCTCGACGGCTTGTACCCTAGTTGTCGTGATTACTGACCCAGACGCCGTTTCCAGCCCAGCGTAGTCTCGATGGCCATTACTAAGCCGTCGATTTATGGTTCAGTGGGCCCCACAACAAGTAGTGAGTAGGGGTACGCCTTATACTCGATAGCCGTGGACCAAGATGTCGAGACTGCGCACATTGACTGCAGCTGACGCGCTGGCCAGGACTCAGTTTACTCTTGACGGTTTAGTCCACAACATCTCTTACCAGAAAAAATGATTTTATATTTTGAAAAGAAAAACAGAAAATTGCAGTAGCTGCACTTGCAAACCCGAAGCCCACAATTCACAATATCCCCAATATCGCACATATATGCGACCACAATTGCATATTCACACAATTATTTGCATAATCCACAACACAAATACTAATTTGCATTTGGATGAAAATTTAAAATTTAGAGACATTACCCCAGCCAGTCGAGATTGGCTCTGTAAATATGCAAACCTAGGCTCAAAATCGGCTCGCTGTCAAGCAATCTCCTCCTCTTGCCTCTTTCGTGCCTCCTCCGCCATCCTCAGGCTCTCTAGCATCGCCTACATCATCTGCCTATTCTCCTCCCTCTCCTACTCCCTCTCCCTCAGGAGTCTCGACTCGAAGGCATGTCGGATCTCGGTCTGTGTGTGGCCAGCCCACACGGCGGGCATGTAATCCTATGACTTACAAAGTATAGTTAATACTTAAAAAATTTCAATTTAGCACATACATATTACGAACACTACCTCAGATGGTCCTGGCCGAAAGCGAGCCTCCTGTGAGCCTTCCCACCCATAGTCTGACATATGAGCAATGGGTCTAGTGGCTCCTCCTCCAGGTTTTTGTCTTCACCGTGCTTTTCGGTGTAAGCCTCTTTGTAGCGTTTTTGAATTGAAGTGAAGATTCAGAATGCATGATCGCAAAAGTAGAATACGGTTGAAATTGGGTATAAACGTGCTACGTACTACTCGCTCGACAGCTACGGGGTCCACGAGCCCCATGGAATCATCCTTGTTTTGTGAGGAGTGTCCCCTCCGGAACACCTGCATCCAAGGAGGCAGCTGTCCGGTCGTGATGGCCTGCAACGTACAAGTAGTACAATATATTGGTTGGTTTTTTAAAAAAGTTGCAAATAGTAAAACATATAGATTACCATTTTCTTCCTGAGCTACGTGAAGGACATCTTGCCGACGGTAGTCCTGCTCCCTTTAGCAGCTCGGTTCTTGTTGGCCGTCTCGGACGTTTCATGGACCTCCTGGCTAGCACAGTGGCACACCAAGGCATCCTAGGCATTCGGAACGTTCGAGGCCCATTCTGACCGAACAGTGAGGTACCGCGGAGCTGTGAGGTACTTCGTATGAGCTAAAGAGCTGCCGATTCTCTCACCGTGCTCTCTCCTGACGATTTCATAACCAATTTGTGATAATGCATTAGAAAATGAAAGGCGAAAGAGGAATATATTAGGTGATACTTGTAGAAGTCCTTGACCGCCGAGACTCATGCCCTGACATCAGATCTTGCACCTTTTGCTTGGCACTTCTGTCTATAACCGGGTCGAAGTCTGCCTCCTCCAACCTAGCACGAGGACAATACCTAAGCTGTAAACAAGAGATTCAGTCATGTCAGCAAAAACTTTTGTGAAATACTGAAATTGAGATGACTCACCCAGAACTCCCGCTTGATCTCCTCGGCCACCAGCTTGTAGTTATCCGAGGAGTAAGCTAGATGGGATGCCCCTTCCTCTCCAACCATCCCAGGATAGTACTGCCGTATAAGGATGCCAAGCGCATGACCTGGCTGGGTATGGTCCCTATGGGGATTGACACATGGCATGTTACTACATAAAATAAAAAGAAGTTAGTAGGATGCAATGATTATAAGATTGATTACATAATTATCTATCCCCGTCGATCTCGATAACAATCCTATCAGTAGGATTTCTTGGTGCCTTCGGCATCTTGTTAGGGCCCCTCTTCTTCTTCTGAGCCTGAGTATCCCTAGCCTGGATAGAGCCTAGGGTGTCTTCCTGTCCAGCCCCATACTCCTCCGTAAATGCCAGCTCCTGGTCGGAGGAGTGTGTGCCCTCACGGCCAGAACTAGGTGTACCCTCACGGTCATCGCCCTCCTCCGAGGGGCTCCTCCTGAACTGTCGTTGTGCCATCCTGCATTTGAAGTCATGTAAGCATTATCAATTGTAAAAAAGATAAAAACAGTAAAAATAATAAAGTTATAGTTCAAAATTAAGTTAAAATTCAAACAATAACGAAAACATAAAAAATAACTTTGAATTTGAAGTACGTGTGGCCGACATCGAGAGGGATCATTAACAGGTTCCTCGACGTCGTTTGCTTGGTTGGGTGCGTTAACTTCTTCGTCGATATCTATTGGATCAATCACCAGTTGCTCGACGTTTGTTTGGTTGGACGGGTTAACTTTGTCATCATGCTCAATTGTGGCTACTAAGTTATGTAATTCATGGCCAATATCAATCATAATTTTATCATTCATATGTTGTTCATGTACTAGATGATGATAGTCATCGGACGTCGGTGTGGCCAACCTTCCAGTTCGTTGAACTTTGTACACAACCCACAAAGACTTCAGATCTTTCTCGTCGCGTTTACTCCTACCTTCTATTACTTTATTACATGGATACGGTAGATAGTATACTTATTCTACTTGATTTGGAATGATGAATGGATCATACCCTTTTAGTTATCTCTTTAAACCATCGTTCCCTGTGGATTCGATAACTCTAGGAATACTCCTGGTGAAAACTACAAGCGATATCCGTCCGCTTGCGGATTAATTTCTTTGAGCGTAAGAATTGCCAACAGTACACAACCCACAAAGACTTCAGATCTTTCTCGTCGTGTTTAGTACTACCTTTTATTACTTTATTACACGGATACGGTAGATAGTACACTTGTTCTGCTTGATTTGGAAGGATGAATGGATCATACCCTTTTAGTCTCGAGGTGTTGTTCACCTCCACCATTCCTAGCTGAGGTCGACATCTAACCCCCTTAATAGGATCGAATCAGCCACAACGAAATAGGAAAACTAATAGTTCTTTAGTTCCTTCCAAAACTAGTTCAATTATCTCCTCAATAATGCCATAGTACTCCATGCCATCGTCCCCACAATACATTTCACAGCTATTCATCTTTTTAAATTAGGTTTTGTCCGTTCGTGAGATGTTGACCGAAAACAGAACCTATTGACATCGTAAGTGCCATACACCTTTACACTTTGTCTTGGTTCACGCAAAATGATACGAAGATCATTGTGTACACTCGCACGAGTGGTGCACTACATCAAAAAATATGAAAGACGTTACAAAATTTAAAAAGTGGTGCACTGCAAGATTAAAAAACGAGTTCAAAGAAACTTATATGTTTCAAAAACCAAACTAAAAAGTTTGGACGTCCCTCTCTAGCACCCTCTTTCATCAGTTTCATTCTCTCCTCCACACTAGGGTTGTTACTACTTGTCCATTCTGTTCGGACGAATTGATTTTGCATATCTACCATTTCGTCCATATTGTCGAACACGTATAAGAGTGTGACCAACCTTTCTTCTCGTCCAAACTCCCGCATTGTGTTTCGCCCAACAGGATTACCTTTTCCAAGAAACAGTTTTAGATCAGATTGGACCTCCGTGGAGACTGTGTTGTATCTTGGTACTTGTATGTTAACATTGTGCTCTCTCACTAAATATTTGTTGCAAGAGTTGGTTATCTCCTACATGTAGTACAATTCTGCTATCGAATCTTCCACGCACGCCATGTTTTTCACGTTCGCACGCACCCCTTTTAGCCAACGCTCCACTGGATACATCCACCTGTACTGCACAGGTTCTCCCAACTTGGCTTCGTACGGTAAATGCACCAATAAATGCTACATTGGATTGAGAAAGCTGGGAACATATATTTTTTCATGTTTACCTACAAGCACAACTATATCATCTTCGAGCTTGGCCATTTCACTTCTTCTAATTTCTTTAGCACATAATTTCCTATAGAAGAAACTCAATTCTGTAAGAGCTATCCACACTTCTTCTGGTACGTACCAATGAATCAAAACATGCATGAGATCTCTTATGAAGATATTATAGTCATGGATTTTCATTCTGTGTATCTTTCTTTAAGCAATGTTCACACCGCGACCTATGTTCAACGTATACCCGTCAGGGAATTTTAGCTTGTTTTAAAACCACTCCAGAACTTCTCTTTTCTGTGCGACGGCCAAACAGTACGGAGCCTTAGGCTTCTTGTCCTTCCATCTATCTTGTTCATAGATGGTCGATTGCATATTTCACAGCAATCGAGAGGTGCTTTAACATTATTTTTACTTTTGTCAATCATGTCAAAGTTAGTTGCAAAGATTGCCTTGGCCACATTCATCTCTTGTGAATGACATCAGTATTGTGGGGGCAAGAGTAAATCATTAGCATATGGAAGAGTATACAAACTGCACTCGTGTGTCCAATGGTGTGACTCCCCGTAACCCTCGTAACTACCATTCTTTCCTACCACCAATCTGGCATGCCACACCTTTATAGAAGCTACGGTTAAATGACCACGCTTTTGTTCTTTCACAATGGTGTTCTTATGGAATGCATATTTCTATTTCCAGAACGGATGCCCTGGCTTGAGAAAAGCACGGTGACAACAAAAACTTGTCTTCCCCCGTGTGCCAACTGAAAAGCACCTGAATCATCCATTAATGCAGGACAACTTAGTCGTCCGTGGGTGCTCCATCCAGAAAACATCTCGTACGCTGGAAAATCATGAATGGACCAAAAATATGCAGCCCTCATGCAGAAATTAGAATTTGTTTTTCTATCGTACGTTACAACTCCATGTTGCCATAACTCCTCAAGCTCTTCAACCAAGAGTCTCATGAAAATGTCCAAATTCTTTCCAGGAATTTTGGGACCAGGCACGATAAGGTATAGAAACATGAATTCTTCTTTGAGTAGAACTGATGGTGGAAGGTTAAGAGGCATAGCGAACACTGGCCAACAAGAGTACGACATGGCATTCATATTGAATGGTGTAAACCCTTCGGTGGCTATTGCTAGATGCACATTTCTTGGTTCCGATGCAAAACCAGGGTGCTTCTGATCAAAAGGCTTCCACGCTTCTCCATCCGATGGATGAACCATAACATCACCCTTTATCATTTTACCGTCTTTGTGCCACCTCATCTGTTGCGTCGTCTCTTCGGTAATGAAACACCGTTGAAGACATTTTGTCAGTAGGAAGTAATGGAGTACTCTCCTCGCCACATTTGTCTCTCTATTATTTCCTTGACCATTGCTTGTCTGGACATATCTTGACTCCCCACATTTGTTGCATGTCCGCTTCTCCACGTTATTCTTGTAATACAGCATACAATTATTAAGACAGTAGTGTATCTTCTCGTACGACATTCCTAGGCCACATATTAATTTCTTACACTCGTACCAACTAGGTGGCATCTTGTGGCCTTGAGGAAGAACATCGGACCACAACGATATGAGTTCATCGAAACAGTTGATCAAGAAATTGTCCTTGCACTTAATAGCCATTATACGAGCCACAACAGACAGCAGGACCACTGTGGTTCTATCGTGCAATGGTTGTTTGGCAGACTTAAGAAGCTCCACAACTCGGGTACATATGTGGGTGCCTCCTCGTCCATGAAATTATGACCAAAGTCTTCCATCAAATCGTTCACCCGATCGATTTCATCAAAACCTTTGTCGGGTGTGGCTAGGGGTGGGTTGATGCGATGCAAAGCGACTCTCCCCATCATATATCCAACGATGTTATGCTGCTTTGTACCCATGTTTGTAGAGGTCGAGCTTCATCTGGTCACGGGTTCTCTATCGACAGTTCACACTCCGCACAAGGACATGTGACCTTTGTGTTAGGTTCTACCGCGTACTAGAAAGCATGAATCACACATTCACAAGTCTTTCATACTATTCATCTGTGTGTTGTCCGTTTGATTGCCATATTCTGTCTTCTTCCATCTCTGAGTTATCATTCGTACTGTCACATCAAGGTTTCATAATAGGCTTAGGAAGGCTTCTAAAACCACCCACGAATGACCACCCAAGCACATTTTGTTGTTCTATCGGTGGGTTCGAGACGAGATTTCAGCAGTATAACCCTAAGGGTTCTCCTAGTGCAACGATGGCCAGTGGCTAATAAAATCCACGGAGCACTTATGTTATGCATAGGATCGAGAACCACTAAGGGTTATGTCGTCAAAATTCTCATCTCGAACCCACCGGTACCACAACGACATGTGCTCGACCAGTCATTCATGGTTTGTCCACTCGGACCCCCTAATGGAGCGGTCCACTGGACAATTTGAAAACATTTATCACAGCTCGTATGAAAACACAACGAATCACCGTCTGTGTTCCATACGAGTTGTTCTGTTTCCGAATGGGTGATGATGGCTAGGTGACTTACAAATCATGATACATAAACATATTTCATTTTCTATAATTCACATGCATATAATTTTTTTATTTACACAATAAATAACCAACAAATCAATAATAATCATCAATAAATACTAAATAATCTAGAAAACAATTAATTATTTTTTACTATTTACTATTATCCATAATTAATTATTAACATAATTACAAAACCTAAGCTATTCTCAACTAATCATGCGTGGCCATCGATACTCTTCAAAAAAAAAATTAAAAAAGGCGCGAAATGTACCTCTGACGATGGATGAAGATGATGATGCACCGGGTGAAATCAGTAGGGGTGCGGCGGTGGTGGATCTTGGGCAGCGGGAAGGAGGTAGCTGGAGTGCGGCAGGGGAGGGAGACGGAGGTTTTGCATCGGTTGTGGCGGCGGCGATGGAGCTAGTGGAAGGAGGGGGCGTGGAGGGGGAGGCCGGGGTATGCGGCGGAGCCGGCAGCGGTAGGGGGCGGCCCGGGCATATTGTGTGGGGCCGGCAGCCGCGTCGACGATCAGCGCTTGCCGGTGGCAGCGACGACGACTAACCTTGGCGGCGGCGGCGGCGACGATTTGTGCGCAGGCGGCGGCTCGAGCAGAGACAAGGCACACTAGAGCCCAAGTCCTAGCTCCACGAAACCCTTAAAAATAGGTTCTCTCTCGACGGCCACTGATAGGCTGTCGAGATAGTCTGGAACGGTAAGTCTCTCTCGACGGCCATAGCTCAGCCATCGAGAGAGAGTGCCTCCTACAGATAGCCGTTAGGCAACGCTATGTCGATGGCTAAAGGCAGGCCGTCGAGATATCTTAGTATTTCTCCTGACGATTACTATGGTGCCGTCTAGAGTACCTTTCTCCACTATGCTCCTGGTCCCGGTCTCACTCGACGGCCAACTCTAAGCCGTCGGTATTGCCTTGTACTTCTCTCGACGGCATTTATATAGCCGTCGAGGGTACCTATCTCCACTACGCTGCTGGCCTCAGTCTCACTCGACGGTTTTGTTTAATGTAACCGTGGACACTGAGTAAACCCAACGATTTACTAATAAAACTCTCGAGACACATGACACGTCTTGTCATTTTTTGTTAGGACCGTCGACACACAGTCCTTTCCCGAGGGTTTTCCCTAAGAATCAAATCGATGGTCAACCCAACGTATCTGATTTTTTCTGAAAATGAAAACAACTATGTTGGTGGACAAATGTGTTCCATCGTCTATTATGCATCGAAACACAACGCCGGTGAAAAAACTAGAAAATTTCGAGCATCCCATTCGACACCCCTCTAAACTCGATGTTTTCCGGATAACATCCAGGTTATCTTAGAAGAATACAGTGAAATATAATATTTTCGTACAACTAATAATTCATTTTGAATTCAAAAAATAACACAAAACACAAAATTTAAATTCAAATGTGTTACTAAAGTTCCAAATATAGTATTTCTTAGTTCTTTTATAAATTAATTCTATTATTCTCTAATTTACAAATTAAAATGTATTTTATCTCGATGGCTAATGTTTGGCCGTCGATATAGACTGACACCGTTCCTTTTTCTTATAGAGGGTTCATCAGTCTCGACGGTTTAGGATCGAGCCATCGAGACTAAGGACAATCTATCGACGGGTTGCATTGGCCGTCGAGAGTATGATCTTTGTCCCGAGTGTGTTTCTATGGCTGTCGAAACGTAGACACGCACTTGTTTCCGGTAGTGATGCATACATGAGCGCCACGAAAAATGCCTCATTGGCGTAACGTGGATCATGGCGGCAATCAACGACTCGATCGGTGTTGTCGGACACTTTGGGTAGGAGGCTCAAACCGTTCGATGGGATACCGTTGGCAGGGATTGATCAGACATGGTGATCGAGCTGACAAAGTAGCCAGCGAGGTTGGTAGGCGATGGCAACAACCTCGGCGTTCGCTATCAGACCGATAGGCGCGCGAAGATGTCTGATAGATCGGAACGACGGGAGTAGTTATGCGACCGGATGTTGCACCGGAGGTGCTGCATCATGACACTAGAGGCGAAGTTATGTCATGGATGCGGATGGTTAGGGTGCGGCATGTTTTGCCATGTACGGACGATGTGGCGTGCGGTGGTAGGATAGGAAGTCTGCTCGAGAGCCCAAAGATTGGATTTGGAGGTGGATGAGATTTTTCTCGTTTTTTCGGCGGCTATGGACATCCTTAGTGGGTCCCACAATGTACAATCTGGACCTACTGGCACGCAACGGCAGCCCAATCGGCAATGCAGCGGCGGCTTAGGTGGGGTGCATGGCAGCAGGCCCATGCGGAGCCACGGCTCGGTGCCGCGGCCCAGGCATGCGGTGGCCTAGGTGTAGGATGACATGCGATGCAGGCACGCGGCCCAGGCGTGGCAGGGCTTGTGATGCGAGCACGGGAAGCGTGGCCCATGTGGGCGGGTGGTTTCTGTTGGCGATTCTTAAGCCTCTTATAATTAATCCGCAAGTGCACGGATATCGCGGTAGCTTTCACCCGGGAGGATTCCAAGGTATCAATTTCCATGAGGAACGAGAAGTGTTCAAGTTTAGAATCTAACTTGACCGAATGGAAAATGGTGGTAATGACGAGAGTGGGATAAGATAAATCAGCTCGAGAGGTTCTACTGAACAGGCTTCACTTAGCTAAAAGAGCAAACTCACCCAATACGAAAGCTACTCTTAATTGGAGCTCGGTCGATTAACTACCACCTGCTATCAATTAAAAACACAGGATGATTATGATCACCCCCGAGTGGGCAGACTTCGTAAAGGCTAATATCAGCCGGATAGCAGGGCTGTCAACACCTACTATCTATCACACCACCGTTGAATCAGGTGTCTACCGGGTACTAACTAGTCTAGACACCACGTCTACACCTAGCAGCACTACTCTATCAAACCGAGTCGTCTCTTCGGTAATGAAACACCGTTGAAGACATTTTGTCAGTAGGAAGTAATGGAGTACTCTCCTCGCCACATTTGTCTCTCTATTATTTCCTTGACCATTGCTTGTCTGGACATATCTTGACTCCCCACATTTGTTGCATGTCCGCTTCTCCACGTTATTCTTGTAATACAGCATACAATTATTAAGACAGTAGTGTATCTTCTCGTACGACATTCCTAGGCCACATATTAATTTCTTACACTCGTACCAACTAGGTGGCATCTTGTGGCCTTGAGGAAGAACATCGGACCACAACGATATGAGTTCATCGAAACAGTTGATCAAGAAATTGTCCTTGCACTTAATAGCCATTATACGAGCCACAACAGACAGCAGGACCACTGTGGTTCTATCGTGCAATGGTTGTTTGGCAGACTTAAGAAGCTCCACAACTCGGGTACATATGTGGGTGCCTCCTCGTCCATGAAATTATGACCAAAGTCTTCCATCAAATCGTTCACCCGATCGATTTCATCAAAACCTTTGTCGGGTGTGGCTAGGGGTGGGTTGATGCGATGCAAAGCGACTCTCCCCATCATATATCCAACGATGTTATGCTGCTTTGTACCCATGTTTGTAGAGGTCGAGCTTCATCTGGTCACGGGTTCTCTATCGACAGTTCACACTCCGCACAAGGACATGTGACCTTTGTGTTAGGTTCTACCGCGTACTAGAAAGCATGAATCACACATTCACAAGTCTTTCATACTATTCATCTGTGTGTTGTCCGTTTGATTGCCATATTCTGTCTTCTTCCATCTCTGAGTTATCATTCGTACTGTCACATCAAGGTTTCATAATAGGCTTAGGAAGGCTTCTAAAACCACCCACGAATGACCACCCAAGCACATTTTGTTGTTCTATCGGTGGGTTCGAGACGAGATTTCAGCAGTATAACCCTAAGGGTTCTCCTAGTGCAACGATGGCCAGTGGCTAATAAAATCCACGGAGCACTTATGTTATGCATAGGATCGAGAACCACTAAGGGTTATGTCGTCAAAATTCTCATCTCGAACCCACCGGTACCACAACGACATGTGCTCGACCAGTCATTCATGGTTTGTCCACTCGGACCCCCTAATGGAGCGGTCCACTGGACAATTTGAAAACATTTATCACAGCTCGTATGAAAACACAACGAATCACCGTCTGTGTTCCATACGAGTTGTTCTGTTTCCGAATGGGTGATGATGGCTAGGTGACTTACAAATCATGATACATAAACATATTTCATTTTCTATAATTCACATGCATATAATTTTTTTATTTACACAATAAATAACCAACAAATCAATAATAATCATCAATAAATACTAAATAATCTAGAAAACAATTAATTATTTTTTACTATTTACTATTATCCATAATTAATTATTAACATAATTACAAAACCTAAGCTATTCTCAACTAATCATGCGTGGCCATCGATACTCTTCAAAAAAAAAATTAAAAAAGGCGCGAAATGTACCTCTGACGATGGATGAAGATGATGATGCACCGGGTGAAATCGGTAGGGGTGCGGCGGCGGTGGAACTTGGGAAGCGGGAAGGAGGTAGCTGGAGTGCGGCAGGGGAGGGAGACGGAGGTTTTGCGTTGGTTGTGGCGGCGGCGATGGAGCTAGTGGAAGGAGGGGGCGTGGAGGGGGAGGCCGGGGTAGGCGGCGGCCTGGGCATAGGGTGCGGGGCCAGTGGACGTGGTGACGATAGGGCTCACCGGCGGCGGCGACGACGACTAACCTTGGCGGCGGCGGCGGCGATGGTTCGTGTGCAGGCGGCGGCTCGGGTAGAGACAAGGCACACTAGAGCCCAAGTCCTAGAGCCACAAAACCCTTAAAAAATAGGATCTCTCTCGATGGCCACTGATAGGCCGTCGAGATAGTCTGGAACAGTAAGTCTCTCTCGACGGCCATAGCTCCGCCATCGAGAGAGTGCCTCCTACAGATAGTCGTTAGGCAACACTATGTTGATGGCTAAAGGTAGGCTGTCGAGATATCTTAGTATTTCTCCCGACGACTGCTATGGTGCCGTCAAGAGTACCTTTCTCCACTACGCTCCTGGTCCCGGTCTCACTCGATGGCCAACTCCAAGCCGTCGGTATTGCCTTGTACTTCTCTCGACGGCGTCTATATATAGCCGTCGAGAGTACTTATCTCCACTACGCTTTTGGCCCCAGTCTCACTCGAGGGCTTTGTTTAATGTAACCGTGGACACTGAGTAAACTTAACGGTTTACTAATAATACTCTCGAGACACACGACATGCCTCTATGTTTTTTGTCAGGGCCGTCGACACACGGTCCTTTCTCGAGGGTTTTCCCTAAGAATCAAATCGATGGTCAACCCAGTGTATCTGAATTTTTTAAAAATGATGTGGACAAATGCATTCCATTGTCTATTATGCATCGAAACACGACGCCGGTGAAAAAACTAGAAATTTTCGAGCATCCCATTCGACACCCCTCTAAACTCGGTGTTTTCCGGATAACATCTAGGTTATCTTAGAAGAATACGGTGAAATATAATATTTTCGTACAACCAATCATTCATTTTGAATTCAAAAAATAAAACAAAACACAAAATTTAAATTCAAATGTGTTACTGAAGTTCCAAATATAATATTTCTTAGTTCTTTTATAAATTAATTCTATTATTCTCCAATTTACAAATTAAAATGTATTTTATCTCGATGTCTAACGTCTGGCCGTCGATATAGACTGACGCCGTTCCTTTGTCTAATAGAGGGTTCATCAGTCTCGATGGTTTAGGATCGAGCCGTCAAGACTACCTGTCCTAAGGACAATCTATTGACGGGTTGCATTGGCCGTCGAGAGTATGATCTTGTCCCGAGTGTGTTTTTGTGGCCGTCGAAACCTAGACATGGACTCGAGACTACACTCGTTTCCTGTAGTGATGCATACATGGGCGCCACGGAAAACGCCTCATCGGCGCATCATGGAGCATGGCGGCGATCAACGACTCGATCGGTGTTGTCGGACACTTCGGGTAGGAGGCTCAAACCGTTTGATGGGCTACCGTTGGCAGGGATTGACCAGACATGGTGATCGGGCCAACAAAGTAGCCGGTGAGGTTGGTAGGCAACGACGACAACCTCTGCATTCGCTATTAGACCGATAGGCGCGTGAAGATGTCAGATAGATCAGAATGACGGGAGCAGTGATGCGACCGGATGTTGCACCAAAGGCACTGCATCACGACACTAGAGGCGAAGCTATGTCATGGATGTGGATGGCTAGGGTGCGGCATGTTTTGCCGTGTACGGATGATGTGGCGTGCGGTGGCAGGATAGGAGGTTTGCTCGAGAGCTAAAAGATTGGATTTGGAGGTGGATGGGATTTTTCTCGTTTTCTCGACGGCTGTGGACATCCTTAATGGGTCCCACAATGTACAAGTTGGACCTACAGGCATGCAACGGCAGCCCAATTGGTGACGCAGCAGCGACTTAGGTGGGGTGCACGGCAGCAGGCCCATGCAGAGCCACGGCTCGGTGCCGCGGCCCAGGCGCGCGGTGGCCTAGGTGTAGGATGTCGTGCGATGCAGGCACGCGGCCCAGGCGCGGCAGGGCGTGTGATGCAAGCGCGGGAAGTGTGGCCCAAGCGGGCAGGTGGTTTCTGTTAGCGATTCTTAAGCCTCTTATAATTAATCCGCAAGCGCACGAATATCGTGGTAGCTTTCACCCGGGAGGATTCCAAGGTATCGATTTCCACAAGGAACGAGAAGTGTTCAAGTCTAGAATCTAATTTGATCGGATGGAAAATGGTGGTAATGACGAGAGTGGGATAAGATAAATCAGCTCGAGAGGTTTTACTGAACAGGCTTCACTTAGCTAAAAGTGCAAACTCACCCAATACAAAAGCTACTTTGAATCGGAGCTCGGTCAATTAACTACCACCCGCTATCAATTAAAAACATAGGATGATTATGATCACCCTCGAGTGGGCAGATTTCGCAAAGGCTAATATCAGTCGGATAGCTGGGCTGTCAACACCTACTATCTATCGCACCACCGTTGAATCAGGTGTCTACTGGGTACTAACTAGTCTAGACACCACATCTACACCTAGCAGCACTACTCTACCAAACCGATAGTTTTATCAAATATTTGAGGAAGATAAACACGATTTATCTATCTCAAACCGAATACCATCAAAAGAACTTAAGTATGAAATGACTATGCTTTATAAAGTAAAAGATCAGTGCTATAGTGTTACCGATTAGAAAACCAGAGGTGGACTCACACCTGAGTCTAGCTCCAAAGCACAAGTTGTAAGAGAGCCGACACCCCGGCTTCTCCCCGGCACTAAGCTCTCCTCTCTCTCCCTACTCTACATTTCAATTTGGGCAGCGTAACGCTGCTTTCTTCTTTCCCACACTTCTCCGTGATAAAAAATGTGGAAGAGGCGGTCTATTTATAGTGTTTTAGAGCCAACCCAGCATTGCCACACAGTGATACACATGTAGGCTTTCAGCGAGACGAAAAAGTTGGTCGGATGACCATCCGTTTCCACCATCTTTGCTCCGGGATGGCTTGGATGGACTCCTGAAGGTCGGTCATACTTGGTCCAAGGCAGTTGCACGCAAGAATCCAAGGAGGTTAGGTCAGCCGTCCTAGGTTTGGTCGGCCGACCCACTTTGATCTCCTCTTGGCCCTCCGTGGCACCGGCATGATCCTTGGATGACCTAGATTGCTTCCCCATTGTCGACTTGTGGTGGATGAATATGTATAGTCTCTTTTGAGCCATGCAATGGAATCCCATCTCATTCATTGATCAAACCGACTTACATCCGACGTTCCTCAGTGATTCCTTTGCATATGGGAGAAAGGAGAGGAAATTTGGATAAAAAATGAGGCCGACTGACCATGTATGGGTCGGCCAGCCAAGTTCCAATCTGGCTTGCAATAGGTCCAAGGCAAAGAGCCGACCATGCAGTAGTCCCTGAATTAGTACACTAGTGCCGGTTAGCTGGATCATCTCATACATCAACATAGTTATTATAACAGTCCGACAACCGTGAGTCATCATTGTTCCAACGGCCATAGGCCTTAGATACAACCAGAGTTCAAGCGAAAGAAGCTGAGTTTCATAAGCAGAAGAAAAGAGATACATATACTTCAACAGCTATGTAACCCCACACGACTTGGGGTAACCTAGACACCTCATAACTAGTCTACTTGTTGTCCTGGTACTGCGGATCACCATCCTCGTGGCACTCATATGGATCTACACCATCCTCCATCGGCTCTTTCTCTAGAGAGGGGGAAAATGCGAGAGTCGGTGCGTTGTCCTCACTTGCACTGGCTAGTTATCAACCATCTAGTAATGCTTAAGGTTTTATCAAAGGAGAGCTGAGAGGTTTATTTATTTGTGAAGAATCCACAATTAGTAAAGAAGACCAAGACCTAAGCATTTTTATCCAAATCAAAGAGACTTTCAGTACCATAAGTATTTCTCAATATTAATCTATGCTATGCTAGTTTCAGTACTCTATCAAAACACAACCCTCAATATTAATCTATGCTATGCTAGTTTCAGCACTCTATCAAAACACAACCCATCCTGCGGCAGTTTCAGAACTCTGCCAAACCACTTCTTACCCCACCATCATGTTCCGGGATTGACGATCCCGTTGTGTACCAAGTATCCTCGAGTTGTCAGCCCGCGCGAGGTTGGTCTAGATCACCACAGTGAATGCGCCTGGCCGCATGTTCCTCAAGTGGAGAGCTCTTGGGGACCGCCGCACCACCCATAAGATCCACCGCCTTAAGCCACTCAGCCATACCTCCAAGTTGTTGATCGGAATTAGATGTGTGGTTGCCCGAAGATCCACTGTGTAAGCCGCAGCGCGCGTACTCTTCTTTACACTACCGCGCGATGGCCACGCGTTGACTTGGGGACCCCGTATCCGTGGACTTAGGGGCAGAGCACATTATTACGCGCAAGCCTCCGAAGAGCACTCCGCGTCCCTAGTGGTCGAGCCTCAGCTCACCGTATCTTTGTATTCTGGGCCTTACCCCATGCTTCCTTCTTTGGATATGGCACTTTCCATGTGTTAACATACGATGTGGCGGGACCCGTATCCGCGAACTTAGGGTAAAGCACATCATTATGCATAAGCCTCCGCAGAGCACTCCACATCCCTCTTGCTACAAGACGTATGTGGTGCCCATATCTCCTTATCAAAAGTGTAGACTTAGTCTACTACATCTTATTTCCCAACCATAACCAAACTATTCAATCACACACACACTGGCATGCCAGGTCCCAAGTCCAACATAATCAGTTATCAATATGTGTCGGTGAATCTTGGTTCACCTTTCTGGGGTTCATGCCCCATGTCATCAAATTTGAGGACCTAAGCATTGCTAAGCAAGTTTAAAGCAAACTTACAAATCTAAACCATTTTAGTTTGTTTTCTAAACCCAGGTTGTCAATGGAATGTGATTCTTAAGGCAATCACTAAGTGAATCAAGGATAATTGATATTATCAAAGCAATATAAATATTGACAGGGAATAAATCAACGAGTCACGGCATGATATATCATGATTAACAACATGTATTGTAATTTAAAGCGAGCATGCAATTGAGTATTTAAAAGGAAATACTTGTAAGAATTGGGTATCAAAATGAATGCGTAAAGTTGTTTACTCGCACTGAGGAAGGTCCCACCCTCCCCTAATATGAGCAAACATAAGGTAAGAAGGTAGATAACTCGCCTTGATCTTCGGGGTAGTATTCTTGATCGTTAGGGTTGGCCTCGAATGGTTCTGCGACTCCGTCTACTTCTAATATTATAGTGCGAGGAACAATGCAATATAAAAATAATGAGAATCATGATGCATAAATTGCAAGGTGTATGATCTGAACATCACTTCGAGGTAACCTACTTGTCGAGGAAGTTCCATGAGCTCATTATCGGATAACGCTATCGCGTAACAGTGGTGCCATAGTGCATGAATGAAACGATTGCATTAGATGATATCCTAAATTGTATCATAAGTATATCTACTGCCCATAGAGAGGTAATATAATTATTTAGGATTGCCCTTACGAAAATAATATTTTCTTAATCATAGTTTCTTATTTATCTAAGTGAGGGTGAGTGACTTAAATACATAGTGAATGATAGTTATCCCACCGAAAGGATCCATGCTTGCAGTGTTACTTCTCTGATGACAATACCATATTATATTCATTTTCGTGTGCTCTTAATTATTCCACTTAAGCTTAACAATAGACCCTCTTTATAGCTAAATAGACTTACAAAGAGTCACCTTGGGTGTTTCATATTTTTCTTGGGTTCCAGAGAGTATTTAAATAATTTCTAGCATTTTCCCAAGATAATTTTATGTATTTATAATCATTTCTGCTATTATTTATTATAAGGAAAATCCTTGAAAGGAGCTAGATAAAAGTGTACAGAGAGTATTTCATGTAGTTGTTGCCCATCTAGAAATTTTATATGGTTCAGTGGCACTTCAAGAACCTCTCCTAATTTTTCTAGAATTATTGAGCTCATCTACTATTTTTAATAATTCATTTGCAGTAGCACAGTGTTGGACCGGGTCCCGCCTGTCCACGACTTAGATCTCGGTTCAAGCGTGGCCATCCGATCCAAATCCGACGGCCCACTGTCATCGTCTACCTCCAACCAGGGGAAGAGAGCCGCGTGCTGCGCTCGACCTTCGCGAGCGGATTGTGGGCGCTAGACTACTCCATTTGCTACAATTCAAGATGCTATGTGTTCCTTAGTTCCCCGCGCAACTAATGGTACCGGTCTCGAGGCCTGGGGTGGCCAGACATGGCGGCGCGAAGAGCGATGGCGGAGGTGCTTACGGTGAGGTCGTGCATGTGGTGCTAGAGACATGCTATTGGTGTTATAGACCATGCTTAAGCTTTGCGAGGGTATATGGGTCTTTACTGAGCTCAAGCGGTGGTTCTGGATTGCCTTGTTCACGTGCGGTCCGAACAGGTGCAGCGGCGGCGCGTCGGGGTCACCGAGCTCTTGGCCGAAATTGAGCTACGAATGAAGGGGAAAAGTTAGGCATTGGTGAGGCGAGCCTCATGGTGCGAGCTTTCACCCAAAAGCTCACCAGGGAAAAATATTTTGTGCTCGAGACCGAAAAGCCAAGCACTGGGCGGCGAAGGCGTAGCACCGAGCACAGAGTGGCTCAGACCGAATCCCTTGAGCTAGAGCTGCGTGAGAGCATCAGAATGCAGGCCACGCCGTGTGAGGACCGAGCGTGTGTGTGTGTCATCGCGTGTGTTGGGAGTCAGAGCGTGTGTGTGGCTCTTGGGACGAGAGGGGTAAATGGGGTGGTGCCGCCGATGAGTGGAAATGATGACCACGGCGTGTGTGGACCGAGCCCGTGCGCCAGTGTCTCTGGGGAGGTCTGTGGGCTATAGAGCGAGCGTGAGGTGGTGTTGGTGTGGCGCGAGCACGAGCGCTGTAGCTGGGCAAACCATAGGCGGGTTTTGAGCAATTCCAGCGGTGGCACAATCTCCGGCGCAACCAGGCGGCTTAGGGTGCTCGATGGCGATGCAGGGACGATCCCTGCCGGCTGCGGCAGGCGGGAGAGAGCGTAGGCGAGCCAGGTGCCAACCGGCAGCCACGGCGTACGGCGCGGCAGGAGACGAGCTAGCGCCACGACGGCCCATTTGAATTTTTTGTAGGATTTTTCGTCATATTTATCTAATTTTCACTTAGGTTAATGCACATATACCGACATATGTATGTATATCCTTGAGTAGGATTTCCCCTCTCTTTTAAAATCACTATATGCCACAATATCTTCTATTTTATTAGCGACTTCCATTATTTATCCAAATTTTCTATTTGGCCTAAAATTGAATTTACCTAGTATGCTCATTCTATTTCCTAGTTTTAGAAATCAAATATTCCACTTAAAGTTGAAATGGGAGATTTTTAATATTGTTCTTGCCAAGCATAAGAGTTTTAGAGATGGTTTTTAAACAAATTTTAGGATAATGTGGTCATATGACCATAGAAGGAAAATATCAGTTTTTGGGCTATTACACTCGCAATCTTCCAAAATTCATTTCTCCCTCATCTGAGTTCCACAAATAGCAAATAATATATGTATTTCGATCGTCTCGACAAGCTATTCATCATGTTGTAGTCCAATTTTGCATTTGAAGATTTTTCAAAAAATGTTTAGTTAAAACACCATCTTTTGTTTGATTTGCGTGTGCTCGATAAACCGTCATTACTAGTGTATTTTGGGCGTATGCCTGCAAGACATGATTCTAAACCAAAACTTGTGGAACTCATTAGTGTAAGGCTAAATGTATCTTTAATTCCTCTATTTTGTGGATATGTTGACGGTCAAAAATATAAAAAAATGTTGTAAATAAAGACCGTCAACAACTATGCGTGGGCCAACGAAGGTTGCGGTGGGCTAGGCCATATGGCGCAGGCTAAAAATAGAACGAAAAATTTCAAGGAAGAGGAGAGGGAGCCAAAGGTGGAATAGAAGTCTTTTGATACTAGAATTCCAAAGAGGGGGGCATCCTCACCAAATGAAGAAGATCCAAGGGGAGTCAAACAAAATATACAAAGGAAAAGAAAAAGGTTGTTATTTAGGACGAGAAGAACTCAGATCTGTCGAATAAAAAAGCGGTCGGTGGGAGCATCGTGTTCGGGACTGGACAGCTAGGTCGATTCTGAAGGGAAGGCGTTAGAGAAGGTTGTGAGGTGGTTTGACCAGAGAGGTTAGACTGGCTGGTGGTGATGTCATCAGCGATCTGTGTATAGAGGTGAACGGATCAAGCGGTCGTGACGATAGTTCAAGGTGGAGAATGAATTATGGAGATGAGACCAAGGATCTATTTTAGATGGCGAACGGATCGGAATGGTGCAAACCGTGGTCAGTAAGATGATGCTGACAAAAGGAAGGAACTAATGCTATTGTGGCAGTGACTGAAAGTTGCTCGGAAGTCAATGGTGATGATGTCATCTCAAGGATCAAATATGCCGTCGAGCGTGGATGATTGGATTCAGTTGGCTTTCTTCATGTGACACAATAAGAAGTGGTTATGTTCATAAGTTGCTCATAATTTTTTATTGCTATACTTGAAATAGGAGCCTTCAAAATAAATTTGCAAAGCGGAGTTGACTAGATACTTCTGGACGTGAAGCATGTGTTGAGACTAAAGAGGAATCTAATTTGGCTTAAGACCTTATATGATGGGTTGATGTTCTAAGTTGATGAAAAGAAGATTGTCGAAATCATAAAAGGTGGCAAGGTTGTGATGATCGAGGACATGGCGACATCACGTGTGTGTACATGCTGCAAAGGGAGCTGTGAATTCCAGGTGCAGACCGTTACAGGTGGAGCTGCTAAGACAGTTGTTGCCAAGTCGGCGTTTGTTCCAAAAGGCGGTAGATCCAAGGAGGTGGACTCGTCGGAAGGTACGACATGAGCTGCGAAGAAAGTAGCTAGAGGTCGGGTAAAGGGTTCGTGCAAGACGCTCGAACAACTTCAGTGTGAAGACCATATTCTCCAAGGTGGATGTTGTTAGGTTTTATGTTGAATATGTGTACGAGGAGGGTTACAATTGGACTTTGTTTTGTAATAAGCAGCGTTGGTTTAGTGCTGGAGTCGTACCCTAAACATGCCTCCACTATATAAACGGAGGCAACCCTGGTGTAACCAAAGACAACGACTGCATAATAGAAGCATAGGTCTGAGGAGGCCAGCGGCCGGCTTTTGGCCATGACCTGGCCAACCGGTATTCTACGGTATTATGGTTTGGGGAGTAGCGTCCATAATAAGGGTTCTGTAGATGTAGATAAAAGTTAAACTGCGTTACAAAAAATCGTATTTTTTGGTGTCGTTCGTGATCTTTATATCGGCGTAAATCCTAACAAACGGAATTGAAAGGAAGCAACTGTTAACCACACTGCTTTCATCGATGTTCGAACGCATCTCGTAGGGTCGTAACATCGACATACGCAAAGGGATTTGACGGTGCTAGCAAACGAGTGAGAGGCCGCCCAGCGCCCCCAAATTGTTACAGTGGCCTGGGCCACGTTTAAGAGTTTAACGAAGACATGCATGAGTGTTGAAAGTATTAGTGTACTTTATATCTTTTCTAATCTGTCTAGGTAAACTTTTAGATATATTGATCAGTGCATGTAACTTAATAATGAGAAACCATATCAGTGTTTACTGGAAGACTGACGGTTTTGGGACCTAAGTGCAACCAGATACAGATTCAAGGGCTAAAATAGTAATTCTCATGTTAAGTGCGATAAACAGGATTTCACTGCGAACTCAATGGACAAAAGCGTAATTTAACAGTAGAGCATAAAAAGGCTGTCTTTGCGGTCGCCGGGTCCTTTCCCCCGTCGCATGCTACTATGCTAGACCCAGAAAGTATGATTAATTGTACTGTTCTCTAAGATTTATTGGTAAATATATTTTAGCCATGGATTAGTTTTTCCACTGTCTTAAAATACTAGGTGGGATCACTTGATAAACAATCTTGTGGTTTTTGCGCGTCAGCAACACAAAAGCAATCTCCATCTTCTCTCAAGGCCTTCCTTCCCTACAAAATTTGGCTTTCCGACCATGCTCAATCCACGCCGGATAGTGCACGGAGCAAAAATAAGTCGAAAGCCGCATCAACCACTGCGTTTAGTGGACATTTTGTTAGAAGGCAAAAGCGTACATTTTTGCCTTGTCTTAAAGTTCAATCAAATAAATTAACCACGGCCCGGCATATATACATCCTTGCTTACATGGACTACGCATGCACGTACGTCATATATGACACACAAACCACAATTTACCGCAGTTTGTGAGTACGTAGTGACCAAGATCGATGGACGGCATCGGATGTTGCACTTCAACAAAAGAAAAAAAAAGGATCATCTTGGCAGAACAAGATTCTGTCTCCCATACCACACCGCCAAACGGTTCGTGCGGTCTTTGACTCTTGGAAATGCGGGCGTGCATGTGGACTGTGTCAATCTGGCCCCGGCCGGCGCTCTCAGGACTGCTGTCCTCGCGTCGTTCAGGATAAGCAGGATAGACATTGTATATTTTGGCTTAGCATAACATAGTGTTTTACTATAGTAAAATTGAGAGTCTTTAAAGACTATTGTAAAAGAATAATTCAAAAGGTGTTTTAGTATCTTTAAGAGGATTACTAAAAATCTGAGAAAAATCAATACGAATTATTACACCAAATAGACTATATAAAATGATAAGCTACGCTAAGCAGAAAAGAACAGAGCCAGTATATGCATGTCCTTAGCTTCCAAGGAGGGAAAACCAGCTCGCAAACAAGTCAATACTTGACTATTCAAATAGTCCTTTCTCGCTCTATTTCTAGCAAAGTTGCTACCCGTGGTGGCGTGGTACGTGCGTGGTTCTAGTTGGCAGCCAAACCCAGCTTTGAACCATGCGACGTCGACGACCGATGCAAATGGTTTATTTCTTTTCTCTGCAGATTTTCCGATGCTGATCAGCGCTTAATCAAATTGATCAGCCCCAAATCAGATGTCCTCGTGTACACCGCAAATGTTGGCCAGTCCACCGCTGCGCCATTCGAGGTATGTAGACTTCCCAGAATGTTTGCTACTTTAGCTAGGAAGCCCCAGATCACCGCCCATAGAACCGACCTACACCGTCCTCAAGACTGAGAAACGGTTTCCACCCGAGCAAAGGGCTACCCCGTCGTTAATATGAATATCTGATACGATCTTATAAACACGGGAGCGCATGCAACCTAGGCGACTGTCTTTGCGTGCGCGCCCGTTGGGCCCGCTCATCGACGAGCACACGGCGAGGCACAGTCGCATGTGTTTTAGCAAGCACGGATAAATAATATACTCTATTTTCAGCTCATAAATATTTGATATTTTAGAAATTGACAACGCCTACAAATACAACTTAGTCCACTAGATGCTATTGCAAATTATTTATAAAATCCACTGAAGTTTTAATCATTACAAGGATATGTATCAGTGTCCTCGGTCAAAACCGACGACACAAGAGTTTGTGGTCGGCTGGCCGACGACACAAAGCCGACAACACGGCTCGGACGACACAAAGCGGTTGTGTCGTTGGCCAATAGCCAAAGCCGAGGACATAGAACCATCCACCGCTGCGCCTTTGGCACTAATCGATGACACAATGTGCTTTCCACCGAACCGCTAACGGCCGCCAGACGGGTATCCGTTCTGACCAGAGGGCCCCACAGCCAACTTTGTGTCGTCAACCGCACTAAAGTCGACGACACAATATAACCTTGGGCCCACCTTCCAGCTTGTCAGTATTGTCTATTCAATCCTGACAGGTGGGCCCGAGTTCAATTTTCCTCGTCGGCCTCAGGAAAGCTGAAGACACAAAGACAGTTTGTCTCGTCGGCCTGCCCTTTTGCCGAGGACACAAGTGAATTTGTGTGGTCGGTGCTGTGGGCGGCCGAGGACATAAATTGTGGAGGGGGCAGTTGCCATGTCCATTTGTGTCGTCGGCTCATTGGAAGGCCAACTACACAAGTTGTTTTCCAGCAAAATAAATTATGTAAATTGAAAAAAATCTTATTTTGAACCTGCAAAAAACCCCTAATATCACATAATTATATAACCAAATTTCCCACAACACATGCACAATTTATATCACATACGACGACCACATTGCACCAATATCCACCCAATTCACGGCATTAACATTCAACGTCCATCAAAACCAATTCGTCAAGATCACAACGACTGTCCAACAACACACACACACACACACACACACACACACACATATATATATATATAGAGAGAGAGAGAGAGCGAGAGAGAGAGATTTGCTAGCGTAACTCGAGTTCACGGAGCCTCCGTGAACTTCGACGGGTTTTTGAAATCCGAGAACTTTAGTGATCAATCCAAACCATTGATCTTGTTCGTCATATAAAAAGGTAGCCACCAACCAAGTTTCGTATTTTTTGAATTTTGTTTGCTATTTGTTTTCTAATTTTGAAAATCAGCCTTCTAAATAGTCGTGGAGCGTCCAAAAAAGCTGATTTTCACCTAGCTTTGAGAACTCGCAAATGGGTCACCGATGATCCCCTCAACGAATTGCTCCTCGACCGATCTTGTGGCTTTCGCAGTGCTGTCCCCAGTGGTCTAATCCTCAATCTGTATGTTCATAGCAGGTGCAGGCGTAGCCGAAACAGAGACCTATTAATTATAAAAGTTTTTAAGTTTGGTTTTCTGTTTCAGATGCATATTTGATTAAAGAGACAATTAAAAGTAGAGCACTAACCCTAGGAGAAGCGTTAGGTGGCATCGCCACAGTCGTGAACGGCCATGTTTGGAATGTCCCCAGCATCACGAACTGAGTAGGATTTCCGCTCTGTGGTAATGGTGCTCCCATGTTGGCTGGAAGACGAACAGAGGAAGCGGCACGTGGTGTTGCGAGGATGCGGGTAACTGTGAGGTTTCGGCGCCCGATTGCATGCCCTGCGCATGCGATGTAAATTCATGTTTGTTACCAGTTGGAAACAAAGGCAAATAGGTAAAACAAATTACGATGTAACCTGTATAGCGGCCCATAACATCATGTTTTGATTATGCACTGTTGCTAACATTCTAGCATCCTCTTGACTCTTTCGCTCCATCTTATCCAATCATTGTTGTGTCGTCTCTCATCTCTTTTCTGATGCTTTTTCAAGGTGGCCTGCAACTCCTGGCTGTGGGCCAGTGCGGCTCTGGCAGTAGAAGAACTTGTCTCTCGTCGACGTGACTTGACATGGTCTCTATACTTGTCTCTAGGCAGTGCTGTGTCCCGTAATAACTTCGTATAGCATACATTATACGAAGTTATACGAGGTGATGATGTCATCTCAAGGATCAAATATGCCGTCGAGCGTGGATGATTCAAACTGATAAAAGAGTATGCGGACATACCTACGGTGGTTTTTTAAAGGTGGGAGTAGATACTCCCAGGGGTAGAAAGAATGCATAATTTAATTTATATATATATAACGAACACGTTGATAATGTATAATTTAACATACAATGCCCATTTCATAGACAATTCATAGTTCAACATAAAACGAACATAGCTTTGAGAACTCGCAAATGGGTCACCGATGATCCCCTCAACGTATTGCTCCTCGACCGATCTTGTGGCGTTCGCAGTGCCGTCCCCAGTGGTCTAATCCCCAATCTGTATGTTCATAGCAGGTGCAGGCGTAGCCGAGACAGAGACCTATTAATTATAAAAGTTTTTTAGTTTGGTTTTCTGTTTCAGATGCATATTTGATTAAAGTGACAATTAAAAGTAGAGCACTAACCCCAGGAGAAGCGTTAGGTGGCATTGCCACAGTCGTGAACGGCCATGTTTGGAATGACCCCAGCATCACGAACTGAGTAGGATTTCCGCTCTGTGGTAATGGTGCTCCCATGTTGGCTGGAAGACGAACAGAGGAAGCGGCACGTGGTGTTGCGAGGATGCGGGTAACTGTGAGGTTTCGGCGCCCGATTGCATGCCCTGCGCATACGATGTAAATTCATGTTTGTTACCAGTTGGAAAGAAAGGAAAATAGGTAAAATAAATTACGATGTAACCTGTATAGCGGCCCATAACATCATGTTTTGATTATGCACTGTCTCTAACATTCTAGAATCCTCCTGACTCTTTCGCTCCATCTTATCCAGTCATTGTTGTGTCATCTCATCTCTTTCCTGATGCTTTTTCAAGGTGGCCTGCAACTCTTGGCTGTGGACCAGTGCAGCTCTTGCAGTAGAAGAACTTGTCTCCCGTCGACGTGACTTGACATGGTCTCTATACTTGTCTCTAGGCAGTGCTGTGTCCATGAAGCCTAACCTACCATGTGCCAACCCACCAAAAGAGTCGTATATGACCGTAGGGTCGACCGGCTCTTGCAAAGAAGCGCTTTTTGGACCATGTTTATCTTTGTATGCTTCCATGTAGGAATCCTGCAAAAAAATAAAATATCGATGGTTGAAATATTATAAGAAAGATAGTGTAATACATGTAGATGGTAAGACACTTACAATTCTATCCTGACATGTTGGCGGAAGAGGTGATCGTGTCCCATCAGGTTGTGGGTGTGGAGTGTGAGCGCCTATCCATGACATAAAGCTGTTGGGCTCAAGCCCTGTCTCCGCTTCCTGCAAGTACGAAAATTGCAAAGTTAATATGTAAAGGAAACGAGATAAATGACATAAGCGACAAGATAGGTCTTACCATATGCCCTTCGAGGTTGGCAATGCCATAAGCTCTAAAATAGGTCTTGCAGATTTCAAGATTGGAATTCTGATTCTCCCTACTTCTAGCTGAGAAGTTTACAAAGCAATTTCCAAGCATCTGGACACTTGTCCATCCAATCAGGACGCCAACAGAGATAGGATTTGGCGTCAAGATACTCTTTTGTAGCTTCGTTCCTTCTTATGTCAATACCTTCCTTTTTGCAGTGTTTAAGAACTGCGTCCCAACGGGCTTCATTGATGGCATCCCTGACTGTCTTCTGTGCCATCTTGTCTAGCATGACCCTTGCATTTGCATAGTCTTGTCTACTCGGATCTCCAGGAAGGCGATAGTAAGTCTGAAACGAGACACGATCATGTGCATGTATATAAAGCTAATGAGACAAATGCAATAAAGGTGTGAACAAACATGTAGTTTGTCACAACCCTGGCTTCACCGGGATCTACCCATGGTCTATTGTTAGTCCCAGCGATCAATGCTAGCAACTCATGAGCGACTTAGGTCGAGCATCACAACACAATCATCATAACTATGAAATATTATAACAGTGCAAAAGTAATTGTGTCACAACCACTTATTATAATAGTTTGCATAAATCCATATGTTAATGTTCAGAGTAGCGGAAATTCAAATGATATGCACGAGAATAAAATATGCTGATGCTCTCTATCCAACCCTTCAAACGACAGCTAGTCTTCAACAAAGTCCGGCACGGAATCCTCCTGATCCTGCGGGCAAACCGGACCCGAGTCTTCTCCTGAACAAATATATCCGTGGATTTGTATAATGAGTACACGACCCAGCAAGAATCCTTATATATGAATGCACGGGTAAACAAGAACAGGATGGTTAATTTGCATAAATATATTCTAGTCAAAATTAATTAAAGTGTTGTAAAATCATTTGTTGAACAATTAATAAATATGAATAGATTCCCAATGTAACAAACAGAGCTCGGCTTTGAATGCCCCTTTGCAAAACTGCACAAGCCTCGAATACTCCAAACAAACCAACCCATCAAGTTATGTTATAACACATGAGACAACCATGCACGACCTTCCTCCCGTCCCATAACCGTGGAAACGGGTATCATGATAGTTTTCACCTTTGCAGAGTGTAGCACACTTTACCCATAAGCCGAGCGATACTTTTGCATCTTAGCTCTTCCTTAGGAGCCTAGACCAAGTAACAATACAAGGCGATTCATTAGTTCCTTCTGTTAACACCGATACCCCCTCTAAGGTTTCGACAACTCGGGTCCCCCTGTTGAGCCCACGGACCTCAGCCCAAGGTAAAGTGTGTTAACAGTTTTTCCTGACTACTAAGCTAGGACTAGCACATGTTGGCCGACATGCTAGAGCTAGCACTTATGTTTGCGCTTGTATGGTTTGGACAGATAAGCACACGACAAGGGTCCTTAGACAAGGTGACTACCTCTACCACAATCCTCATTCCACGAAACAACCCGACTTGCCACCTTTAGCCAACACAAGCCACGTAGGTTTTAGTTGATTAGGTTATTAAGTAACTCAGCACCTCCAAACATACCCAGGTAAGCGACATCCTTTAGATATAATAATTTTTAAACTCTTTTTATCACTCCATTCAAATATCTGAACAAGAAGCAACACTCCACATGCTAATGAAAACATGATCCAAATAAATCCAACTCAAACATAGGTTACAGCCATAGACAATAAGTTAGTTGCATTATAATATCGCCTTATTATAGCTAGCTTAGCCTTCTCTTTTATGAGGTACTTAGTTGCACTTATTCAATTGAATGATGGAAAAATTTTGAAATAAAAAGAACTCTTCCATTCACGTCGTCTTCTTTTCTTCGATGTCGATGCAAATATTAAACAAGGCACAACACCAGATATTAAACTTAACTTTAAACTTTATTTATACTTTAATATCCTAACATAACAAATAGCCATATCACACAGGGGAAAACCAAAATTTGATATGGTCTACTCTACACACAACTTTAAAAACATACGAATGCTAAGTCTTTATGACTTTTAACTAGACACACTCCCTAATCTTGGCGAAGGTAAAACGAAACGATCTTCTAGGCCGATGAAGACGCATCCTCCACCTCGAACGGCTCCTCCTCCTTATCATCTTCGTCCTCCTTCTCCTCTTCGGAGTCTTCAATCTTGACAAATTTTATCTCTTCCCTCGACTTCCTTCGATCTCCCTTCAGAGTCGAAGCATGCTCGCATTCTAACTTCGGCTTCTTGGCCTTATGCCTAGCTTGCTCCCTTATCAACTTATCACCACCTTCTTCTATTTCGCTCTTCATGGCGTCGAGGCGAGCTACCTGTTTGTTGAACTTTTCAATCATAAGCTCTTCCCTCTTGTCTAAGTCCTTCTTCTTCCTTTTATACAGGAACTTAGTTTGACGCGCCTCTTAGATCTCTTCGATGCGGCCGTTACACTCGGCATCCTTTAGGCTCACAATCTCCATCTTGAGCTCCTTAATCTTTTATTCTGCTTCTCCCAACTGATTCTCAGCTTTAGCGACCTTCTCTTCATAGAACTGCTCATTAAAGCAAGTTCCATCATGCAGGTTCTCCAAAGCCTCCAAATAGGTGACAGTGGTGTACATGGTAGAATTTATCTCATACTCCAACGCTCTCGTGATCGACAGTCCATTGCGGGTGCAGTTGCTCCTGCAGCGACGGGGTATGTAGCAGAACGGACTCCATCTCGCCTTGATTTGATGCACATGCGTAAAGTGCATCAAAGCTTTCCTCGCCTCCAGTTGCATGGCGTGACCATCGAACTCAGCAATCTCCTCGAATGTGGACTCCCTTGGCGTCCCCTCCTTGTCCACATAGTGGATCACCAGCTGGGTACGATGTTGGTACATCCTATTGAGGAAAATTGGGGTGAGGGTGTACTCAGGCCTCCTTTGGTAGCCCATGTCTCTTAGCAAACCCCAAAAAAGCATAGGGAAGCCCGGACGCTCTTCATCTGGGTGAGATGTCGACATGTAGAATTTAAAAAGGCTAAACAGGTTAGGCTAGCAAATTTATCAAGAAGTTAAGGACAATAAAAAATTTAATATTAAAATATGGCTTGAGTAAAATTTTCAAAATCCACCAATAGACTAGCTATGCTTCCTAGAGTCAGACTAGCTATGCTTCCTAGAGTCAGACTAGCTAAGCTTCCTAGGGTAACAACAAGAGTGCTGCTGTGAAATACATTGACATTAAGTATCATATTGTGATTTGTGAAAGAATCTAGGATCAAACTATTGCTACCAATTATGTAAACATTGAGATGATGCTTGTGGATCCTGTGACATCCTCTATTTTGTCGTATGTCACTTGTATTTTCAAAATCCCAAAAATAAAATAAAAGGGAATGGTTATATACAAAACCCTGATTTAAACTAGTTTAAATTAGGTTTAAGCCAAAACCCAAGAATATGTTTTAGGAAAATTCTGAAAAAATTCTCATAAATCCTTAAGGCCACTATTTACCCACTCTCCAAATTTCAAGTCCAAAACCAAAAGCTGGCCTGTGATTCCATAGGGTGTCGCCATTCTGCCGGGGGCCCGTCAAACCCATGAAATGACGAGCAAACGTGCAAGAACCAAACCCAAACTTGGTGGATAGTTATTTCAGGCCTAAACCTGACCAAAGCCAGAAGCCCAAGTCAAAATTCACGGATTTGCAAACATACCAAATTTGGAGGAGTCCTAAACCTATTCGGATTAGAATTAGAGCTCAACTCAAATTCTACCCAATGGAGGCCCGCCCATGGACGACCAACACACTATAAAAGCACCCCAAGACCCCCTCAGCACCACAAATCGTGCAAGCCACAAAGCAAACCCTAGCCATCGCAAGAACTCCAGCCCGAGGAGGTTTTCGAGGTAGATCTCCTGTGCCTTGCCCAAACCTCGGTGTAGATCCCACCGTTGCGTAGAGCTCGTCGAGGCGGTCCAGATGGATACCTGGATCATCGAAATCGGTGGAGATTTGCGCCAAAACGAGCTCGTCGGAGTTAGCTCCCTCTGCCGCCGCCGCCACGCCTCGGGTCTTGGGACACGTTTGTCGATTTGTGGACACGGCTGGAAGTTTAGACCACTTGGGCGGGAAGTTTTCGCGCTTTCAAATATTTCGGAGACTTAGCGGCTACGAAACCCTGGACGGCTAGACCCCTGAACCTTCTCGAACCTAGACAGGTGGACTCGCTCTAGATGGTTCGCTCAGACCTAACACCTGTGCTCAGTGGGACCCTGCAACCAGAGAGATATTGTCGATCTGCTGAGTTGAGCCAAAGACACACACAAGAAAAATAGAAGAACTATTAAACAAAGATCCTTATCCTTGGCGTTCCAGTTGTACGGCCTAGTTGCCATCAATTACCAAAATCAAATAACCCATGGGAGGCTTGATCTTACATGTGGAACGACAACGAGGAGTTGAAGCACTTTGTGGACGACAGACTAGTGAGGTATGGGGTTAAATGTAAAATTTGTGGACAGGAGTTATCGGCGGCGACGGGCTCGGGTATGGGACATCTGAAGAGGCATGCTGTGTCATGTAAGAAGAAGAAAGGTGTTCAAATGAGACAACAATAGTTGAGCTATAACCCTGATGGTTTGGTAAGTAACTGGGAGTATAATCATGAGGTAGCTAGGGAGGTGTTGTGCCGATTAATTGCTTCTGAAGATTTACCTCTAGGCTTCGGTGATTCTCCTACTTTCGAAGAATATATTAAAACTGCTCATAATCCTACATATAGTAGTGTTTCTCGTCAAACAACGACTAGAGATTTGAAAAAAATTGTATACCGCCAACAAGTTAAAGTTTAAAAGAACAATTTAAAACATGCACGTTTTCTGTGTCGTTAACCACGGACATCTGGGCTGCTAGGGAAAGAGAAGATTATTTAAGTGTTGTTGCTCATTATGTTAACCAAAACTGACAAATAGAAAAAAAGAGTAATTGCTCTTCGCCTAATTGATGTTAGTCACACCGACGAAAATATTGCTGATTGCATTATGAATGTTGTTCAAGAATTTGAAATTACCGATAAAATTTTTGCTATTACCTGGGATAATGCATCTGCTAATATTAGTGCCATGAATATTTTGAAACCTGTTTTATCTACGTACGCCGAATTTTTCTTAATGCATCAACGTTGTGTATGTCATATTATTAATATAATTGTTAAATATGGTTTAAAAGGATTGCAACCTTATCTTCAAGTTATTCGGGACGCCATCTCATTTTTAAATAGTTCTAACAAAAGAATTGTTGCATGGAAAAACTATTGTTATGCGTCATCTATTCAGCCTAGGAAATTTGGTCTAAATATGCCTATTAGGTGGAATTCCACCTATCTTATGTTGCAACATATATTACCATATAGACAGGTTTTTGAAGTTTTTAGTAACACTCAGTATCCAACTCAAGATGGAACACCACTTTTGACTCCACAAGTTCGGCAAGTACTTACCCATTTACATTCATTTCTTGAGATTTTTTATGAAGCCATCGTTAGCGCTTCTACTGTGTACGAGCCTACATCTTCTATTATTATGTCCATTTATTACATTACTAATCAGTTAAAAATATTTGAAAATGATCCTATTTTATTTGATGCAGTTAGCCATATGAAAGCTAAATATTTAAAAAACTAAAGAGATGTTTCATTCTTATATTCTTTTGCTTTTATCTTAGACCCTAGAGCTAAACTTCCAGGATTAACTAATGCTCTAACACAACTTGGTGCTGCTAATGGAATAGATTATTCAAACTATTTTCAAGAAGTTAGAAGTAAACTTAATGATTTGCATAGAAAATATGAAGGAAAGTATGCAAGAGTTCGTTCACCACAACCACCACCAGTTCAACAGACGGGGAGAAAGATATCCTTCTGGAAGACTATCACGGGCAAGGACACTTCAAGTTCTTCGGGCAGTTCAACTCGCCCGACTGCACATGCATCACGCGGAGATGTTGGCAAGCTTGCCTCCTATCTAGCAAAGGACGTCGTCGACTTACAGAAAGAAGAGTTTAATATTCTTCTATGGTGGCAGTAGCATAGTGAAACATATCCGGTGCTATCCATACTATCACGGGATGTGTTAGATGTTCCGGTCTCCACAGTTTCTTCCGAGTCCGCTTTTAGCCTCGTTGGGAGAATACTGGAGGAGAGACGGACTTCCCTCCATAGTGACATGGTCGAAATACTACTGAGTACAAAGGATTGGGCATTAGCCGAAAGACGACAGCAAAACATCGTCGCCTCGAGATCAAATCAAGAGTTGGCGGCTGCATTCGGGGGCATAGAACTTGATGAGGATTAAAGAAGGCCTAAAATTTTTTATGCTTGTATTGTAGAGCTTTAGGCTGTACTATTTTTTTTTTGCCAAGGTTTTCTCAAATTGAATTTTTACTTGGTAAAGTTTTTAACAAGGCAGCCAGCCCATGTGTATTAATAAAAAAAGCTCTGCAATGCATTTTAAATATTTCTCCATATATATTTGAATTTTTTAATTACTTACGTGAATTATGGTTCACATTTATGAATTTCTTGGATTTTTTGATTTTTTGACATATTACACGAAAACCGCCCTGACCGGGCCAAACAAACTCGGGCCGGCCCAGTTCATTCGGTTCAAGCAGCGAACCGAACCTGGGCTGGGGAGCCGGCCCATTGGTTCATTTGGCCCGGTTCGCATAGTAACCGGGCCAAACGAATCGGGCCGGCTCGGAAACGAACCGTGCCGAACCGAGCCGGCCCATTGGCCAGGTTTGCCCCCTGCCAGATCGAACCCAAGCCTGACCCAAACCCTAAGCTCTTCCTCCTTCACCACCTCCGCTGCTATTTGCCACCATTGTTATCCCGCTTACCCTTACCACTCGCGCTGGTCACGACCTCTTCCTGACGCCGGCTTGACTGCCTTAGCCACCTCCCATGGCTCCGGCGCTGCAGTCGGTGCCTCGCCGTCCCCTCTCACCCAGCACAAACCATCTACCGATTCGCTGCCCCTAGCCTTCTTCTGAGCGAGGGGCATGAAGAATGCCACCCCCAACCCCAAACCCTAACCCCGAAGGGTGGTTGCGAGACAAAAGGTGGCGGTCACCAGAGAAAAGGAAGATGGTGGAGCGGAGGAGGACGCCAATACACAGGACAGCGGGGTAGGAGCACATCTCATCATGTGAAGGTAAGGTAAGGATCTTGTCGACTGAGATCTAGCAAAGAATCTTCTATTTTATCTCATAATCTTAGACTAGAATGATAATCAGGGTTGGCTTGTCGACTAAAAGGTAATGAGAGAGATGTTGGTGTAAAGGTTCTATTGCCGGTTAGCTTCACTGGTTATCGACGGTATATAAAGGAGAACTACTATGACACAGTGGTCATTTGCCACCAATATGGCCCTCCTCACTTGTTCATTGCATTCACATGTAACCCTTAATGGCCTGAGATAGTGAAGCCATTGCATGTGAACCAGGCAAATCCCAGCAGATAGGCTAGGTATGATTGTTCGTTCCTTTCATATGAAGTTGCTTGAGTTGGTCATCTACATCAAACCCGGTGCACCTTTTAGTCTTGCACACAAGACAGCTTGTGTTTGACAACTCTATCTTTTTTTATTTACCTCTTCTTTGTTTTCATTGTCTCATATCAGTTCTTTGCTTCCCTACAGTGGTTTATGTTGGAATAATTAGCACTTTCAGATTTATTTTTAATCATGAGATATAACATGCACCACATCAGACAGATAAATAATATGTAGAAATCACAGGAGCACATCATAGATACACATGCAGCAAACCACACATATATCCCTCTGATATACTCACTAGCAGGCAGACAAACAACATGATTGACACAGAGGAGAGGTGAACGACGTACTAGACATTGTTATCGTCGTCATACGATACCAGAGCCGGGTTCTAGTTCTAGATCTTCGCGCCGGATGCCGTCTTGATGAAGATGTAGCTGACGCAGATCACGGCGGCGAAGTGGAAGGAAACCACGTGAAGTAGATGGAGGAAGCAACCAGCAGTCGCGTGGTGCACTTCTCAAAAATCTGATTCGCCCTACCTAGTGCAGGAGCTCTTGGGTAATCGGTTTCGGAGACATGCTCTCCCGCTCGTCGGTGCACGCTGACACAATGGGTCGAGACACCCTAATGGTGGCAGCACCAGAAAAGAGAGACACAACTCAAAAAGAGACTCAACCGTAACTTGGGGCTAAGCCTTCTTTCAATTGTTGTGGGGGTACCTTTTGGGGGAGGTCTCGGGCTACTTATATACGGGTTGAGAGGAGATATATACAAAACTAGCAATATGGTACTAAACATACCCCTCCACCAGATGGGCCTCATGGGCCTTTGCGATTTAATTAGATTATCTTCAAATATATTGGGTCATGCTCATATATTATAACAATCCCCAACCAGATCTCAAAGCCCATCAAGAATTATTGCCTTTTATCACATATTGTTTTATATACCAGTGTTTCGGTGAAAATGGATGCCACAACCCCGGCTTCACCGGGATCCACTCATAATCGATTGCTAGTCCAAGAGATCAATGCTAGCAACTCATGAGCGACAATTGTTGAACATCATCATACAATCACATTTAATTATAAAATTAACATAATAATGCAAAAGTAACTGTAGCACAACCACTTATTACAATAGTTTGATTAAGACCAAATAATATAGTTCAGAGTTGTGGAAATTCAAATAATGCAGCTGTCGACGGTTGGGATATTGACCCAAGTCAACCAAGGTTCTTTAGAAGTGAGATAGGAGACACGCCAAACAACTACGAACAGCAACGAACAGGAGACAGGGGTTTTTATCCTGGTTCAGGCCTCTCGGGAGAGATAATAGCCCTACGTCCAGCCTTTCTTTATATCAAAGAGGATTAAAGGTGGAACTCGACGAGATCAGCAGGTCTCGGCGAGTAGTATGTGAAATCTAATGGCCAGGGGGTCCCTCTAAACGCCATAAGGGCCCTGTTTATATAGTACGGAGCAAACCGACCTACCGAGGAATATCGGGCCGGGCTAACTACGAGATCGCAACCAACTCATACATGCCAAATACGTTCCGAGGTAGATAAGGTAGACTCCAATTCTTGGGGATCACGACTCCTAATCCAATCCGGGAAACTACGTCCGGGTCTTCACGTAGCCGTGCAGAACTCTTGTTCGAGACGGACTCAAACAAGATCCCTTGGCCGTTACGCACTGTGCCAGCCAGGAGACTGTTCGGCAGAGTGCATATGGGCCAGATAGAACCTTCCAGGGAACTGGACTCTGGCAGGCTGTTCGATTGGGCCGTCAGGGAGTGGGCCATGGCAATAGGCCGTAATTCTATCCCCGACAGCAGCGGAATAGAGTATGACGATGCTCTAATCCAACCCTTGAGCAACAACTAATCTTGGTCGAGATCCGGCACAGAATCCTCTTGATCCTGAGTTTTCTCCTGAACAAAGATATGTCCGTGGTTTGTATAGTGAGTACATGGCTACCTAGCAAGAATCCTTATAATGAATGCAAGAATATAAACAAGAACATGATGCTAATTTGCATAAACACCTATTCTAGTCAAATTAATTAAAGTGTTGTAAAAGCATTTGTTGAACAATTAATAATGAATAGATTATCAAAGTAAACACACAGAGCTCGGCTTCGAAAGCCCCTCTGCAGAACTGCACAAGCCTCGAATAACTCTAACAAAACCAACCCATCAGGTTATTAATTAACACATGAGACTACCATGTACGACCTTCCTTCCCTCCCATGACCGTGGGGACGACTATCATGATAGTTTTAACCTCTGCAGAGTGTAGCACACTTTACCCATAAGTCTAGTGATACTTTTATGTCTTAGCTCTTCCTTTGGAGCCCAGATCAAGTAACGATACAAGGCGATTCATTAGTTCCTTCTGTTAACACCGATACCCGCTCTAAGGTTTCGACATCTTGGGTCCCCCTCCTGAGCCAGCGGACCGTAGCCCGATATTTTCAAAAATAAAGTGTGTTAACATTTTTCCCTAACTAATAAGCCTGGACTAGCACATGTTGGCCGACATACTAGAGCTAGCACTTATGGTTGTGCTTATATGGTTTGGCCGGATAAGCACACGTCAAGGGTCCTTAGACCATGGCGACTACCTCCACCACAATCCTCATTCCACAAAACCCCTCGACTTGCCACCTTAAGTCAACACACGCCACGTAAGTTTTAGTTGATTAGGTTATTAAGGTAACTCAGTAGCACCAATCATACCAAGTCATAAGAGTAATTAATGAATAACCTAACAACTAATAACCCACGAGCACTAGCATCTACGCACAAGGATAGGCTAGGAAAATAACTAAGGCAGCAATAAATGGCTAAATTCGCAGGGTAGATGACTCGGTGTGAATAAATAAGATTCTAACCCTTCCCATCATTTCATGCATGAGTAAAGTGAATAAAACAATTAACGGGTGAGTTTTGCAAAATAGGAGAGCAAGATGCAATCTATCTTGCCTTGGTAGTACTCTGGGTCTCGTGAACCTCCTTCGAAATGCTCCTGAAAAACGCCGAACAGCACGAACACGGACGATCTACACGTAGATGCAAATGCATAAGAACAGAAAAATCATCAACAAAATATTTACCTTAATACAATATATAAAATTCTAGACTATTTATAGGATTTAATGGCTCTGAAATCATCTAATTTGGAGTTTGGATGCTTACTAAACATTTCTTGGATGTTTGGAGAAAATCATAAAAGGCAGAAAAAATTAAACCGGTTTTATTTCGGTTAACCGAACGAAAACCCATAGCTGGGCAAGCGACGAGCGAGCAACTGCGGGGGCGACACGTGGCGGCACCGGGCGCGGTAGCGGCGACGGCGCACAGGCGAGAAGCAGCGCGCGTCACGCGACAGCGGCGGGGTCCGATGCGTGTGCGGGTGCCGACGCGGTGGACAGGTGGCGCGACGGGGGTGGCTGGTGGCAGCATCTAGTGTGATGCCGACGCGTGGCATGGCGCGGCGCAGCGCGCGCGGGGGCACGGGCCGAAGGCGACGGCGGAGTAACGATACAAGGCGATTCATTAGTTTGTTCTGTTAACATCGATACCCCTTCTAAGGTTTCGACACTACGGGTACCCCTTTGATCCAACGAACTGCTGACCGATCTTTTTAAAGTACCATATGTTAACAGTTTTTCCTAACTATTAAGTCAGGACTAGCACATGTTGTGCATAATGCTGACGCTAGCACTTATGGTTGCGCTTGTTTGGTTTGGCCGGATAAGCACACGCCAAAAGTCCATAAATACCTCCACCATATACCTCATGCCATCAATATACCACCTGACTAGCCACCTTGAGTCACCACACGCCACGTATGTTTTAGTTGATTAGATTGATTCAACAACAACTCGGCATCATGAGTCATACCAAGTCACATTAGCAATTTATAATAAAGTGGACCTAAACAACCACCAATCCACAAGCGCTTGAAACTATGCACAAGGATAGGCAAGGAATTATCAAAGGTAGCAATACATGGCTACAATTCACAAGGTCAACAACGCAATGTGAATATATGTTCTACCCGAACCCATCATTTTATGCATGAGGTAAATAAATAAAAACAATAAACATGGTGAATTTTCGCAAAGTAGGAAGCAAGATAGTTTGCATCTTACCTCGGTAGTACTCCTGATCTTGTGATCCTCCTCCTGACCAATCTAGGAAAACTCCCGAGTGTGCGAACACAGACAATCTACACGTATATGCGTATGCATAAGAACAACAAACAAACCAACAAAACATATAGCTCAATAAAAGTATAGAATTCTAGGCTATTTATGCGAATTAAGGGCTCTGGAGTTATTTAATTTGGATTTTGGATGCTCCTTGAACAATTCCTGAAAGTTTCGAATAAATCAGAAATTCCAGAAATAAATAAAACGGTTTTATTCGGGTTAACCGACGCGAATCGACGGTTCACGCGGTTTTCCCTGGAGGCAGCAGCGCAGTGCGCGGGGCAGACACACGGCTACAACTGATTGGCGGCACGGACACGAGGCGACGACGGGGCAACGTGTGGCGAGGCGGCGGCGTACACACGGCGGTGGACGTGACTTTGACGCGTGGCGACCAGTGCGACGGTGGCGTGTAGCTGCAGCGACGACGCGCGCGCATGATGGCGCGGGCTAGAGCGAGAGCCATGTGGCCCGGTGTAAGGATCCTAGGCCGAGAGGGGGTGAATTGGCTAGTTCAAATTTTAATTTTGATTTCCTTTAGTTATTAGTCCAATTTATGACCCAAGCTGTCGCGTGAAAACCTAGCGTTTTAAGAGTGGAAGAGATCTACGCCTAGAGTAGGAGATGGGAAAAGCATAAAGGTCTGGCATGATTTTTGGATCCCAAGGGACGGTTTGTGGCGTCCCGTTGGTCATGGCTCAGAAGAGGTTCTTGTGGCTGACCTCATCAACCAGGAACAAGGACAGTGGGATAGAGGAAAATTGAATAACCTATTTAATCCAGCTGACATACAGGATATTATCCAGGTTCCATTACCAAATGTGAAGACTGAAGATACTTTAGCATGGGCTCATACAAAGACAGGTTTTTACACTGTCAAATCAGGTTATATGTTGGGTTACAAAAACTTAAGTAGTCACAGTCACTCACAGAATGGACAAGGTCAAAATTCAGGACTTACTGTTGACAAAGCATGGAAGAAAATTTGGCAAGCCACAATGCCTCCTCGGTTAAAGCATCTCGTGTGGAGAGTGTGTAGACATAACTTACCGGTTGGCCAGAATATCATCAACCGCAAGATTAACCTGAACCCAAGGTGTAGCTCTTGTGGTGGTCAGGAGGATGAAACCCATGTTTTTTTGTCTTGTCCGATGGCAGTGTTACTTTGGGAGCTTATGGCGAATTGGTTTCCTGAAGCACAAGTGCCAAAAGGATGGGATCAATTAGATGTGTCCCTTCATGACTGGATGATACAAAGAGTTAACAGTTTATCTCAAGTAGACTTGACCTTACTAGCGTTGGGGATGTCGGAGTTGTGGCAGAGGCGAAATGCAGTGCTCTTTGCTGGGCAACCGGAGAGCATAATGGGGATGGCTTTCAAAGTAAAGAAAGTTCTTGATGAAACTAAGGAAAGCACAAATCAGAAGCTTCCCAACAACAGAACGACAACAAATGTGAAGCTGCCAGAGGAGGGCCTGACCTGTGTCGTGGATGCGGCCTTCAATCCAACTACCAATCGGGCGGTAGCAGCAGCAGCAATTTTCAACTCAGATCTGGAGATTCAAGCTGTAAGGACGAAGGATTTGCACCTTTGCCTGGATGCAGAAGCTGCTGAAGCGTGAGCTCTGGTTGAAGCTACAGTTTTTGCTGACGAACTGCATTTAACTCAAGTTCATCTCAGATCGGACTGCAAGAGTTTGATTGACAAAATTAACTCACCGATTCGAGATAGATCAATCGTGGCCTCCATTATCCAGGAATTGAGGATCTGGCGCCGAAATCATCCAACAAGCTCCATGGAACACTGGAATCGGGAGGGGGTTGATTTTGCTCATAGACTGGCTCGGTGGGGAATGGAGCAAGGGGAGGAAGTACACTGGAGTGTGCTGTGTAACCGTATTCCTTCTCTGTGTAAAGAACTTGTAAGCAGGAGCAAACCAATCGGGCCAGCAGATAACAATTGGAGCTAGGCTAATCTCTGGCCCGATGGGCCTCGCGATGCTCCAGTTGCTAATGTCTCTGTTTTGCTCAATAAATCAATAAAGTATATTGAGCTCTCTCTCAAAAAAAAAAGATCTACGCCTAGAGACTAATAGGAGACTCAATGGCACTCACACACAATCGATCTCAATATGATGTGTGGAAATGTAAAGGGTGATGAAGAGGAAAGGCAAACCGAGTTGTTTACCGAAGATCGGTGCTCAACACATGAACACCTACGTCTCCGTTGAGGAAACTTCTCACACAGAGAAGTCGGGAGCTGTTAGTTCCTAGCCTTCAATTCACTTGTTCTAGCTCTTCACCAACACATGGTAGGCAAGCTTCAAACCTTCACACAGAAGCGAGTTCTCTCACACACGAGAGCTTCTCACACCCCGACACCAACATAAGGCACTGACCTCCGACACACGAAGGATTTGCACGCACCGCCGACACAAGATGATGACCACTGACACACAGTGGGTTTTGACCTCAACACATGAGGCACCTCCGACACACGGAGGATTTTGACGCACCGCCGTCACACGGCGATGACCACCGACACACGGTGGGTTTCGCCCCAACACACGGAGAGCACCTCCTACACACGGAGGAAAGATCTTGGCTAAGACTTGATGAAACACACGGAGAGCACCTCCTACACACGGAGGAAAGATCTTGGCGAAGACTTGATGAAGAACAACCTCGGTGGCGATCTCCTCCCACAATGGAGTCCCAAGAGCAGAAGACTGGAGATCTCTGCTGGTAAACGGGTAGGCTACGCGAGCGCAAAAACAAATTTTTCTACCTCGAATTACCCAGGAGCACATGCAAGTAGAGGATCACAGATCATTACCCTTAACGCGCAGATGCAGCGGAAGCAGTTTCTCGCGCGTAGAGGAAGTAGACGTACTTGCCCAGATCACCACCGAGTGCTCGCCTGTACTCGCCGAGTGGTTCCTGAGAGGTTGCCGATGTTCGCCGAGTGGTTGCCAACTGCTCGCCGACTGCTCGCCAGCTGCTCACCGGTGTTCACCGACGATCCAACCGAACAACGCGTCCGATCCGCGAACGGCAGCGCCTTTAACGGTATCCACACGTACCGAGCAGGAACACCTCACGGGGTGTGCTAGCACCTCTCCGTGCGGCTAGGGTTTCCGGAGAGCAAGAGGGGCGCGCGACGGCTAGGCGTAGTGAAGGCTCAACTCATCTAATCACTCTCCCCTATGCCTCTCCTTATATAGTCACGCTAGTGGGCTTCGGCCCGCTAGGGTTTCTATCTCTTCCGTAGATCATATCCACGTACAACCCATTAAACAGTTCCAACCTGTTAAATGTGTGACCCATTAGGTTCAGTGCAAGTCGGCCGTGGATTCGAAAACTCGTTTCCAATCCACCGATCAAAAGTTGCACCAACCAGTACGTATTGACCCCCGAATGCACAGAATCATTATTCGGCTGAACCTTGATACACTCACATACCGATCCCTTTGCCTCCCGATACCAGTCAAGCTCAAGGCGAGATGCGCGCCACCCTTGTTGATAGCTCGAGCAATTCACTCGGTAGTGGAGTGGATACATACTATGACTAACCCCTTAGTCATATTAGCACGGCCGTGCGCTTTCCCTATCCATCCACACGAGGGCCAGAGGTATCTATCCTGTTATCTAGGAGGGGCAAATTCCGTCACACCCCTAGCTATGTATCGTGGCATACACAGTAGGCACCTTTATAACTACCCTGTTACGGTGTAGCGTTTGATGATACCAAAATATACGAGTCAACATGTTAGGCATCCATGACAAACTCAAGTCTAAGGACCATATAGGTATAGCACTCGAGACTATAGGCTGATGGCGCTATAAGAGATAACAACTCACAGCGTCTCAGAGTAGGTCTGTCCGACTGCCCATATTCTCCAACATGCGTCCATCCGACTGGTTTGATATCTCTATATCTATGGTATGTGAAACATTACCATCAACCAATACGTATGCTGATCAAATCATAACCGCTCCTTGTAATGATATGGATCAGGGACCCGTTCAGAATAAAGTCATATAACAATGTGTTTCACAATCAAGTCGTACCCAATGGGCAAAGTCATGACATTTATTTAGAGAATCGATAAACAACATTATCATATGTACATGAACAAAGACATGGTACAATCATCAATATGATTAATCTAGGGCATATATCCCTTTCAATCTCCCACTTGCACTAGAGTCAATCATACAAGTATCGAATACCCATTGCTCTTGTGTGCGCCTCACGCTTCGGTTGTGGAAGGGGCTTGGTCAACGGATCAGACACGTTTAGATCCGTGTGCACTTTGTAAACTTTCACATTACCTCTCTCAATGATCTCCCGGATTAGGTGGTATCGTCTGAGTATATGCTTGGATTTTTGGTGAGACTTAATCTCCTTTGCTTGTGCAATGGCACCATTATTGTCACAATAGAGGTCCATTGGACAGGATGCGCTAGCGACTACGCCCAACTCAGAAACAAATTTTCTGATCCAAGCTGCCTCCTTTGCTGCTTCGGAAGCTGCAATGTACTTGGCCTCCGTCGTGGAATCTACTATTGTTTCTTGCTTGGAACTCTTCCAGCTCACTGCCCCACCATTGAGACAGAGTACAAACCCGGATTGCAATCTTGAATCATCTCTGTCGGTTTGGAAGCTGGCATCGAAGTAACCCTTTACGACAAGCTCCTCCTTACCTCCAAAGACCAAGAACATCTCCTTAGTCCTTCGTAAGTATTTAAGGATGTTGTTTACAGCCATCCAGTGACAATCACCAGGATTCGATTGGTATCTGCTCGTGACACTCGGAGCATATGACACATCTGGACGCGTACATAGCATAGCGTACATGATGGATCCAATAGCCGAAGCGCACGGAATCCGACTCATTCTCTCTTGCTCATCAAGCGTCGAAGCACACCGAGTCTTGCTGAGACATACACCATGCAACATTGGCAAGAAACCCTTCTTGAAATCATGCATGCTGAACTGTTTCAGCACCTTGTCAATGTACGTACTCTGACTTAATCTAATTAAACTTTTTTATCGATCTCTATAGATCTTTACACCCAAGATATAAGCTGCATCTCCCAAGTCTTTCATCGAAAAACTCTTTCTCATGTAGGTTTGTACAACATCTAACATCGGAATATCATTTCCGATTAACAGTATGTCATCTACATACAAAACCAGAAATAGTAGTGCGCTCCCACTAGCCTTCTTGTAAATACAAAGGCTCTTCTTCATTGTTGATGAAGCCAAACTCTTTGACCACTTCATCAAAATGACTCCGAGATGTTTGCTTCAGTCCATAAATGGACTTCCCAAGCTTGCATACTTTGCCAATATTAGTCAGACCGACAAAACCTTCGGGCTGTACCATGTACACGTCCTCGCTTAGGTTTCCATTCAGGAAAGCCGTTTTGATATCCATTTGCCGAATCTCAAAGTCATGATATGCAGCAATTGCTAACATGATCCGGATAGACTTGACCATAGCGACAGGCGAATAAGTTTCATCATAGTCAATACCATGAATCTGTTCATACCCTTTCGCCACCAATCGTGTCTTAAAAATGTGAACATTTCCATCGGCGTCTATCTTTTTCTTAAATACCCATTTGCACTCTATGGTTTGTACACCATCAGGATGATCAACCAAGTTCCAAACATGATTATCATACATGGATTTTATCTCGGATCTCATGGCCTCTAGCCATTTTTTAGAGTCCGGGCCCACCATCGCTTCCTCATAGTCATTAGGCTCGTCATTTTCCAACAATAACACATCGTGTTGCTCCGTCGTGAGCAACATAAACCTCTCGGGAGCGCAACTTGCCCGAGTGGACCTCTGTAGGGCTGGTATCTCTCCAACAGGTTCAGCAACACCTTGCTCATCCTGTCGAGTGCTAGCTGGAGCTGAAACATTTTCAGATGTTCCCCGAATCTCTTCAAGTTACACCTTGCTCCCACTAGACCTTTTGGAAAACTCTTTCTCCAAAAAAACATCAGTTCGGGCGACAAACACTTTGCCTTCTTTTTGGTTATAAAAATAATACCCTTCAGTTTCCCTTGGGAATCCCACAAACAAGCACTTATCTGATTTGACGTGTATCTTATCAGACGTCATACGTTTTACATAAGCCTCACAGCCTCAAATTCTAAGACAAGACATATTAGGACGTTTTGCTTTCCATATCTCATATGGTGTCTTATCAACGGATTTAGATGGAACCCTGTTCAACGTGAACGCAGCTATTTCTAGAGCGTGCCCCCAAAATGACAATGGAAGATCTGCTTGACTCATCATAGACCGTACCATGTCCAACAGACTCCGGTTCCTCCGTTCAGATACCCCATTCTATTGAGGTGTACCGGGCGGAGTCAATTGCGGAATAATTCCATAACTTTTTAGATGATCACTAAACTCTTAGCTCAAATACCCCCCCTCCATGGTCAGACCGTAGAAATTTAATTTTCTTGCCCAAATGATTTTGTACTTCATTCTGAAACTCCTTTAACTTTTTAAAAGATTCAAACTTGTGCCTCATTAGATAGATATAGCCATATCTACTAAAGTCATCGGTAAAAGTAATAAAGTATTGATAACCACCTCTGGCCGTGGAACTCATTGGTCCACATACATCAGTATGCACGAGGGCCAACAACTCACACATCCTTTCACTCGAACCAGTAAAAGGTGCTTTTGTCATCTTGCCAAGTAAACAAGGTTCGAATGTTTCAAAAGATTCAAAATCAAATGAATCGAGAAGACTATCTTTATGGAGCATCTTCATGCGTCTTTTGTTTATATGACACAAGCGACAATGCCATAAATAAGTGGAATCTAAATCATTTGTTTTGTGTCTTTTCGTACTAACATTACTAATAGAAGCATTACCAAGATCTAGCACATACAGCCCATTCACCAATGGACAGTTACCATAGAGCAAACCATTGAAATAAATTGAACATCATTTGTTTTTTATTACAAAGTCATAACCATCTTCTTCCAAACATGAAGAAGAGATAATGTTCTTACTTCAGGATGGAATGTAATAACAATTATTTAATTTCATGATTAATCCAGAAGGTAACGACAAGGGATAGATGCCGACAGCCTTCACAGCAACCTTTGCTCCATTGCCGACGCGAACCTCCAACTCGCCTCTCTTACAATCTCTAGTCCTTCTTAGCCCCTGCAACGATTTTCAAGTATGAATCACTGCACCGGTATCAAATACCCAAGATTCAATAGGATAAGTTGCAAGATTAACTTCTAAAATGTTAATAACTGAATTAGAAGGTGGAATCTTTCCATTCTTCTTATCTTCCAGGAACTTTGGACAGTTTCTCTTCCAATGCCCATTTGCTTTGCAGTAATGGCATTTATCAGAAGAAGTAGGGCCATTTCTTTTGGTCTTACCAATAGATTCAGATTTAGGGCCATTTCTTTTGGTCTTCCAATGGCAGTAATGGCATTTATCAGAAGAAGTAATGCACACCTTTCCTTCCGAAGACCTTTTCAAATTACGCAAGCATCAAACAGCCGCCACCCACCTCCAAAGCTGTTAGCCAACCCTGGGGATTGCTATGGCCAAGTTTGCAGGCACTAGCATGACCGAGGAAGACTTGAAGATTTTAGAGGCAGAAGGGCACGTCGATACTGGCAGCTGGAGGCTGCCCGGGGAGGAGATGCCGAAGCCGCTCGAGGACGAGTTCGTCAACTTCGAGCTCTTCGCCATGTTTGGGCTGAGGTCTCCCGAAAGCGATTTCGTGGAGGCCTTCCTGAACATCAGCGGGTTGGAGGTTGCGAATCTCAACCCCAACTCGTTCCTCCAATGGCCGTCTTCGCACACCTGTGCGAGGGCTATCTGGGCGTTGATCCGTCGGTGGGGCTGTTCCTCCATTACTACGCAGTAACGAGGAGCAGCTCCACCACTTCCGGGCTCGGGTGCTTCTACCTCAATCTCCGGGCCACCACTGACGACGCACCGTACCCTCGTCCACCGCTGCTCGACTCGATAGGGCGTGGTGGATGAGGTGGTTCTACACCAAGAGGAGCGGCGATAGTAAGCTTTTCTTCACCGGACAAGCGCCGCCGAAGGGGACTCAGGTGCCACGGCCGGAGCCTACCGGCGAAGAGTGGTATTTGACTCGGAAGATCGCCTCCCTCGTGGGCCTCTGGTTCACAAGCAGAGAGATCATTCGGGACTTCGTAGCGAATAGGATATGTCCGCTGCGAAAGAGGTCCTACCCATTATACAAGATAGACGATTGGGAGGACATCACCAGGGAGAGCTCGGGTAAGTTCCTCAAACGCTCAACCTTTTTTGGTGATTCATCCGAACAGGAACTAAGTACTTCTTCTGTTCGGGCAGTGAAACCTACCGACGCATGGGTGGCCGAGCAGATCGACGCCATGCTGAAGGCTGCCAGAAAGGACACTAAGGTCACCGGTGTGGTGGCCTACACGTGCCCAAGGAACGTGCTCGTCCGCTCACCGGAGGTAACTTATGCAGAACTCCCATCTGAGTTGTTAGACTTACACGATTATAGCATGCTTACATTCGCTTCCAAATATGCAGGATGAGCAGCTCATCATCGGTGGGATCGTCGATGAGCTCTACAAGGAGGGAGCGAGGAAAGGCAAGGCCAAGGCGCCCGTGAAGGCCAAGGTGGCCGCCGAGCCGACGCGGAGCTCGCCGCACCATGGCGGCCGCCAACCTCCTACGAAGCCCCCTGCGACGGCGACCCGCGCCGAGCAAGCCAAGCGCGCGGGGCCAGCCAAGTGGAAAATGTCCAAGTCCCTCCCTCCTCACCGAGCAAAGCGACGAGGAGGTACGGAACATGACCCTGTGGCTTAAGCGTTATGCACAGGCTCACCCGGGCCATGTGGAACGGCTGCAACAGATCGCCAAGCAGAGGAGGCTCGAGGAAGAGGTCACGCGCAAGGAGGCCCTTCTTGCGTTGCGCAAAAAGAGTGCTCAGCTCACCAGGAAGCTGAGTTCGTCGTCGCGGGTGCCCGGAGGCCAAGGCGAACAAGAAGCCGAGGATCCGCCGAGCAAAAGGCGCAAGCTCCGTCACGGAGCAAAGAAGAAGGTCAAGCTTCCATCGGCGGGTACGGCAGGTATGCAATGGCGAAGAATATCATCCTTTACATTCTACCGAACCGATCAGGTCTTAACGCGTTTTTTCATCAGTTGCCGAGGAGGTGATCGCCAGCGACAACGTGGACGCTACGATCGAGCGGTCCTTGCTGCCCGAGCACCTACACGGTGCGTCGCGAGCAACGAGATTGGTCGCCCTCAAGGACAAGCTGGCAGTGTGGGCTGTGCTTCCGCCGGGCTCCACTGACCAGATCGACGGGCTGAAGGGCGCCATCGAACGGCTCGAAGCAGAAGAAGCGGGGCACGACGCCACGAGCAGCGGGGCCAAGGAGTTGGCTCCGCCGGTTGCCCGAGGCGGGACCAAGCAGGCGATCCTGCCGGGCACTTCGTCGAAGGGGCAACTCGTCCCTGTGGAGACGGAGACCTCTGGCGAGCAGGGCGAGAGACCTGCCGCCAGGTAGGGGTGGGCAAAAAAAACCAAAACCGAAAAACCGAACCGAATAAACCGAAATTTTTTGTTTTTTCGGTATTTGGTATTCGGTTCGGTTTTAATCTGCAGAAAACCGAACCGGTTCGGTTCGATTTCGGTATGGAGCTCAGAAAACCGAGAAAACTGATTATACTGCGCGCCATTCCATCCGCCGTCGCGCGTCGGCCTGCCATCCGGCCCATCCAGCCCAAATACTAACCCTACCCCCGTCCCCCACCCAGCCGCGGAGCCACCCCCAACTCCCGTCCCCATCTCCATTCCCCAATCCCCATCCCTACCCCCACCCAGCCGCCGCCCGCCTCCGCCGGCTCCGCGCCCCTCTCCTCCTCTACTCCGCTGCTCCGCGAGCTTCTCTCCTCCTCCCTCCGTCTCCTTCCGCGTCGACAACTTCGTCTTCGCCGTCGACACCAGGGCCGATTCGCCGTCGGTCAGTGTCTCCGCGACCACTTCCCCGTCGGTACTGAAACACCGAACCGAATTATTTCGGTATTTCAGTTTCGGTATGAGATTTTTTCTGTAAATTTTCGGTACCCAAATCTCAAATACCGAAATTTACATATACCGAAAATACCGAACCGAAAAAACCGTTTATACCGAATGCCCACCCCTACCACCGGGAAGCAGAGCGAAGGCCGCGAGCAGTGGGCAGAAGTTACGCTGTCTGCGGTCCCACCGATGTCGCCGAGCAAAGCGGCGCCGATCCTGCTCGAGGATGATCGGGCAGAGGAAGAGGAAGAGGAAGAGGGGCAGGAGCTTGAGGGTGAAAGGTCTTCCCCCGTTGCCCCTGCCCCCAAGCGGACGCGCTCCCGTAAGGAGAAGACGCAGCGGAGAGAACGCCGCGCTGCGACCGCTCCGAGTAGCCAGGGCTTCGCAACTCACGGCCTCGGGGAGCGCCTACGCAGGAACTTGAAGCTCAGGCTTCAAGAGGTAAGCCTCAAACCAAAACTTGTCCGTTTAACTTACCAGCAACCCGATATAACGGATTTGTTCTTCTCTCACTCAGGTCTTGCGGGGCAACATGGAGGACTTCGAAGAAGGCGTCGCCATCGAGCGTGGCGCCGTTTACCAGCAACACGCAGCGCCGCACGAGGTGGCTCGAGGAGGAGCTCATGACCACGGCAGATTGTCGGAACCAACTCGAGGCGGAGGTGAAGAAGCTCAGGGCCCAACTGTCCAAGGAGAGGCAGTCCTCCGCGGCCCCCGAGGAGAGAATCTCCTAGGAAGAGGCCGAGGAGCTTCGCGCGCTGGCCGCGAGGGCGAGCCTTGCGGAAGAAAGGGTCAAGGAGCTGGCTGAGCAGCTCAAGACCGCCGAGTAGTACCGCAGTCAGAACGAGAATCTAACCGAGCAGCTACGTGCCAAGACCGATGAGATCGAAGCCCTCCGTGCAGAGGCCAAGGAGCAGGCCAAGCACAAGACAGTCAGCAAGGAGGAAGCCGAGCGCCTCCGAGCTGAAGCGAAGGAAGGGATTAGAGCCCAAGGGAAAGCCCTACGCCTCAAGTTAGAAATTGAGGAGCTGAAAGAGCAGCTTGCTTCTAAGTAGCAGCAGTAGGGTTGTACTCGAAAGGGCCTTGATACCTGTAAACTTTTGTTAGTGTAAATGAAAACTTACCTTTTCGCTGCAAAAAAGAGCAGCAAAAGACAAGAACGAACAGGAGACTAAGAGCAAGGCAAAACAATGCTAGAGTTTTCAGAAAAAACAGTAGGACGACAGCCTAACTCCCAGACCCCGTTGTGCATCTGCTCGAAAACCTGAGTTTGCGAACTCGAACAGGTGTACAAGCAAAAGAGCGACACCCTAGCCCCCGATACGGACGATGCTTGAAGACCTAAGTTTGCGAGTTCAAGCACGTGTGTGGAGAGATAGAGCGACACCCGCATCCTGATCGACTCACTCCATGAACTGCTCGTTAACGTAAGGTAGGCGATTCCAAACGTAACCGAACAAGGAAAGTGTCTCTGCCGCGGGGGCTTACGAGAGCAGGCTTTGCCAAGTGGTTGTGCCGAACGCGGTAAGTACCTCTACCGCGCGGGGCTTACGAGAGCAGATTTAGCCGCAAGGCGGAAAGCCATGTTACGCAACTTTGAGTTTAGGAACTTGCTGAAACTAGATGCGGACAGAGAAAACCTGAAGATCGCGGTGCTAAGAGTTCGCAAGACCGGGCAGCCATCAAGTGTTACCAGAGAGAAAGTAGTCTGAGAAGACAAAAATTGAAAAGGGCCGCAGAGGCCGCGAACGTTCACTATTAATTGGATTGAACTTTACATGGCAGCCCGAGAGACTTGTACGAATCAAGGCGCGAAGTTCGACAAAAGGGCAAAGCTTGAAAAACAAACAGAAAACCTACACAAAGAACATACGAAGCTGGTCGATGTTCCAAGTGCTGGTCAGCTCTCTCCTGTCCTCCATTGCGGTAGGTCGGTTCCTCAACACTATATAAACCAGCCCCTATGGCGTTTAGGGGGCATCTGGCATCCAACATCGCATTGTTGCATACTACTCGCCGAGACTTGTCCATCTCGTCGAGCTTCCTCTTGTAATCCTCTTTGATATAAAGAAAGGCTGGACGTAGGGCTATTATCTCTTCCGAGAGGTCTGAACCAGGATAAAAATCCTTGTCTCCCTGTTCGTCGCTGGTTGCTGTTCGTGATTGTTTGGCGTGTCTCCTATCTCCCCTTCTCAAGAACCTTAGTTGACTTGAGATCGATATCTCAACCGTCGACAACGTAACTCTGAGTTTAGGAACTTGCTGAAACTAGATGCGGGCGGGGAAAATCTGAAGATCGCGGAGCCAAGAGTTCGTAAGACCGGGCAGCCATCAAGAGTTACCAGAGAGAAGATAGTCTGAGAAGACAAGTTGTGAAAAGGGCCGCAGGGGGCCGCGAGAATTCACTATTTATTGGACTGAACTTTACATGGCAGCCCGAGAGACTTGGAAGAACTAAGGCACAAAGTTTTACAAAAGCGCGGAGCTAAGAAAACAAACGAAAGACCTACACAAAGAATTTACGAAGCTGGTCGATGTTCCAAGTGCTGGTCAGCTCTCTCCCGTCTTCCATTGCCAGGCGAACAGCCCCCGGGCGAGCAATAGAAACAACCGTGAACGGACCCTCCCAACGGGGAGTTAACTTGTTGGCATTGGACAGGTTCTGGACACAGCGTAGAACGAGGTCGCCCACCTTCAAGGCCCTTGGTCGAACAGATTTGACAGCGTGCCGGCGAAGAGCTTGCTGGTAGCGCGCCATCCGAATTTGTGCCCGGTCGCGTGTGCCTTCGAGGAGATCGAGTTCGAGCAAACGCTCTTGCTCTGCGTCAACCAAGTTGACCGAGCTCGTGCGAGGCAAGCCGAGTACCACTTCGGCGGGCAAGATAGCTTCTGCACCGTAGACCAATTGGAAAGGAGTTTCCCCGGTTGCCCGGCCGGCTGTGGTGCGAACTGCCCAGAGGATGGAAGGAATTTCGTCAACCCTGGCTTTAATGTGCTCGCTGAGAGCTGCGAACACACGCCATTTGATACTCTGGACTATCCGTTCGTTAGCTCGCTCGACTGCTCCATTGCTTTGGATGTGCCACAGAGGCGAAGCAGACCTTGGTGCCCAGCTGTTCGCAGTATTCCTGGAATAGCTCGCTTGACCGTTATCGGAGATCAGCTTGTAGGGAATCCCGAAGCGTGTGATCACGTTTCTTTTGAAGAAGCACACCACCGTTTTGGCGTGAAGAGACGACACAGGCTCGGCCTCAATCCACTTTGTAAAGGTGTCGATGGCAACGAGCAAGTGCGTGCAGCCCTTGAACCCCTTTGAGAACGGGCCGAGCAGATTCAGACCCCATGTGGAGAAAGGCCATGATGGGGGGATCGTTTGGAGCTCTTAGGCGGGCTTATGGGCCTTCCGGGCGTGAAATTAGCATGCCTTGCACCTAGTTACCACATCCCGGGCATCCTGTAGCACTGTGGACCAGTAATAACCCATACGAAATGCTTTGCCGACCAGAGTCCTGAAGGAGGCGTGGTTGCCGCAGGCACCCTCGTGTATGTCCCTAAGAAGGAACACACCCTCAATCGCTTGTCTCTTTGTTATGGAGGCTTCGTCCCATGTGATGAGCGATGATCTACGCAGTAGAGTAGCGGTGCCACTTTGTTTTGTGAAGGTGCACATCACTCCATCTTGGACGTCAAGGGGTATCTTAAACCGAGAATGCGTGGTCCTTCCTCCGGGCATGATGGATGTGGCCACAACTATCTCCCCACGCGAACGTACTGTGGCAAGCAATGCCTTATAAAGGAAAGTTTTTCCCGTTCCTCCTGGTCCATCAACGAAGAATACACCTCCCTGACCACTCTCGATCGCAGTTAGTATCAGATCATATGCGGATATCTGTTCTAGGTTAAGAGACTCGAAAATAGTGAACTCACTCCAATGCTGGTCTCGTCTATGATCTCTTGTGGCTCAACTCCCATGTTGGCATACGACTCATCAATTGCAGGCAAGGGAAGTGTTTTTATGTCCTTTCCCATCGACTGGAGGATGCGTCTGATGTCAATAAGGACCAATTGCTTGATCGCATGTGCAGGCGTATGGGAACGGCCATAGTCCTCAAACATTGCATCGAGGTGTCTGTTCCATAGCCCATGAACATCGCTAGGCTCACAGTAGACCAATATGGTCGCAAATAGCCTCCGAAGGGCACACGGCATCTGAAACAGCTCGGCTTCTGTTAGACAATCTTCTATAGTGTTGTCTGCCTCAATGAGTCCTCTCATTTCCGCAGCCTCCCTAAACGAGGGACATAGCACACCGTCCACTGTCCGCAGGTGCTTAAACGAGGTCGCGCTGCCAACATGATTTAGGAGGATCCTCAAGAAGTATCGCTCCCCCTCAGCTGGACTTGCTGACACAACCCTCCCAATTTGTTCTTCCTCGGATTCCAGAACTTGCCCTTTGACTGCCAGATAAAACTTGCAGGAAAATCCCTATAGAGGATGCCACGAGCCCACTCGTGTTTCCTATTGGCCTCGAAGTATGTGGTCAACATGGTCTTGTCTACACTTTGTCGGTCGACGACGTCATGGAGATCTTGCCCTGCGTGGAACGAGAACATGTGCATGTTGGGAGCGTGGAGTTGCAATTGCTTCACGGGTGGTGATATCATGCTTAGATCGAACCCGTATATCCTCCAAAGGGCTTCTGGCAGGGTGACCCACCTAGCATCCCTATAAAGCATAATCTCATCGACTTCCTCATTGCTTCCGGCTTCACCGAGAGAAACAGAAGCCCAGTCATGCCCTCTGTATATGTATTTGAAAAGATACTTGATAGCCATTATGCTAGAACACACCTCAACATTTATGTGGCAATTAAACATCCTTAGGAGGTACGGATTGTATGATACAGCCCATTTGTTTGCTAGCCATGCACCTCGAGCTTTAACTTTACTCCCATCGTCATGTCTTCTATACAAGGGGTAAGAATACGTGCCATGGATGGTTTCGGAGTTAAAAGGGCGAGGGTAGTGGCACTTGCACTCACCTTTCTCATTCATGCACACATTGTTCGGTTTGAGTCTCCCGCAGGGGCCGTGCATCATGTGCTTTACGACCATCTTGTATAACTCCAGATACTTGGCCTTATTCGGCAGCTCGGCCGAGATGATGCAGTCGTACTGCTCCGGAGATGTCAACTTATATCGTTCGTTCATTATTAGGAGAAAATGTGCGTGTGGAAGGCCCCTCTTCTGAAACTTGACCACATAAACATAGGCAACAACATTCCCGAGAATATGTTTCTCGAAGAGTTGCTTCTTGAGCTCCTCCAGCTTCGCCCTGAACACACGTACGACGATGTCAGGGCGATCACTTGGAGTTTGACTGGGCAAAAGCTCATCCACTATCTCCTACCAATATGGGTTGCATGTCATCGTGAGGAACACGTCTGGCTTGCCGTATCGCTGTACCAAAGCCATAGCATCTAGAAATCGACGCTTCATGTCACGACCTCCCCTATGAACGAAGGAGGCAAGCCTATTCTTTTTCCAACCGCGCCGACACGAATTTCACTTACTCCGAGGCTATCAAGCAATCCCTGATAAAAGGTCTGCCCTTATGTTCTTCTGGTTATATCTGATGTAGTTCAATCGCGCCGTCTCTATCTTGATGTACATATCAATCGCGTATTGTTGCAAGAGACGCGACCCATATAAAACATGATTGAATATACCACGGTGTATCTGAAACTTGTAGCAGTAATACTCTCTAGCAAATACGGTGAACCTGTTACCACTCCCTATAGAGGCAATTTGGTAACGTGTTAAATGATGTAAAATGCAAGTATGAGCATTATGTTCTGTTAAACAGTCACTAACCTTCCTCATCATGGTTGTCCGATGGATTAGCGGTCGTCTGTGCAGCAAACACACCAACCTTTGGGATGTCCTGATGCCATCCAAGCTCACCCTTTGGGAAAAATAGAGGGTACGACAATGGGTCGTAACAACCAAAGTGTGGCTAGATGGTATGCCTCGTGTTGTTGTTTCTGTACAGGTTGATGCTACGATCGAATCCCAGATGTAGCTCATTTCCCTCAACCCATATTGCGGCAACCTCTGAAGTTATAGGTGTATTGTAAATCCTTTGGTCCAACCTAGGATCAAGGTTTAGAGTGACACGATATTCATCGAGATCTCTAACCTGCCCGAGATTCCTAAAGGTTTGAGAATACGGGTTACCACGCATAATGCTTTTCTGGGTGAAAGTTCCTCCTATTTCTTATGAAGATAATTCTCGTGTAGATCTGCTTCATTTTCATGTTAGTAAATAATTTATTTGTTTAATTTCTTAATTCCATAGTCAAAATTAGAACACATGCACGTGAGTTGTTCCCTTCAAATAATTTTTTATTTTACCGTTTGATTTGTTGGAGAGCTCTGTGATGATCTTGATGTACATCTTAAATTGTCATGTATCTAGCAATACAAAGATGGTGTCATCAAATTTCTTGGTCACATGCAGTTATAAAGGGATTTAGCAGTTGCTCATACCGAATATTTTCACTTAACCATCTACAATTTTAAATAAATCAAGTAATAAACATGTATGATCAAATCTAAATTGATTCACCAAATTGTACTTCAGGTTATTTGTAGATATTGATGACCTACCCGATGCATTCAGTGTTTCTCTAGGTTTTTCCTTTTGGTTTGCAAATTCAGGGGAAAAAATAAGGTCATCATGCTTAGCTGTTCTGACTCCATGGAAGGAGGATCTTCTTCGAATACCACCGACCTATCCTATGTTACAAATATTTGTCGAGTCCTATATTTCCTCTAATTGCATATGCATGTTTTTTATAATGCCAACATGTTGAATCTAGATTTGTCATCTGTAGCTGTAAAAAAAATTTATGAAGTCGCGATGTGTGCGACAACGATGCATCTTCTAGGGGTGAACTATGGAAACATAGATAATGTACTTCTCGTGAAGGCGGAAGGACTTGCAATATTCAATCCATTCTTCAACTGCACGATGGTGGTGCACGCGAAGAATAACGCAAAAGGTGGCTTCATATTTGCCGTCCACTATGACGGTGATTTATATGTGTCGGTTTCTACTCTAGATATCGCTGAAGAACTTCAGGACACTAGAGAAAGTTTTGGACATGTCAATGTGACTTTCCGTCGGGTACATCGAATAATTCCATTCAATGGTGTTGCTTTCGATCCATGCACCGCCACTCCTGTTGTGGAAAAGCCATCTGTTGGAGAGATAAGAAAGAGTACGGGCGTGCGTAATGCTACAACTGAGCATTTTAAATATATGGCAAGTAATTTTGGAATTACGCCATATCCTCAAAATGGTATGTATATTATCATTTTATTCATTTGTGTATTTCTTGCATTGCGTTTAACATACATCTACTTACATATCTGATACGTGCAGTATCACGAAAGATAGGAAGACCATGGTCCACCTACTAGGAGTGGAGTATGGAACGGTTGATAACATGCTTCTAATAAAAGTGCAAGGGGTTGCACAATACAATCATGTGTCTAATGCAACGCGAGTCATGGAAGTCAAAGTTCATAATAGGGGAGGATTTCTTTGTGCCGTTCATTTCAATGGAGACATCTTTGTATCCGTCCGGTCATCAGATGTTGCCGATGACCTTGAGGATACAGAAGAAAGCTTTGGCATGGTAGACGTGGTATTCAGGCGTATTCACCGTCTACTTTGTTTTGAAGATGCAGATTTGGATCCATGCACCTTAAGTCCAATTGTGTCACAACCTTCAATTGGGATGCTGAGGAATAAGAGGAAGCATCGTTTTAGTATATAAATTTATATTTTTTTATTTTTGGATCATGTTTCATTTCGAAGCATAACTGATCGTTGATGCCTATTAGTAAATCACTTTATTTATTGGTTCACAATTCATATATTTACGATTCAAATAGGCATGCTTGATGAGACCTTTTATATGTGATTGATATTCATAGCCACATGCTTGCATTTTGTGACTATCATGTCATAATACTTATGTGATTTACTATTTTTAATTCTTTCGATGGTTCCTAAATTTTGTCATAGTGTTAGGTGATTTAGTATTTTTATATCTTTACTTGGTTCCTAAATTTGGTTACTGTGGTGGTTGGTGACCAATATTTTTTATGTCAAATAATGTTTCAACTTAAACGATCCAAGCTACAACATGTCACGTGCTACACTCTCAATCTTTTCTGCAAATAACATTTCATTCTTATATTTTTGTCTACGAATTATGTTTTCCTTTCATCCCTTTATGGTCCGTGGCAGAGCACGGGCATTTTACTAGTTTAATTAAATTATAGATCCTACAAGCTCAGAAGGACTTCTAGATAATTACATCCACAAGTTGACTCACGAAACACCGTGGATTTAAGTTGCTTTGTTGTCTTCTTCTTGTCTTCACTTCATATTCATCATGCACATCGATGGAAATGGATCTTGCGATTATCTACAACACAACACATGGGGTAGCTAGGGCCATCCAATGCCTAGTACAGCCTTAACCAGTTGGCTCTGTTCACACATGTTACTTGATCTTGTCTTATAAACATGCATGTTTGTGATTTGTTAAAATACATATCTATTTAATCATGTTGTATACATGCCATCATCCTTGATATGTCGTTTGACATGCTATGATTGCCTCTATGATCATATCCTTTCATTTTCACAACTTAAAACAATTTAGACTTTTAAGTTTCAATAAAACTTGCTTAGACTTACTTACGTTGTAAATATGTTTTTAGATGAGTAGTAATGCCTAAACAGGTGAACCAAAAACTCATTGGGCACTTGCAAGATCTTAATATTATCTTTGACATGATGGTTCATCTTATTTAATACTCGGGGGATTATAAAAAGGTTAGGTGGCATATGGGTAAATGGTTATGGACTGGATCCATGGGTCAAGGTCGAGTTAGTATATGTGTATAGAGGGTGCACTGTGTTCTGAGAGGTTACAAAGTCTGTCGGTCATAGCTAAATGGAGCGTTTGATGATGATGTACTGGGTAGGAAAGGAGTAGCCGAGAGCTTTAGGGTAAGCACCAGGTCACAAATGGCGCAAGAGAAGCATGCATTAACACATGTGCGGAAGGTTGTTGCCATCTTTGGGGTGTCCTGCCAAAACATATGCGAGGCTCACATGTGAATGATAGAGGAAGTAGATCGAGGACTGGGAAGTATGTGAGTAAGAAGAGAAGTGATCTTTGACATATATAAGGAACTATGCAATGGAACCAAAAGTAGTTTCATGGACTTGATTGTGTTGAACATGATCCGACACAATGCATGGCTATCGCACAGTAGTGCGGGTACAAAAGTCTAGATTATAGCTCTATTTCATTAGATTGATTTCGACGAGATGGAATTACAATGGGGTGTCTTAAGCTTGGTCTAGCCTACATTGAGTTGATGTGCCCCTCCTTGGGCATCATGGGTAGATACTTATATTGTGTTATCTTCTAACTGTATATGTATACCCCTTATAAACCAGGATGGAAAACGCCATATGGAATCCTATCTATACATATATACAAGATATATTTGAACAATTATGTTGATGGAGTACGCCTCAAGCCCTCTCGAGGGCTACACCACCTTTCGTATCAAGGTTAAAATTTGTAGCACCATCGCTATGGGGCATAACACGATCAAACCCATCCTCATAATTAGAAGCTTTGATCTTTGAAGGATCCCACGAGCAAGGGTTCCTATCGGTAAGATCACGAGCTTGCAATCCGGTCATGCTTACGTGTCACAAACTCGAGGTAGCACTTGTGTTGGGGTTCAATGATGTGGCCCATTTATCGAAAGTACCTAAACGTAAATAAATTATTCAATCCCCGACAAGACCAAATTGTGAGGGATAACTTGATTGAGGTGATTATTGAAGATGAGTTTCTAAATATTTTGTAAGGTAGAATCACTCACCTAGAAGCGCCAAAAAACAACAAAATTTCATAGGATTCAAGATAAGAGCACTCAAGAACAAGGCACAAATCGAAACAAAAAAAGAGAGCACACAATTCAAACCATTATTTGAAGTTTGCTCGGTGATTATGGAGGAATGATTGCAACTGAACAATTGGCGAGGATCAACAAAAACCCATCTCTAATAATCCTTCAATGATTTGGATAAACCGTTGTTGGGACCCGCTGAACGGAGTCGAGCCCTTCTGTGTCTTCCTGTACTAGTCCCTGGATCAGTAGCTAGTGCACACAGATTTTCAGAACTTGGATCATAACCATTCTTATTAAAACATAAAATATTACATTAGGGTACGACCATTAAGGCTCATAATACAAAAGACTGGCACGCAGGCCATACAACTGCGGAAGCATGGGTACATAGAAGAACCAAAAGAGAACTTCAACACAATCCCACAGGCAAGGCTGTAGTAGCGATCCTAGGCGTCGGAGTAGTCCATGTCCTAGACAACGTCAGCGAAGTCGTCGTCTCTAGGCTCAACGTCGTCCGGGTAGTAACTCTGAGACTCCGAACTTGGTCGTTAGAATGAGCAGCCCCGCGAGTGAACGCGAGGGTGAGTATATGTGCAAATACTCGCAAGCTAAATTGACATATGCATATGAGGGCTTAGCAAAGGAGGGATTAGGGTTTATTTTGCGGAAAGCCAACTTTATAAATTTTCCTATATCTTTGAAAATGCAAAAGGGTTAAGAAAAGTTAAAACAAATATCTTTCTTTTGAAACTCCGGTTACCCACCGGTTTTAACCCAGCATGAAGAACTCATGGCTACTTGCCATGTCCATCCAATGATCATATGGCTATCTGCCATAGAAATCCAATATCAAGGTTAACCGCCAAATCAAAATCTTAGGGCTATCCGCCATGTAAAAATCATAATCTTAGCCCACCATACAAATCTCATGACTGCCCATCATGCAAACTCAATCACTTCACAGCGTCCTGCTGCGAAGGCCCAAAACAAGACTCACGACGTTCTGTCGTGGTTTTCTTTTGAAGCGCTATTTCGAAAACAAAATGAGAAAATACTACCATGAGGCAGCACTCCGTCGCCCGCCTTTGACCGTGGGCACGGCTGTCTAGACAGTTCTACACTCTGCAGATGTTGCACGCTTTACCCACAAGAGGTAATTTACAAAGTAAACCACCACAAGGTCTTTAACCAACTCACTCCTAGCTCAGGCATCACCGCTAAGGATTCAACCCCTGGGCTCGTACTCAGTTGCCAGTGGCCCCCTCTTGCGCCAATAGGTTCAAATCTGTGCGACACCGTTATCCACAGATTCTGCACTCAATTTTGCGGCACCATGTTCTACGGGCACTGTTAAATTCTGCTCGACTCTGAGCGGTTTCCGTTATCTACGGATCAATCCCGTTAACCACGGATTCTGCGCGATACTGTGTGCTACGGATTCTGCGCTGCCTATTCCACCAAGAGAGATGCTCGAACTAAGAGTTTGAAGGGTACTCAACTAGGGCCTGCCCATACCAGCACTCGTGGTGGCACTGTTGAACTTAGTTTGTCTATCTCAAGGACTCGGTCCTAATGGATTTGAGTGGTTCCCACACTGGGCCCGAGTCTCATGCGTACTGTACGAATCCATACAACCATCCACCCAAATCAGGGTTTTCCAAAAATAATTTCCCATTATAACAATAACTATTGTACCCCAATAGTCCCATTTTATCAAACATGACAGCATCAACTGTCTTTAAATCACGCATTTCAATTGTATTTCACATGAAATAACAGTGATGACTACAAACAATAAACAGCAGGGCTAAGCATTTAACGATCCACAAATCAATGAAATGTCAATAAACAAGTTATATAATCCTAGGGTTGACAAAGATCAGGTTTATACGATAATAACAAATTTTCTGGGCATTTAACTAATCAGCCTAATCAACTAGCATTTTTACATTTTAACATAATATGCACTTAGCGAATTATGTAAATCATTTAGAAATCTAGGCAGTAATATGATCAACAAATATTTTAGGGAAAAGTCAACAATGACTTGTCGTAAATGCGGTCTTCTGGGCGTCTGGACGGATCTTCGGTAGCAATAGTGTAAACGACCGGATCTAGCGCAAATAGACAAAACACACAATAAATTCACATACAAAAATACGGGTGAAAATGGTGCAAATGACATTTTTAAATTAAAGTGGGCATTCTTATGAATTTACATTAATTTATTTCATTGAATTTGGAGTTGTTTTGCAAAAGATATGAAAATAACAAATTTCTGCAGCAAATAAAATAAGGGAAATGGCCATGGGTTGGTTCTTACCGCGCCGGCCCAAATATACGCGTGCGCGGGGGAGGAGGCTTAAGCCTGGCTTGGCTCTAGACCGACGCTGGCTGGGTCGGCCTGGCGCAGTTGGGCCACGCGCGGGAGGGGCGCGTTGGGCCGGCTGGGCTGGCTTGGCTGGAGCTCCGGCTCGTCATAGAGACAGAACAGGGGAGGCGCGGGAGCGCCTCGGCGACGGGGAAATCCGGCGACGGCGGCGGTGCTCCGGCGAGGGCAAGCGAGGGGAAATGGAGAGGAGGCCGTGGGGAAGCTATAGGGGAGGGGTCGGCGGCACCGGAGATCGCCGGCGGCGAACTCGCGACGGCTCGAGGAGGTGGGAGTCGACGGCGCATGCGGGAAGGGTCGACGGCGCATGCGGGAAGGGTCGCCGGCGTCGAGGGGAGGGAGGTTGGTGTTCGGGCAAGCTCTAGGGAGGTTGGAGGAAGGTGATGGCGACGTGGATTGGGGCCGGGGAGGACTGTGATGGCGCGGCGGCGAGAAGATGGATCGGGGCCGAGGAGAATCATGGCGGCGGCGAGCTTCGGTGGGGAAGAGCAACGGAGGACGGATCAGACGGAGAGGAGTGCACCCGTGGCTTACATGCAGCGACGCCCACGGCAATGGCTGGACAGAGAGGGGGAGCGGGAGGAAACATCGGCGGCGAGGTGGTGCTTCAGATTTATAGGCCGCGGCTACGAATGCGTCCAACGGCGGCGGGGTCCATGGCGGGCAAGTGGGAGACGGCGTGACCTGGACGCTACGCCGGCGAGGGTACGGCAGCGGGTCCCACGGCGACCAGCGAGTGGTGGAGGACGCTCCGGGGAAGAGACAAGCCGACAGGAAAAAAGGGGAGGGAAAAAGAAAAGAAGAAAAAGGAAAAGGAGAAGGAGAAAAGAAAAAAGAAAACGAAAAGGGGCGGGCTCACTGGAAGAAATTTTTTATTTTTAAATTAGGATTTTAGAATTTTTGTTTTGAACAAATATTTTCCAAATTTTTGGTATAAAATTTAGACATAATTTGATTAAATCAAATTTGGTCAAAATAGTGCAATTATTTTCAAATTTAGATTTAAATTATTTATATTTTTATCAAACTCAAATCAAAGCATTAATTTTAAATATAGCCTTTTAATTTTAATAAATAATTATTTTGAAACACCAAATATTATTTAACATTAAACATTCTTTATATTAAAACTAAAATATTAATTACCGAAATACTATTTTGGTTTTTGCAATTACTTATTTTAAAATTTCAAAACCAAATTATTTATTTTTACCAAAATTTTACTTTGACATTTACAATAATTAATTCAAAATTCAAAATATGGAATTTAGCCTTTAGAAGGTAACATACAAATTTTCAATATAATTTTTTTTAACTCATGCACATGAAATAATGATGCCATGATCTTTAGGCTTTTTGAAAAGAGGGATGTTACAACCGTCTCCCTCAAGCTCTCCTCAGAACCTCCAAAGTTTCACCTTATCTCTAAGGACATGTACACCTTATATAGTGGAGGCTCAACCAACCACCCACATGGAGTGTATCTCTCACTACATCGTGGGCTCACTCGAAACCCTATAAGACATCGAGTTGTCTCTCACACACCTGCTATCATGTTTTGATCCAACTCTCTGCAAGTTGAACCGAGACCTAAACCACCTCACCTATACACCTCATTTTTTTTTCATAATTGTTGGTTTTCGTTTTCTCGGCGAAGATTGCCACACGTCTAATTCTTTGGACCATTTTCTCTTGCACACCTGAAGTCTCAATTAATCACCAAACATTCTTATCGCATCCACGTGCCTAGACCAAGTTTGATCGCCCAGAGTGAGCCCTTGATCCTCTAGACTGTGGACAACTCATTCACATCCTCGGTACACCTTACTGATATGGATCCAGTCCGGTTATCTACGCACATGAGATGAGCAAACTATATCTCCGAATATATATCCCAACTTGATCCACATTAGTCTATGAAACGTGTCGTATCAAAATTTTATACAGCATTAATGCAGAACACTTTGATTTTTTTAAGCAGGGAACGTCGTTGCAAATCACAATTTCTATGGGGCATCACTGCTCATAGGTGTTAAAAGTTTGGACCGGGCCAGTCCAGCTGCTGACGACGGTCTAGGTGGCAGTCTGGCTGGCTTGTTGCGAGGTCCAGATCATGGTAACGCTTATAATTAACTCGACTGCACGTAAACATCAACCGTCTATTAGAAACAATAAAAAAGCATTTTGCAATACCTTGACTTGAAAACAAAACTTGCATCGTGAATAGTATGGTGGTTGCACTAATAAACATAAATTAATGCTTTACGCACTCCGTGGACTACATCCCTTTTCCTCGGCAACGATAAAGTAATTGAACACCAAAGAACAACTTGTCCACCATTCTTCACAAATATGTTTTCAGCGACCTATCCCGGTCTCACCGCATCTGACCAATGTTTCAAAAACCGACAAGCTTCAGCTTCTGTAACGCTGATATGATCAGAACCACCCCAACACCAAAGCAACACAATTCCTCTGGCCACAACCAAATGAAAGACCATGGACACCAGCACCATCAAGACTAACAACCAGTAAAGAAACTGCAACACGAATCCCCAACAATCACTCAAAAACCATTGAGCTTGCCGAAAACGCTGAACGCGAGGATCCTCTTCCGTGGACGCAAACTGCTAGCCGCTGAGAGTGGCTGACTAGCATAGACGACCTTCAGTCCTTCAACCAACCGCCCCAGGCACCGCCTTCAGAGGTGGTAGCCATGACCGTGTTCAATAGTTTTGGTTGGATATCGAATAATAGGCTAAGAGCTATTTGATTTTGTTCAAAACTTTGTGGGATCTGTACTGTCAGCAAATATAACCCAAAGTTTAGAGCAATATAATTAGTAAATCCCTTTGCAAATTACAACCCAAAGTTGACCCAGTCCATGTTTCAAATGTCCAGCAGATTAACCAGAATTATTGCACAACACAACACACCCAAAATAACCCTCCCAAGCACATTTTTCCTACAGCTCTCAAGACTCAAGTGAATTTACCTTATTGAGTTGTCCTTCAACTAACTGCATGCCTGCACTTTGCAAGTTTTTAGCTCCAAGCACAGCTGCTAACTAGCACATCCCTAATGAATATCTTACACACTTTTGTTGTTGGACACTGAATGTCTGAACGTCCATAGATGAGTTATTGCAGTAATTCAAGGTATTTCTATAATGCTATTTGATTGACATTGCACCATCCAATCCTTCCGCATAGGATAATTATTGCATCATAATTTAGTAATTTTCTACAAATCACAACGCATTGCATCAACTCAAACAAGGTTGGAACAACTAGACTAACATATCATTGCAAATATATTCCTTTAGTTAGACATTAGAGCCCAAATCCACACTACCGATATGTAGGATAGGGAGGCAGATTGAAGAGATGGACACCTCACCTCGGGGAGCCACCGGTCGTCCTCAGCGTCGGCGAGCACGAAGCTGGCCCACCCGCTGGCGCTGTCTTCGTGCTAGCGCACAAGGCCCTGCAGCGACACGCACAGGCGGCACCGCGGTGACTAGAACTCCAGCACCGTGGCCACCCTCCCACCCGACAGGGCAGCGGCCAGCGCCCGCTGCTCCGCTTCCCCGTGCTCCACCTCCACAGCCGCGCCGGGATGCCTCCGCCTCCTCCTCCCCCCAACTCCGCGGCCCTCGTCAACGGGGGAGGGGAGGTCGCCGGCGATGAGGAGGCCCTGTGCGATGGTGCGGATGGACCTGAAGAGCCAGGGGAGTTCGAGGTCGCCGCACGGGCTGCGGCTAGGGTTCGCATTAGGGTTGGGGCTCCGCGGCCACTTGAAGCAGACGAGGGGAGGGGGCTTCCCAGCGGCGCCCATCTCCGACGAAGACAAAGGGTTGAGAGTTGAGACGTTGAGTCAGAACTCGGAACGCGCACTTGCGGACCAAATTTTCCAAGCCATTTACGCATTTGCCACTGCAGGTGGTCCCGACAATAGGGAGAGCACGTGCCCATCAGCCATAGCCCATAGAAAAGTGATTGGGTACAAAAGGGTCAGCCCAGCCGAGCCCACAGTCTATTTTGGCCCGGCAGCAGATTCGTCCACAAGGAGGAAGCAGCTCCCTCACGACCAAATTTAAATGCCAGAGGTATGGCGCTCTCTCTCGCGTGTTCTGGGATCTTCTAAAATCATTTATCGTTCCTGTCTCAACGTTGGTCTAAGATTTGATTTGTTGTGTTTGTATGCTTTTGGCAATTTTTTGAAATGTTTTTGGCTTTCTGTGGACACTTTAATTATTTGAAGAATCCCTTTGTTTGGTTTAGTGGGATTTAAGTTCCTCCGTTTCATTTAGCAGGATTTAAGTCCCACCAAACCAAACAACAAAATTTCTCTCCGTATATCCTAGCTAACTTTTGCCTATTCGATCAGACCGATCGGCGAAAAATGTAAATCCCGTCAATTGAATTGGTGGAATTTTTATCCCAACTTGATTGGATGGTAGCATGCGTCTATTTATTTAATTTTAATAGAGTAATATTATTTATTTATTTTAAAAATTAAAAATGTTAAAAATTAAAAGTTTCGCCCACGTGCCTACTCTATTGTGCCTGTGCAAGCCCAGCTCTGCATGTCAGCTTCTTTTGTGCCTGACTGCCTGTGCGAGCCCAGCCCCGCTTGTCAGCTTCTTTTATGGTAATTATCTTATCCCTAAATAATACTTTCTCCTTTTTTTATTTGACGATTTTAAGTTTTGAACACACTTTTAACCATTTGTTTTATTCAAAAAATCTATGTAAATATCATTTACTTTGTTGTAATTTGTTTTATTATTAAAGATACTTTAAGCATGACTTATATTTTTGTATGTTTGTACTAAATTTTTAAATAAGACGAATGGTAAAGGTGTTAAATACAAAACCAGAGGGAGTATTGTTTACTGTTGACTAGTACAGTAAGAAGGCCACTTAAAAATTAATTGGCTTCTCAATACTTACTCCTGTTTTATAATACTTGTTGTTTAAAGCATTGACATGATCTTCGAAATGCAACTTTGACCATCACCATCAATTATTAATAAAATGTATCCACAAAATCCACGAAAATATGATATTATGTAAGTATTTTTCAAGATAAATTTATATGTACAGTTTTTATGTACGTAATCCAAATAGTTTTAAAACATTTATAGATAAATTTGAAAATTTTGACTTAAAACATACCTAAAACGATAAGTATTCTGAAACTGAAGGGAGTAATAACATCATTCATCGTAAACTATCTTCAATAGGTACAACAAATGCTCCAAGTTTCAAGTAAAAATACGCAATATCAACTTACACGACTAAAATAAAAGGACTCACCAATTTTGCAAGTCATGTAAAGAAGTCTTGTGACATACAAACATGCTAGGTTATCCATAACTAATCAAGTAGGAGAGACATAAATTGCAACCGATATGAAAACCTACGACAAAAGCAAACAGGCAAGGTGGGATGATTGGTAAGATCAGCCCCCAGATGATGGGCAACATTTTGGCATTTCAATCAGTAATTAACATAATCGATGATTACTTTTGGTTCCTTAGTCTCCTTCAAATCTTTTACTAAGAATTTAGTTACTTCATCATCTGGTCCAATATTAACTCTGAGATGCACCTCTTGGAGCTTTTTAAGGGATTGGATGCCGAAAAGGCCTTCGAATGCTTCAAACCGCATCTCAATCCTTTCAAGTTCTGGCATTGCATCTTCTGAAAAGCTCAGCTTTGGCACGAGAGGCGCAAAGATGCGAAGCAGCTTGAGACCCTTGAAATTTCCATCGAATTTTCCACCTGGAATGAATATCTCCCCGTCGGTATCCAATTTGTTATTCTCAAGGATGTCTACTATATCCTGGTCACATTTCACTGCACTTAGAGAAAAGGTGAGGGAAAACAAGGAAGATAGATCTTGTAGAAGATCGAATGTTGTTTTCCGGAGAACTGTCACAGAAAGGGTTAACTTGTTGAGATTACTGAGTCTGGTGATCCACTTTGGGGGCCGTTCCAGCTTTCCAGAGAGCTCCAGGGCAATGAGGAATCTTGGAGGTGAGGACATTGAGTCCAGTGAATTGATAAAAGTCGATTTCTCATCGTTAATCGCCAAACTCTGCAAACCACAGCTGCAAAGATACTCAATAGCGGAGCGCAGTTCTTTAAAGGTTTCACTATCTTCCTCTATTTTGAGCTTGTAAATGGCGAGCTTACTTAGCCCTGTAAACTGATGAAGACTGGCTACAGCTGTTGTTGATTCCTCGACAATCTCAATCCCAGAAAGTACACGGAGTGATTTCATTGCCTCCTTGCTTTTCATGGACTCCCTATTTATTTCTTCAGGCAGCCTCAACCCTTTCTGTGGGTTTTTACTTCCACCAAGTATGCTACTGATCCTTCTGAGCTGGCCTATAGTTTTAGGAAGCTCCTCAACTTTTGTTTCCCTTGTGTCAAGGGTCTCTAAATACCGGAGTTTCTTGATCTTTGGTGGAATTTTGGCAATCCCTGTCCTTCGGAGTCCCAAATACTTAAGTACCAGCATTTTACAGATGTCCTTAAGATGTTTCTCCTTCAAACCGTTCCAGCCCTCAAGATCCAGCACCTGTATTATTCCATCATTGAATGAATGGAAAGGCAATGTGTTCAGGCTGCCAAACACGGTCAGTGAACGCACTTGAGACAAGTTCATGCCTTTGGTTGAACTTCCATACTTGGAATCACTGCTTTGTATAGAGAGTCGACGAACCTTATTGCTAGGTGCTGGCATCAGCCAATGGCCACCAACAACAGTAATAAAATTCTCTTCACTTGACTTTGACACAATGTATTCAAGAACCATGTCATGAACTTGAAAGGTTTTTACCTTTCCATTGCTGTTATGCTCCACGGGACGTATTAACTTCCTTCTCATGAGCTGATAAAAGTATGTTTCTGCAACTTCCTCCTCGGTTAGCCCTTGCTTCTCACTAACAAAACCTTCGGCTATCCATCGTCGGGTCAGTCGCTTCCTACTAATTTTCCAACCCTTTGGAAATATGCTCAAGTACAATAAGCATGTCTTGAGATCTGCTGGTAAATCATTGTAGCAATAATCGAGTATCCTTGTAACCCCATTCAGTGTAAGGGATTCAACCTGCTCTGGGAACAATGTTTTAGAAACTCTAGTCCACTCATTTTTAGATTTGGTTGGGTTGCAGGCCACAAGACCAGCTGTGGTGACTAAGGCTAAAGGTAACCCACCACATATTTTCCATATGTCTTCAGGTACTTTCTTCAGTACTTCCTGGCCACCTATGTTGCTTTCGACCTCAGAAACACTTTCCTCAAATAACCTTTTGGACTCGTCATCGTTGAGAACATCAATTGTATGGAGGAGATCGACATCATTTCTTTGAGAGCATGCTGCTCCAACAGCTTGAAATCTTGAAGTCACTATTATTTTACTGTTTTTTGTATCCTCATCTGGCAAACAAATTCTGATGCTTTCCCATGTTTTTGCAGACCATACGTCATCGATCAAGAGGAGGTACCTACCAAAATGGAATAGAAAATATTAATAAATTACTTAAATTTTTAACATATGCCACCACATATAATTTAATTGTTATACTAATATTGAAGGCCATATAATGTTGTCTCTTGTATTAATTAATTATTTATGTCTCTTTTGATCTGTTATATCAATCTTGATCAAAGTTATTTGCTGTATTTACACCATATTAAGCTATCTTCAAAATAATTGACAATTTTCATTAGCGCTACTACTTAGGTCTAGGGGCTAGAACAATTAAACAACACAAAATGAAGTAGAAAAAGAGCTACATTGCATATTTGTTGAAGGATTGAAGCCATGTTATAGAACAGAAAATCATTTAAAAAAAACTAAGGTATTAGAATTCTGTCGACGACTATGAGACGTGCTCCACGGGTTGAGCTTACTTAATTAGTTGATGTGAGGCTCAACCATGACCCTTCTCCTTAAACTACGATGTAACGTCTTGGTGAAGGCCGGAGAATTAGCTAGAAATAAGATAAAAGGACATGACACTTTTATCCCGATTCAGGCCTTCATTGTCGGATAACATCCCAATGTACGGTTCTCGTTACTATCAAGTAATGGAAGTGGTTACAAGGGGAGGAGGACGAGATTGAGAAGCTAGGACTCCAATACAATAAGTTCTTTGGGCACTGGTGCAAGTGTTTCCTGGCTGCAAGAAGGAAAGAACTTCCTCTCCCAACTATCAGGTCCTAAGGCTCATGAGTGTGTGCGCATTAACTCTACTGGAGTTCTCCGTTGGTTTTGGGGCTTTTTAGACGTGAGAGGTTTGTTTGTATTGATGAGGGATGGATCCCATCTCTTCGTTATTGACTCCTTTTATAGGCGAGTTGTCTTGGCGTGGTGGCTGTCTTGGCGAGTTATCGGGGCAAACGGATCTTTGCCAGCCAGTGGTCGCACGGTCGTAGATCCGCGGAAAACTTTGTGCAGTCCGTCAGGTGATATCGAGTGGCTATCCACTCATGATGACGCCCCCCACACCTTTTCAATACTAGGCGATGTGGACGATTTGACATAATGGAGTATCTTGCGCTGATGCATGCCTTGGTATTGAGGTTGTGTTGACTCAAGGCTGCCTCTGCGCTGCGCCTAATATGGATAAGAATGCAAGCGCATAAGGTCGCGAGCCTCGAGCCTCCTAAGCCCGAGCTTTAGAAAGCTCAAGCTGGGGCTGGAGGGGAGGAGGCAGGTGCTTGATCGTGGTCTAGGAAGTTGGAAGGGGTCCTTACTTGGGTCGTATTGCCTGGTGGGCCTTGCATGCCTTGTGTAACACTCCGATCCAATATGTTGTGAGGCCCATGTGGATTTGATGGTGGGATTAGTCCCATATCGCTAGTTGAGACAGAGTTGTAGTAGCATATAATGCATGTTAGTGCTAAACATAGCACCTCGAGTTAACCCTTTTGGACGAAGCGAGCCCGAAAGTCCAAGTAGGTTCTATGCATTCGTGGGCCAGCCCCGTAGGTGAGCTAGACTCTAAATGAATTTGGGCAAGGGTGTTACAAATGGTATCAGAGCATCAACCCTCGCTGTGCGACTGATCGTGTAGGCTTAGTTGCGCGAGCATATTGCGCATGGCTTGTGTGGGTCTAGAGTGGTCACAAGGCATGCATATGGATCGACACTAGACGCACGGCTGTATACCTAGGGGGATCCTGAATATTTGCCGCTTAGGCGGTATGCTGACGAGGGCGTCAGCCTATTAAGAGTAGGTGAGTGTAATACTCCGACCCGATGTGTTGTCAGGCCCATGTGGCCTATGTGTATGTAATGGTGGGATTCATCCCATATTGCTAGTTGAGATAGAGTTGTATTAGCATATAATGTTTGTTGGAGCCAAACATAGCACCTCGGATTAACCATTTTGGACGAAGCGAGGCCGAAAGTCAAAGTAGGTGCTATGCATGCATGGGCCAGCTCCGTAGGTGGGCTAGGCTCTAAGCGAATTTGGGCCAGGATGTTACACCTTGCGATGCTCACGCTTGCTCATGGGCCGCCTGTTATTTCACCGACAAGTTCAATAGTTACCCTTCTTACAAATGGGAAAGATGTTAGATACCACTCTAAATTTGCACCGATGCTTCAACCATTTTTCTTAAAAAAAAAAAGAGATGTGAAACACATGTTCTTTCAGTTACAAAAACTCTAAAATCCATAATTTAACATTTTTATGACAAAATAAAATGAAAATAAAAATGTAATAAAAGTATTAATAAAATAACAAAATGATACGACAAATATGATTGCATTCATACATTTTTTCCATGCAATTCTAAACTGAAAAATTTAGCATTTAAAATATGAAATTTTAACAAAGTTCATAATTTTACAATTTTTTTTGTATTTAGAATTTCATATGCCAAAATGTCAAGATTAGAATCTGATGTCATGAATGAAGTTGCATTTGACACCTTAATATTTCTTCATATTTTTCAATTTTTATAAATCATTTTACTTTTACATTTAAAATATTGAAATGTGAATTTTAAAATTTTGATAGCTAAATGAGCTTTTATTCAGTTTTTTTCATTTTTTCTATTTGATTTGAATATCTTAACGAATGAAAATATTTGATAACGTTGTAGCACTAAATGTCCTCAATTTAGACTGCTATACGGTGAAAACTCCAATTTTCAATGTTATATTTAGCAACCAATTTAGAGTGGTATATAGGTTCTGACGAGGGCGTCAAGGCGTCAGCCTATCAAGGGTGGGTGAGTGTAATACTCCGGCCCAATGTGTTGTGAGGTCCATGTGGCCTATGTGTATGTGATGGTGGGATTCGTCCAATATTGCTAGTTGAGACAGAGTTATATTAGCATATAATGCCTGTTGGAGCCAAACATAGCACATCGGGTTAACCATTTTGGATGAAGCGGGGCTGAAAGTCAAAGTAGGTGCTATGCATGCATGGGCCAGCCTCGCAGGTGGGCTAGGCTTTAAGCGAATTTGGGCCAGGGTGTTACACCTTGTGCTACTTACGCTTGCTCATGGGTCGCCTGTTATTTCACCGACTAGTTCAATAATTACCCTTCTTACAAATGGTAAAGATGTTAGATACCACTCTAATTTGTACTGATGCTTCAACCAATTTTCAAAAAAAAAATGAGATGCGAAACACATGTTCTTTCAGCTAAAAAAACTCTAAAATCCATAATTTAACATTTTAAATGCCAAAATAGAATGAAAATAAAAATGTGATAAAAGTATTAATAAAATAACAATATGATACGACAAATATGATTGCATTCATATATTTTTTTTTCCATGCAATTCTAAGCCGAACAATTTAGGAATTAAAATATGAATTTTTAACAAATTTCTTAATTTTACAATTTTTGTATTTAGAATTTCATATGCCAAATTGTCAAGATTAGAATCTGATGTGATGAATGAAGTTGCATTTGACACCTTAATATTTCTTTATATTTTTCAATTTTTAATTTTTATAAAGCATTTTACTTTTACATCTAAAATATTGAAATATGAATTTAAAAATTTTGATAGCTAAATGAGCTTTTATTCAGCTTTTTTCAATTTTTTCTATTTGTTTTGAATATCTTAACGAATGAAAAGACTGCTATACGGTAAAGGTTCCAATTTTCAATGCTATATATTTAGTAACCAATTTAGAGTGGTATACAACAAATTTCACCAATATCAATACATATGTTGGAACATATTGGAAAATGTGTGGGATTACTTAGAACTACCATGTTCATTTTAGAAACTAGAAATTGTAACTCAGTTAGTGTTGCCTCTTAAGTATTTATGATTTACTTATATATTTGCAAAAAAAAATATTTTGTAAATGCAAAATTTAGGTATGTTAGCTCTACAGCTTATCGTGTCATCGCTCCTTATTTTGCCAATTGTGCCAGAATACATTTCAATGCCAGAATACTTTCTATCTAGAAATGAGTGGGTAATAATATAGAATCATTAATGAATGATTTGCATGTACCTCTTTCTGGCCAGGCACTGTTTCAGTTCTTGGACGAGTTGGTCGCGGTTCATAGCTTCGAAATCGATTTTCGCATCCAAGCTGCCATCCTTGCCTAAGCTGCCATCCTTGCCTTGCTGCCTGCGGCCCCGGATGAGCGGCAGGATATGTGCAGCTAGGCCCTTCTTCTGAAAGCTCCTCTGTCTCTGTGCCCTGACGCCTTGCTGGCTCCCATTGCTGCTGCCCTGTGGCACGAGCTGGTACAGGATGCTCCTCAGGACTGCGTCTTCGTCGTAGTTCTGGGACACGGTGACGGACGCCCGGCACTCGAATTCGTTCTGGAATCTTCGGTACAGCGCCGTGGCGATCGTCGTCTTCCCCACGCCGCCGAATCCGACCACGGAAAGAACTGTTCGCTCCGTGTTAGATCTGCTGGTCACCCAATTTTGGAGCTTCTCCATGTCCGCCTTCATCCCCACGGGGTCCTTCGTGCCGAAGATCCGGCGGCGCGCGCTCTGGTGCTCAGCAACGTCGCTATACGCGGCGACCCTTGCGCCGCCGCCGCCGTCGGTCGGGTTGTTCACCGCGTACCTGCTGCGGCGCTCGGCGATCTGCTGCGCCCGGAGCTTGAGGCCGGCGATCCTGGAGGCGATGTCGCGGCGCGGCCACCACGTCCGGAGCTCGTAGATCGTCTCGACGGCGAAGGAGCAGCATCGGGCGTCGGCGATGGTGGGGTCGCGGGGGAGGCGGCGGGCGAAGTTGTCGACGCAGTCCTCGACGTCGTACGCCATGTCGCGGATCTGCTTCATCCAGTCCTTCATCCGGTTGTCGACGTGGCCGTCGGGGGCGGCGGAGAGGTCGCGGAGGAATGCCTGCATGCTGGCCAGCTCGTCGCTGATGTACTGGACGTCGCCGCGGACGCCCCGGATGAGCGCGTACTCCTGGGCCAGGAGGCCGCCGAGCTTGCCCAGGAGAGATTTCATGGTGGCCTCCGACGCACCTACCACCAGCTCCATCTTCGCGCGCGCTCTCTCTCTCTGCCGCTGTGGGCTGGTGGTCGCCGGCGGCGGCCAGCTCGGCCTGGGAGGAGAGAGAAGGAGAGGGTGGGGACTGGGGACTGGGGAGGAGAAGGAAATTTAGTTGTATAATAGCCAATTAGCATTCAGACCCAAAAATTGATTACATTTTCTCTTGGTTTTTCTCCTCCCATTTTAACACAGTGTTCTTCCGATTTTGCCCTCGTGCCAACACAGGGCCAGCTGAGCTGTGTCTGCGTGGAGGAAGGGCCTGAGGGTCCAGTCATCCATAATTACTATCATTATCAGCTTTTGGCTCGTCTCGGTACAATTGACAATCATTTTTTTTTAAGGAAAAGGCAGGAGAGCTGCCGTCCATTCATTGATAGAAGAAGAACGGTACGACGCACCAAAGTTATAAGAGTTACAACGCAGCAAAACTGCTGCACACCCCGGCCAAACGGCCGCGCCCCACACGCGCAAGACCAAGAGACTTTGCGGCGACACACAACTGGAAGGAAAGGGGAAGAAAACAACACCTGCCACGCCGGGCGCACTGCCAACACACACAACGGCGGACGACTCCGAATTAGCAGACCTAGTAGACAACTGCGTCCACTTCAATGATTGTCTTAATAGTTTGTTCTAAGATATTATGTTTTAATAGTTTTTTCCTAATGTTGTTCGTCCAATGAATGAGCCATCAAATGCGTCCACTTCAATGATTGTCAATTGTCGGCTCATTCATTGAACGCAATCGCGCTTTTTGATGACGCTGAGAGCATCTCCAATGGTAAAGCCGGCTCGCTGGCTCAAAGGCCTAAGTGGCAAGTCCAACTCAGCTTAAAAGCTAACCTCTCCAACAGTTGGCTATAGCAGCGGGACCCACCGATTTTAATACTACTAATTCCCCTTTCTTCCCCAATCTTCCCCCAGCAGCCCGATTCCTCGTAGCCGCAACCTCACTCTCACCTCGCGCCGCCGCCTCCCTCCCACGTTGCCATCTCCTCCCTGTCCTTCCCCGCCGGCGCCGCCGCCGAGCTCCCCTTCCCCACCGGCGAACGGCGACGACGACGACGAGGTCCCCCGCACCGAGCTCCCCTTCCCCTTCCCCACCGGCGAACGGAGACGGCGCCGAGCTCCCCTCCCCGCGCCGAGCTCCTCTTCCCCATGGCTCGGATACGGCGGCGGCGCCGGCGACGGCGCCGGCGGCAAGGCACGGGCTCGGATCCGGCGACGGCGGCGACGACGGCGCGTCGACTCCGGTTGTGGTGCAGTGGAGAGAGAGAGAGAGCGCGAGCTGGAGCCATGCATCGGGGGCGATGCTAGCGCCCGGCGCTTGGTGAAGCGCCGGCGCTAGCTCTTGGCGTTTCCTCTCTCCTCCACGTAAGCACAAAATCCTACGTGGAGGGCTTATAGCCAGCTGAGTCAGCCCCATTGGAGATGCTCTCAGAAGATTGAATCACGTCACAGTGTCACACGCTTGCATGTCGAGTCCGCTATTTTAGAAATCACTCCAAGGCAGCGCCAAGGCGGCTAGGCCCTATGCATCGGATATTTGTTCAATCATATCCCCAGTGAATCAATTGGTACCTCCAAATATGGTGTACCTCTCCATATTTTTTCCTAATGTTGTTCGTCCAATGAAAATGTCTAAGATATTATGTTTTAATAGTTTGTTCTGTTAGCGCTAGAATATTGATCGATGCCGTTTATACTCGTAGTTTACGTCCTCTATGTAACTTTTATTTAGATTTGCTCTAAAAAATAAAGGCAACATATCCTATGTAAACAGAGGTTTCCGTGTAAAACCGTGTACATCAATTAGCAAAAGTCATAAAGAAATTTAAAAATATTGTAAATATTCTTCATTGTTTACTCTACCTATAAATAAAGTTTGAAGATGAAATACATTTTATATTTTTTATTTTTTATTACTTTTAATATAAAATGATAAAATGAATTTGATTTTCAAACTTTATACATAGGTAGAGCAAGTTCATTAGAATATATACAATTTTTTTCAAATTGTTATTTGTTGTACACAGGGTTTACATAAAACTTCTCGTATACACGGGATATGTTAAAAATAATAAAAGACATCGCTTCACATAATGAGTAAAACATCAGTTCAGATAAGAAGAACTCAATGAAAGATGGACGTTTAATTTAGCGCGATAGACAATTGTGGTTAGCCACAGAACACAAGGCCACATGCATGGTGTTTGGTGGACCATATCAACCGTGCGTCGGCATCGATAGTAGGTAATGAGTTATGTCTACCTGTCGTTGTCGACGGCAAAAGCTGTGGACCATTCTAATGTGACGGGATAAAGACTTTTCCATGGCTTAAATTTAAATTTATTATTTTTATAGAACATATGCTATAGTATTATATTTTCGCTCAATCAAAAAGTCTAACTCGGCCTCCGCCTCCGCCTCCATGATCGGGTGGAGGAGGAGGCGGATTGACATTGGCCATTCGGGTTAGGTTGGGCAGGGTCGTCGGTGATGATGCCAGCCATAGGCGACGAAGACGGAGGCAGGGAAGAGGAGGTGGCGGTTATGCGGTCAAGATCGTATCAGGGAGGTATGGGAGAGAGACGGAACAAAATAGAGAAGAGAAAGAGAGAGAGAGAAAAATTAATTGAAAGTTGAATAACTCTCAGTTGACTTGCTAATCAGTCTTCCAAAAAAAGATACATGTGATCATTCGGAATCCGCTCGCTCCACGCCTCCACCCATCTAAACTCTAGAGAGTAGAGACCCGTCAGAGTTAACATGTTGGACCAGAAAATCAAATCAGAGTTTAGGGTTCTCTCTCTACCACAGTGGGCTGGTGGTCGCCAGTGGCGGCGGCTCGGCCTGGGAGGAGAGAGAAGGAGAGGGTGGGGAGGAGGAGGAGAGGGAAATTTAGTTGTATCATTGAACGGAATCCCGCATTTGATGACGCTGAGAAGATTGAAGTGGGAATTGAGGCTGTCTCCAACAGGCTTTTCTAAAGCACCCTCTATCCCAAAATAGAGGACAAATTCTTCCCCATGCGTTTCAACAAAGTTCCCTATTCCGTTCCCTTTCCCTTATATGTAGGGATTTTCTCTCCTCCCTCTATACTGTTCTCCACATAGGAAATGCTGTTGGAGATGGAAAAAATATAGGGAGAGAATTTTTTCAAAGGAAGCCTGTATATGAGGCTATAGAGGATCAAATTTAGAGATTACTGTTGGAGAATAGCCTTGAGGCTGCTGCGGTTCCGAAAATGACATGGTCCGGGTTGGTTCAGCTGGGATTGTCGTAGTCCTAACTTAAACAGTACCAGCTCAGATACATAAATCAAAAAACAAAACGTAAACAGTACCAAGCCAAGTCCTATTAAATAATGCTATCCATGGCCATGAGATTAAATAATGCAATCCATCACCATAAGTATTGTTTTCAAGAACCAAGGCTAGAAGTTTTGAACAGCGACTATGCGGCAAACTTATCAATACTGTTTCGATGGTCATTCTGATATCGGTCCATTCCGATATACCGTTCTGTACTCTTAATATAATAATTAAAATATTGGAAATAGGAATATGCTTACCAAAATTTAACTTGACATAAATAAATCATTCAAACAATTTAGCACATAGTCCACGGTACTTTATTTTATAAACTGTTGTGTTAGGGTTCACAAAATACAAATCATAAAGGGGATAGGCTGTAGTGGATCAACATGGGTCGGGGGCGTGGTCACTTATTTTGGCCCGGTACCGAATTGGTTTGATTCGGTACCGATACCGTCCGAAACAACCAATACCGGTCGAAACAACCGGTCCAAACCGGTATTTGGGCCGGTACGAAAAATGCCTCTATCTATTCCGTTTTGAGTGGCGGAACGAGAAATACCGGTCGTTCCGTTGGAAAAGGAATGATATTGATAAGTCTGCTCTGTATCTCTTTAACTAAACAACATTGCCCACATAGCACATTAGAAAACATTGTTTGCTATCCAAAATACATGGTTTACACACAGCTCATTAGAAGCATTGCCCATACAACCCAAAATACAAGGTTTTCATATGACATTGTTTGTTGTCCTAGAAGATTAAATAATACAAAAGGCAAATACAATGCCCAAATAGCACATTAGAAGACCATCACATATGAGTCTTCTTCTTCTTCTTAGGAGTTATTTTTTTGGCAACCACTTCTTTGCCCTTGTGGCATGCAACAGTCCTGAGTGGTGTTGATACTTGATAGGGCTTGGCTTGTGCATGACACGGCTTGGCTTATGCCTTCTCCTGAACAACGATACAAGCATTGCATTGCATCAGTTAGATAAGTGGGATAGTACAATTTCACAAAAAATTTACCTTCTTGTCATAGGGCCAGGGTTGCTACTGACCATTGCGTTCTTCCGACCCTTGGGAGTGCTAGCGTATGCACTTTGTGGCCTCCCTTACTTAGCAGTTCTCTTTCTGTGATAGCACAAACCTAGGCCTTGTTCTTTTCAGCGTATCGTTGCGTTGGCGTATTGCTGTAGCAAATTTGACAACCCTCGAAATGAGGTCTAAAGATTATTAAAAAATAATTAAAAATAGTTTTAGAATCTTTGGAAGGACTACTAAAAGTCACAAAAAATTGTTACAGATTATCACAACATATAGGGTATATAAAAATAACAAAATTTGCTACAGTATTACACAACGGTACGTTACGCTGAATAGAACAAGGCCCTAGTAAACTACAGGACATAAGAAATCAAGAGTGGTCTATTTTTAGTTCTAGTTATAGGTATACTTTTTCTTGGTACCATTGAGGGAGCACTTGGCCGAGGTCTTCCTATGACCCAACTCCCCCACACCTCTAGGGATGGCAATCGGGTGGGTAACTCCGGGTACACCTCAACCGAACCCGAACCCGAAACCCGAAGGTACCGCCCATACCCGAACCCAAAAAACCACGGGCACAAAACCGCGCCCATACCCGAACCCGACGGGTACCCGATACCCGATGGGTACCCAAACCCGAAGAGAGGAAGGAGAGAGAGGGGAGGAGGAGGCGCAGGGGAGGCCTGGTGGCTGCCGACGCAGAGAGAAGCGAGGGGCTGGGCGTCGGGGCGGCGGCGTCGGGGCGTCGTCGTCGGGGCGGCGACGGGGCGAAGGGGCGGCGGCGTCTGGGCGGCGGCGGGAGGGCGGCGGCGGGGCAGCAGTGTCTGGGAGGAGGGTCGGCGGTGATGTGGTGCCGTGGTGGGCGGCAGCATCGAGGTCGACGGGGTGGAGCCAGGGGCGGCGTGGTGGAGGCGGAGGGACCAGCGAGAGGCGGCTGTGGCCTGTGGGGGTGGGGAATTGAGGATTAGGTTTTCATTTCACCTTTTATATATATATGTATAAAGGCGGACCCACATGTCAGTGAATTAGTTCGGGTAACCCATGGGTACCCATGGGTACGAATTGAACCCCTACCTGAACCCGAGTTATTCGGGTACCCAAACCCAAAAAGCCCATAGGTATAGGTTGCAACCCATACCCATGCCCATTGGGTCGGATACCCATGGGTAACCAAACCCATGGGTTTTCTGCCATCCCTACACACCTCTTACATTTTACCTTCCACTTTCTTTTACCCTTCTCTCGATATCCTTGGATCCTATTCTTCCTATGTCGCCCAACTGATCTTTTCCGCATTGGTGGAAGAAGCTTGAAGCCAATTTCCACCCTGGGCCATTGGGATTTGTCTGTCAATAGCTAAATGGTAGCTGCATAAGCCAGCTTGAAGCACCTCACAGAGAAGTATGGATGCAAAAACTCATCCATCTTATGATTTCTCATAGTAGTTATGAAGGCCAATGCATGAGGGCAAGGTTTTCCTTAAACTTTCCATTTCCTACGAGTGAACTCATGCCTTCCTAAGTGCACCACATGCCTCATTACCTCTAAGTCTTCACTGATCTCACATCCGCAGTATCTTTCCCATTACGTGTAACCTTCGAGTGTGACAATGCCCTAATCTGTGCATTGAGTTGTTGTATGACAACAGGGAGCATGTCACCTTGCAGTCTATCACCTATGGCCCTCCTTCTATCATACAAATTCATGTCATTGACCTAATAGTCTCAGCAAGCTCCGCAACTGGTAGGTCTTTTGTCTTTGATCCAGCTATTCCATGCCTCGGCAAGATTGTTTCTAATGTAATCACACTAGATGTCTTCACTGAACTTGCATCTCATCCAAAGCAAAGAGTGGTACTTAGCCAACCATGGCTTCACTGTAGGAGATGCATCATATACCTTGTTCATGTAGTGAGTTCATCTGTGTTCTCCGAATGATCTAGCATCAATGTACATATTCCCAAAAACTGAACCATGGAACTTCTTTGCAAAGTCATCCATCAAGTTCCTAAAGTACTCTTTATGCTTTGCCCATGTGTACATTGCCATCATTGCAATCTCAAGTGCCTTGCATGCATCTAAGCTAATTGCCAAGTGTGGGAGTTCCCCTATTGCCTTCTTGAGCTGCTGAATGAACCAGGTCCAATTATCCGTTGTTTCAGCCCGAAAGAAACCAAATGATATAGGAAGCATCCAGTTGTGGCCATCCAAACCAGTGGCATAAGCAAGGTGTCCATTCCACCTACTGTTTAGAGTTGTGTTGTCTATGCTCAAGTATGGTCGACACCCATTCAAAAATACATCTATGCTTGATTTGAAACAACAAAAGAATTAGTGAAAGTACATCTCATCACCATCTCCCTGCAAATCAATCTCTATGATAGTTACAAGGTTTCTCAGCTCTACCTCAGCCTTGAATCTATACAACATTTCAAAATTTGCTCCCATGTGCCAAAAATTTGCTCAAATGCCTTCTGTCTAGCAGACCACGCTGTTGAACACACTAAAGTCACATTGTACTTCTGCCCTAACTTCTGTTGAAGTTTTTTTGCCCCCATGTTAGATTCGTGCTTAAGAAATGGAGCTGCCTTGTCTGCAACCCAAAGATATGAGGCCATGCTTATCTTAACTCTGCCAGTTGATGCATACAAGTGCTCGAACTTATTCACATCTACCTACATGACATGACATTGGTTAGTACAATAGAATATATTGGAACACACATCAAGAGCAAAAAAAAAATAGTCAACACACACCCTGACTGATTTTCCATCACGTGACAACCTTGCCACTATGGCCCATGGACAACCCTCAACTCAAGCAATACCCTCTGAACCTATTTGGCGAAGTCTTCTCTATGGCCACCTCGAATTGAGCCACAATGGCATGTTGTCTTAGTGTTATTCTAAACTCAATAGTTGGATGCAAACTTCCCACTGCCATTGGAGGGTCCTCCTTATCGTACTGCACAAGAGCTTCACCAGGAAGCACATCATTTACTTGGTAGGTTGACCCTTCTGTGTTAAAGTCATCAGCATCCACACAGAGCTCGTCCCCCTGATTTACCCCATGTCCATGCCCATCAAATGCAGCACCAGTTTCAATCCTAACCCTGCCTGCCTTGTATCTATCTCTAAGTTCAATAAGCTTGTAGATTTTGTCGGGGATAAAATCACGGCCCATTGCCATGGCCCACTCCCTGACGGCCCAATCAAACAGCCTCCTAGGGCCCAACTCCCTAGAAGGTTCTATCAGGCTCATGAGCATCCCGCTGAACATCCTTTGGTTTGGCACGGTGCGTAATGGCCTAGGCTTCATGTTTGAGTCCGACTCGAACAAGAGTTCTGCACGGCTACGTGAAGGCCCGGACGTGGTTTCCCAGATTGGAACAGATGTTGTGATCCCCAAGAATTGGAGTATAACTTATTTACCTCGGGATGTATTTGGCATGCATACGAGTTCGTCACGTCCTCGTGGTTAGCCCGGCCTGATTGTCCCTTGGTAGGTCGGTTGTTCAACACTATATAAACAGGGCCCCTACGGCGTGTGGAGAGGGACTTACAGCCAGTTTAGGTTTTCTTTTATATTACAGGGAGATGGGCTTTGGGCTTGAGTCCCATTGGGCTTGATTAGCACAAACCGAACTGGATGTAAAATCGCCCGAGCTGGCGTGGCTGGCCAGGAAGTGAGATGGACGCTGGCTCGATAGGAAGAGAGATTACGGTTTGGGTCACGTTAAAGGTTGACCAAGGTTGCGAGGAGTTCGGCCAATAGAGACAGAGGTCCGATCGGCAAGGATACAGGTGGTCGGATAGGATTAGAGTTTTGGTTTGTTAGACCATGGTCGGCCCGACCAGGCGGCAGGGAAAGGTGGATCGATTTGGGTTAAAGTCAAGGAGAGGGGAGGAGTCCGAATTGGAGGATGCCAGGGTTTTGATCGGGACACTAGTTCGGGTGTGGCCGGGAAAGATTAGGTTTCAGAGTTCGTCGGTCGAGAGGGACATTCGACGGGCGAGGGTTATGACGGAGGTCAACCGAAACTGGGGTTTCGGGTGAGAGAGAATAGAAAGGTGGAGTCGACCTAAGGTTTAGGGTTTTGGACAAGGGAGGGGTGGACGACCGATTCGACCAGGGAATTAGGATTCTGGTCGAGCTAGTTTTCAGTCGAGAGAGAGAAGATTAAAGTTCCAACCGAGGAACGAATAAAAGTGAGGAGAGAGACTTTGTATTTGAAATCGTAAAGTTTGGAATTTTTTTCCTAAATTGTAAATCATAATGAAAATAACTAATAAAACAAATTCTTATATGTAAATAATTGTTTGAAAATTGAGGGGTTTTCATATAGAAAACAATAGAAATTATTTTAACTTGGTTTTTATTTTTAAAGAAAACTTGGGACATTCTAATATTTATTAGGATGTCACACCTGCCAACGCAGGCCACAGCTGGGTCCAGCTAGAGGCGGACTAAACAATCTCGACGGCTGGGAGCCGTCGTGACTAGCCAATTGGGCTGGGCCAAGTGTATTGCTCGGCCTGCCAAGGATCTTTCCATAGGTCGTGCCTGGTTTTCGATTTGTTTATGACGGCTGGTCTGTAGCCGTCGAGATAGCTACTATCGATGGCCAGGCCGTCGATATAGGTCATCTCTCTCGACCACTCTATCTCGACGGCCAAATCTCGACGGCCGGCTGTCGAGATTTATCTATCTCGACGGTTTCTGTACTTTTCTCGACGGCTTTGGCCGTCGAGATTTTCCGCGATCCGCGTGGTGACATGTTCTTCCTCGTGCACGATGGCGGCGGGTTCTCCCTGATGGACGCTTTCTTCAACGCTATGACCCCTCTTCTACAGCTAGGCGACGGCGAGAGCTACCCGCGTATCAGTATAGCAAAGGTGGTGGTATCATCAGCGACGGCGAGCCACTCGGTTGTCGCCATGATCAACAATCGCGACATGTTGGAATAGTCCCACATTGGTTAGTGAAAGGGCCTCAGCATGGTTTAAAAGGGTGGGTGTGCAACACCTCATTAAGCTAGCTTTTTGAGGAAAGATGTAGTGAAAAAGACCTAAAGCCCGCTGCCGTATGTTGGACGGGCCTGTGTATGCAGCAGGCCAACAGCCTGCGGGTGCTCGGCAGGCACGCCATGTGGGTGGCCGACTGGCCGCGACATCAAGGCAAACACCTGGTCGTGGTTTCCACCTGCCGACCAGCCGGAGAGATCAATTCGTACATAGTGACGAGTGACGACGATCATGAGAGGATCGGAAATCGTCGACGACATCGCATTCGACGGGCCAACAGCCCAACACCGCCCCGACCCCCGAGGTGATACGCATAGAATGCCCCATCATCCAACGCCGAAAATATCAGCATGGGGAACGAATCACGCGATATCTGGTCGAATCCAATCAGGCAAGCTGCTGATGGTGAAGCGCGGGGTCGGCGCGCCTCGGCCTCGTGAGTGGTTCCCGCTGGTTTCACTTGGCAGAGATCGACGACGTCGGCTTGAAAGAACGGACTCTCCGGCTCGTGGTCCTCAATGCGGAGCACGTTGGCGGTTGCCATGGCCGGTGGAAGAAGCTCTACGGCGGCGGCGGCGGCCTCGACGGTAGTGCGCTGTTCGTCGGCACGCCGCTCTCCACGTCTGTCCCGGCTGGGCACGGCGAAACTGGGGCTCGAGCAGACTGCATCTACTTTCTGAATTGCCGCGCGTCTGGTGACTGGTATCATATGTTGGTTGCCTCGGTAATCCCCTCGGGCCTCGCCGGCGGCGATCCGGCGTGTACAGCATGAGAGATCGCGCCGCCACCGGTGGCGCCGGCCGGCGCAGCCGCTGCTGCGGGATTAGTTTGAGAGCTAGCTTGCAGGCACGCTCGCAGCTCAGTTCGCTAGCTGACGAGTGATCCGGCGCTGGTACTACTATTGTATGAATGGCGTGTCACCGTTTGGCAGTTGACAGTTGCGCGTCAGTTGGATCATCATGGATTAATTGTACAGCCTACGTCGCGTCTGCGCAGTTCGCACGAGCACAGAAGGTCTTAAATTAGAGTTAGCTAACCGAGAGCTCCGTCGATCCACCATCTATGCGATCCTCGATTAGGTCAAAAAAAATTACTCCCACCGTTATGAAACGGTATTCGTTTTAAATATTTATATGGTACGTCTCCAATATAGAACTGTGGGGCCATAAAAACTTTTAAAAATTTATTTATAATGCATTAAAAACTATAATACTATGAAAGTTCTTTTTAAAACAAATCTATCTATACGAGTTTTACATTCTCAATCTAAATAATTTAGAAGTTTTCTATGAATAAAGTTAATTTTAAAATTTTGACTTAGGACAGGTCTAAAACGACCACTATTTCATAACGGAGGGAGTACAATACTTGTCAACACATATGCTGCTAATAAAGAACGGGCTAGCAAAATTATGGGTCTTCTCCTCCGCGTCTTCGCCCACACCACCCCTTTGCGCCATTCGATGCTCGTGCCACCTCTCCAATCCCCTTCTCTCCTTTGCCACACAGGATAGCATGGTGCCTTTGCCACACAGGATATATAGCATGGTGGGTAGGAGGCAAGAGGCGGCAAGTTGTGGGAACATACAAAGGCGATGGAACGACGGACACATGTTATTTATTGGTATCGGTGATCAAAGTTAGGGTAGAAGGAGCCAACATGGCGGCAAGAGGAAAGGGTGGAGCAGCAAGGTGCCGAGGCGGCAGGGGTGTTACCACCGTGGCTTGTGGTGGGAGCCTCGGAGGCAGCAGGGCAGTGTGGGAGACGCAAAGTTTATCTGAAGAGGAGTGAGAGTGGAGATGGATTTGCTGGGAGGGGATTTGTCGCTATCCTACCATTGCCTGGGAGCTCCCAACAAAAAAAAAAAACAAAACAAAAACCGTAACCTCTATCTACTATATTTCAAGGAAGTGCATTAATGATTGCATATAATGCATGTTATGTGTGTATATATAAGCTTGGTGTGGGGCGTCAAATGGTGAAGGTGTGGAGCTGGACGATGTTATTAGAAGCGATGGCGTTCGGTGGGAGGCTGGCCGTGCTGGCGGTGGCGCTGCCCCTGCTCCTCTCGTCGGCGGCGAGCGGCGCCGACGCTCAGCCGATCGTGCCGGCGGTCATCTCGTTCGGCGACTCCACCGTCGACGTCGGCAACAACAACTACCTGCCAGGCGCGGTCTTCAAGGCCAACTACGCCCCCTACGGGCACAACTTCGAGCGCCATGAGGCCACCGGCAGGTTCTCCGACGGCAGGATCGTCACCGACATCACCGGTTGTTGCACGCGCTGGCTCATATATAGTACATATATATACATATATATCCTTCGATCTCTTGGGATGTTGTGAGCTGTAACACTAATGTACGTACGTGTTGCTGTTGCAGTTCAAACACTCGGCTTTGAGAGCTACGCGCCGCCGTACCTCAGCCCGTCGGCGTCGGGGAAGAACCTCCTCATCGGCGCTAACTTCGCCTCGGCGGCGTCCAGCTACCACGACGACACGGCGGCCATGTATGTAAGTAATAATATATGATTACTGATTACATGTGCGATTATGCATAGAGCAAGAAGCTTTGTTTGGCTTAGCAAATATATGTGTACAGGATGCCATCACGTTGAGCCAGCAGCTCAAGTACTTCAAGGAGTACCAGGCGAAGCTGGCGGCGGTGGCGGGGCGCGGCGAGGCTCGCTCCATCCTCTCCGGCGCGCTGTACGTCGTCAGCACCGGCACCGGCGACTTTATCCAGAACTACTACCACAACGCCTCCCTCTCCGCCCGCTACGACGTCGACCGCTACTGCGACCTCCTCGTCGGCATCTTCTCCGCCTTCGCCGACGTCAGTTCGCCGTCATCTTCTCCTTCTTCGTTCACAGACCGCCGCTGCTGATCGTCGTGAACTTGTGATTCATCGATGCAACAGAAGCTGTACAGGCTGGGGGCGCGGCGGATAGGCGTGGCGTCGATGCCGCCGCTGGGCTGCTTGCCGGCGACGATCCGGCTGTACGGCGGCGGCGGCGATGGGTGCGTGCGGCGGCTCAACGGCGACGCCGAGGCCTTCAACCGGAAGCTGAACGCCACCGTGGAGGCGCTCGCGAGGCGGCACGCCGACCTCAAGATCGCCATCTTCGACATCTACACGCCCCTCCTCGAGCTCTCCGAGGCGCCGGCGACGCAAGGTCCGTGCTGGTCTCGCTCTCGCCGCCATGATCGATCCTCGCGTTCCCATGAGGCTATGACTCTTCCATGTTACTCTTGAGTCCTGACCCATGCTGCGGTGGTTAATTAACGGACTAGGCTTCTCGGAGGCGAGGAAGACGTGCTGCCCGACGGGGACGGCGAGCACGCGGGTGTACCTCTGCAGCCCGGAGGCGGCGGCGGCGGCGGCCGGGATGTGCCGGAACGCCAGCAGCTACGTGTACTTCGACGGCGTGCACCCGTCGGAGGCGGCCAACGTGTACATCGCCGAGTCCATGGCCTCGGCGAGCGTCGGCTTAGTCACGTAGGGGTCAACATGTGCTGCCATGCTGGCCCCCAGGCACCGTCTACGGCTCACTGCTGCAGCTCATTGATTGGTGTCGCAGGTCGAGTCAGGTGTCAGCGTTGCCTGAAATAATGTCTCCCGAGGAGTCATTTGGGCCCAACAAAAATACAACGTAATATTGAGTGTGAGTGCTTGGAATTCGTATCCTCTGCCTTGGGCTGCAATAGAAAAATTTGTCACATCCCACTCAGGATATGCTTAGGGATGAAACCGATGTGGTTTGATTTACGGGTGTGGTTTGATTTTAATTATAATGCAAAAATCAAGTTAAGAATCTTTAAAAAACTTGAAAAGGCTAAAGAAATTATTTAAAAATATTTTAAAAAAATCCTACGGAGGCTAAAAAAGTTATTATAAAATGTTAAAATGAATGACAGGCATAAAAATAAAATTTTATAAACCATACCATAACCGCAAATCAAAGAAGGATGTAGCCTATCCGCTAGGTCAGCTAATTAATCCAACCTATTAAAATATTTATAAATAAGTCCATTCTAAACTCGTCGGGCTTTAGAGCATGTACAATGGTACAAATCAAATGTCTCTAAGCCGTCTATAAGGTTTGCCACGTAGGATGGATAATGATGTGGAGGAAAGGGAGTGCGCATAGAGAGTTGAGCCGTCTCCAATGCAAGAGATGACTCTACGCATGAATTAAGAAATCTGTGTGTGATTAAGTGGCATAAAAAATGTGTAGCTGTCTCTTAAGCCATCTCTAACATTGTATTAGTTATCTCTAAATCATCTCTATAAGTGACATGGCAATGATTAGAGATGGTTATTGTCTCAACCATTTTGCACGCTGCGATTTGAAAAGGACGGTCAACATATCCGCTGGGTGCCATTGGCGCCTACACTCGACTCGGAGCTAGAGCTGCGAGCTATGAACAAGAATACGGCTAGCTTAGTCCGCTATGCACAACAATGGCCCTCTTTGATAGCTTGTTTAGTTTTAATTTAGTTTTTGTTGGGAAATTTTGACCACCTTTGAAAGTGGTATGCAAAGGCTAAATAAATTATTAAAAAAATATTTTTAAGATCTTTGAGAAAACCCTACAAAGTTATTTAAAAATTATTTCCAAAAAATAAAGTGAATGGTGTATATAAAAATAACAAAAGTTACAATCCCAACAAAAACTAAACTAAAACAAGATATCAAAGAGGCCTAATATCTCCTGATATCTAACCCATGACCATGATTAATTAGCTGCAGCTCAATCTTGTGAAACGAAGATTAACCCAAGACCATGTGAAACGAAGGCTATTAGCTGCAGCTCTGCCCTTGCTTTAATTTGTCTATAGCTACATTCGTCTTATTAAAAATTAATTACAAATATGTAAAAATATAAGTAATACTTAATTAACCTACATTTAATAATAAACCAAATCATAGCAAAATAAATGATATTTACATAACTTTTTTAAATAAGACGAATGGTCAAACATGTTTTCAAAAGTGAACAATGACTTCTTTTTAGAACGGAGGGAGTACATTCCAGTTGCGAGCTATTCTTGGGTTGCCGGCTTGCCGCAAATCCGCTAAAAAATTGCGAATAGTGGTGGGGGAGGAGAAGCACCTGCACCCTTGCATGCGGCAGAGGTTGATAGCTGCGGATGGCCCGCAACCCGCTCCATCTACACCCCTAGATATGCTAGTATATTATATATTATAAAGTAAGGCTACTTTCTTCTTTCTTAAAAAAATACCTGTTTGAGTGCCTGCCAAATTATATATCCCTTTATATAAAAAACTAACGCAATAGACATGTTCTAAGTTAAAGTTTTAAAACTATTTGTCTATGATAATCCTTTGAACTACTTAGAACAGGTACATAAAAATTAAATATCTTGCATATAGATTCGTCTGAAAAAATGTTTTCATAATATCATATTGATTGTGGTTGAATAAATTTTAATAGTAATTAGTTGTCGAAGTTGTATTTCGAAGGTCGTTGTCCAAAATACCAAGTTTTTGTGACATGGAGGGGGGTAGTAGGGAAGTAAGGGTTTGAATGAACTTTAAAGTCACGTTACAATTAAGATATTGGGAAAAAAATTCTTAAGCTACCACCATCAGAGCTCAACAGTTGTTACAAAAATAAAAGTGCGGTCGGAAGAGATATTTCCCACGTGTTGCATCTCATATCTTGCGAGTAGGGCTAAACTTTAATTCGTAACTCATGAACAGCTCGTGCTCAGATTGAAAAAAGCTCAGGCTCGGGCTCGACTAGTTTGCAAACGTGTACGTGTTGCATAAGATTTCTAGCTTGCTCCAAAATATGAATATAGGCTGAGCCAAGCTTGGCTCGCTTATGGCTCGCTCGCGGCTTGTTGGCCTGATCCAACAAGTCAACAACTAGCTAACAATCTGTCTTCATGTGGCCTCCTAGAATTTCAGCCTAATCACCCATCACCAATAAAGTTAACTCTAGTTCTCCCTAGCGATCACACATCCCTGGCGCCCACCATTCCCTACCCTTGCCACGGCAACCAACAAAACCCCTCTCCCTCACGCCAAGGCAGCAGGCGAATCTCTCCCTCTTCCTCAGCCTAGGCCAACACCATAGTGGCATGTCAGCTGCCTTCTGTGCAACGGCAAGGTCATCATATCGAGGCAGGTGGCGCCTTCAACAATGCCTCCTCCATCAACTCCTCCTATGTCACCCTCCTTGGCAACCGATGCCGGCGCTGCCTACCTCCTGAGACAACGACAATGACTACCAGATCGAAGGTGCGGCGCCTCTAACCACTTAATGGCACCTTCCCTTTTTCCTGACCGATGAGGTTGTGAAGTCTTCCAATGGGGAAGGGTAATGATGACAAGCTTGGTCACACCATAAACAAGGACAATTAGTTGTTGCTCTCCTTCTCGTGTGTCCCTTTCCTCTCTCAGTCTCACCTAGTCAACGTATCATTGCTCATGAGCTTTATCGAGCCTGAGCCTAGTAGGCTTTCTAGCTCGGCTATATGAGCGAGCAAAACGAGTCCGAATCTGGGTAGAAAGAAACCTAGCTCACTCTAACTCGACACACTTCCATCCCTACTTGCATGATATGAATAGACCGACTTTGCCTTGGTGTAGATATCTACAAAATATGTTGTTGCACTCTTTCCATATATTCCATGAGCTATGTATAAATGAAGTGCTTGTCCAAATCATAGGTAACTATTAGGTAAGAAACGAGTGCCGAGTACGTGATTAGAAGCCATGATCACCAATGCCATCCAACTTAGAACTTTTTTCACCGCTATATATTCACATCTTCTTTTCACTATTTATTTTTATTTCTCTCCCTACTATTTTATTTACTACTGTACTGTGTACTTTTAAGCTAGGACCTATCGACATGCTCATGTTACCATGCGCTTTTGGTTCAATGGTTCGGAAAAATGTGGGACTTCTTGTTCTCTTGGTCCGTCGTGGGGTCAGACTTCAGAGGAGGACGCAGTTGGGCAGCAAAGCAGTTAATTAGCAGGGTCCTTAACTGATGTGCAGCACAGAAGCAGCAGGCCAGCCGCCTATACGGGCACTATATATCAAATCCGACAGCTGAAACCAGTGACAACGTCTAAACGGAAATCAGTCTATGCCCTAGTCATTTCTGTCAAGCTCACTAGTCGCGATTCACGAAGGGTCCAGCTGCAAATACCATCTAGTTTTACAGCTGCCATAGTAGGACAGGAAAGTGTCGCTCGCAACCCATCGCATTCCATCGTTCAGTATATAACTTTTTTTTCGTCCTTGTACCGGAGCCCAAACACCCTCAATTTAAGAGTGGAGAATTGGGTAACTTGGGTGGCACCGTCCGGTCCCGTAAGCCGTTGTTGATGGGCTAAGTCTGATCCTGTTGCTTGCGCAGTACGCCCCCCTCCCCCGCGTGCACTAGGTGGCGCCCGTGTGGCAGCCTTAGCTATCCTTAAATGATGCCTTTTGCGAGAAGGAATCCCCCGCGTGCACTAGGTGTAACCCTACTTCGCTGCATCTCTGCTGATCGCCAATAGTGGCTAGGGTTTCTAATAGGCGTGGGGAAATTCAAAATACTGGTTACACCCAAGATAATGATACCTTTTTGGTGGACAAATACAACACTTTCCTCTTATGACACACCAATGGCAGCTTAGGCAAAGCTTCTTCATGCTCGGCTAGCATCCCTCCTAACCTCTTTGTATTTCTGACTTGATGGCAATGTAAGGCTAGACGTAGGGTTGTTATCCCGGCAGCGAGAGACCCTAACCAGAGTTAAAAAAATCGTTGTGTCTCCTTGTCATGGTTTTCACTGGGTTTTCCGTGAGTCCTCAAGCCTATGAATGCCCTAGTACGGCGGGAAAGGGGACCCATTGATCCCCAGTTCATCAAGTAAGCTCGGCATCTACGAGTTCTGGCTCTGAAGGCACTTATTTTGCACAAAACCGATGAGACGTGTGTTCTAATGGCTTCCAAGAGGAGGTACCAACCCTAATTGATAAACGATATTTTAGCATCTCTTCTCTCCCCCTCATCTAGTCGCCCATGCCAGTCGCCCTTCCCTTTCTACTCGATGCTACCGCCCAATTGATTGCCCTTCCTAAACTACCAAGTCAACCGCCTAACCCTACTTCTTTGCATCTCTACTAATCGCCAATAGTGGCTAGGGTTTCTAATAGGCATGGGGAAATTCAAAATACTAGTTACACCCAAGATAACGATACCTTTTTGGTGGAAATAAAAAAGTTCTTTGTATGCACACAACATCGAATCTCTAGGGTTGCGTTTGGTTTGGGGTTAGATTAACGGATTCGGGACATACATGCCATTACAAAGTTGCCTTTCAATAGAACTGTCACCGCAAAGTGTCTAATGTCATGTGGGCCATTGTAAAGTGGTGAAATCGGCGTAGATGCAATTATCAGCCATGTACGTTGGATTTCTAATCAAATACGAACTAAAATACTCCCCCCCCCTCTCTCTCTCTCTCTCCGGCCTCTCCCTATCGCTCTCACACACACATCGCCGCCTGGAAAGAAGATGGTGTGCCGGTGGCGCGAAGTTCCTCCTCGAGCCAACGACGATTTCCTCCTCAGGTTGGTGAGCTCCTTCTCGGTCGAAGCATAGAGATCCTCCTCGGCCTGGCAATGAGCTCGTCCTTCACCTTGTGGCTCGTGCTTGTTCCCAACATGCGTCACCGGAATCTACGACGAGGGTGGCAAGGCGGGTGGAATTGACGATGAGGGTGTTAGGGGTGGTCGAAATTGGGGACAAGGGTGGTAGAGGCTACCAGAATTGGGGATGGGGTGGTGACAATGGCCAGAATCGGGGATTAGGGTGGCGACGACGACCAGATCCATCGATGAGGGTGGCGAGGGTGAATGGATTCGTTGTTGGCGGTGGACACCCTGGTGCGCGCCACGTGGGAGGTCACCGGCGCAGAGGGAGGTCATTGGTAGGAGGAGGTCACTAGCGTGGACAGGGCCATTGGTGATGGCGATGGCAGTAGAGAGAGAGAGAGAGGTGACAGAGGGAGGGGAGAGGAATGGAGAGAGGGAAAGGAGGAAGAAGCTGGAGAGAGGATGACAGGTGGGATCGTTGTATATTACACTGTATTTCGATTTCGTATATGCTCTAAATCATCGGTAATGGCATATATGTAGGTTTTGACACTTTTGTGATGGCGCCTCCAGCATGCATAAGACACTATGTAATGACACTTTTATTTGAGGATGACTTTGTAATGACATACATGCATCTTTTCCTAGATTAAATGGGTTTGCTAATCTTAACCTAGCCAAATTATCTTAATGCAGCTTAATTTAAATTTTGTGTCTGGCAATTTGAATAGTTAATCTGCACTGATTGGTTGGATTGGTGGGGTTAAAAGATAATAATTAATTTATCCCACCCATCCAAGTTTGGTAATTAGTTCAGTTAATCTAGTTGGATTGGTGGGGTTAATAAAAAAGAATTAAGCTATTCCACCCTTTAGCTGGGTTAACTAATACTAGGTCAGTGGGGTTATACGATGCTGAACTTACTCCCATCTAATCTAGGATTGTTTGATAAGTTAAGTCCTTAGAGCATCCCCAGCAGAGCCCCGATTTTACAGTAGCGACGCACTGGCGGGTTGGAAATTCAAACGTGCGCAGGCTGCTGTGCGTTCTGGAAATTCAAACTCGCGATTACTGTAGCGACGCAGGGAGTTGATGCAGGAGCTGCTGTGCATGCTCTTACTCCGTCTCTTAACTCCGAACCAAACTTAACCTAGGATTTTTGGTACGATGTTTATATAAGGAGCTCCCAATATTGAAGGATGTGCCACTAACTGCATGCGGCAACATGGAACTACCAAAGAAATGGAAGTGCGAGGTCGGAGCACACGCACGGCATGTAAACCTGGTGGTCCTAAAACTCACAAGGTTCTTCAAAGCCAGCTCTGCACGAAACGAGGGTGTGAAGTCTCAACCAAAAAAAAGGGAAACGGGTGGTTGCCACATTAATGACATGGCTACCAGGTCATGCATGCAAGAGGACAATGCGGCGGCGATCAAAAATGGTTCCAGGTCTTCGCAGAACAGCGCAGCGGCTGTACAGATGTGAACCGCATCTTGCGTCGCTGATAGATTAGCACTTTCAAAGCATGCAACTATGCAAGTATGAATCCAAGCTGTGTAGCCTCTGTTCCAGCATAAACAGAGAAATGCCTCCAGGCTTTAGATACCATTTTACACATTTGACAAGAGAGACGTACCAAAAGTCGTTGGGAACAAAAAGAAACACTAATCTTTGTGTTAAAGAATATTTTTCCACATGTATCGATCTATGAATGTCTAGGACATGTGATCTAAAATTTATACTCAGCACTATTTTTGTTTCTAGGTATAATCACTTCTATCTTTTTTCTCTCCTCTTCAGTACTCCTAATCAGTCAGAATTATACTACCCTCAATCTTGCAAGGGCACCAAGAAAGGTGATGGACCGATTCGACAAATGAAGCTTCCTTCAATGCATCTTCTCTGCGGTCTGTGGTGTGCGACACAAAGAAATTAATGATGCTCAGCTTTGTTATATATGAATCGCATTAATTGTTTGGCAGCAATATATGAACTTTGAAAATAAAAACAATGTAGCAGTGCGGACATTTATGATCTCCAAAAGCAGTTTGATACAGTACAATATAGAAACACAGACAATCAGTCACCATATTAAGCCATGCATGGACTGCTAATGTGGCAGGTAAGTTTTTATTTTTTTTCTTTTTTATTTGTATCTTTTTATTAGCATATCCGATTACCGAACCGATTCTAAAAATGGATTTCTAACATTTTTTCGAACAAAACTAGACCACACTAGCTATATAAATTTCAAAATAATTAAATTTCAAAATATTCACCTACTAAACACTCAAGCAAACACTGTCTCTGCATCTGCACATCCCGTATCTCACCAGCCTGGCTGAGTTGAACGGGCCAGGCTCGTGAGAGAATGACAACCAATCAGCCTATAACTGCATGCGGCAACATGGAACTACCAAAGAAATGGAAGTGCGAGAGGTCGGAGCACACGTACGGCATGTAAACCTGGTGGTCCTAAAATTCGCATAATTCAAACTTCAAAGCCAGCTCTGCACGAAACGAGGGTGTGAAGTCTCAACTAGAAAAAGGGAAACAGGTGATTGCCACATTAATGGCATGGCTACCAGGTCATGCAAGAGGACAATGCGACGGTGATAAAAAATGGTTCCAGGTCTTCGCAGAACGGCGCAGCGGCTGTACAGATGTGAACCGCGTCTTGCGCCGCTGATAGATTAGCACTTTCAAAGCATGCAACTGTGCAAGTATGAATCCAAGCTGTGTAGCCTCAGTTCCAGCATAAACAGATAAATGCCTCCGGGAACAGAGATACCATTTTACACATTTGACAAGAAACACTAATCTTTGTGTTAAAGAATATTTTTCCACATGTATCTATGAATGTCTACGACATGTGATCTAAAATTTATACTCAGCACTATTTTTGTTTCTAGGTGTAATCACTTCTATTTTTTTTCCTCTCCTCTTCAATACTCCTAATCAGTCAGAATTATACTATCTTCAATCTTGCAAGGGCACAAAGAAAGGTGATGGACCGATTCGACAAATGAAGCTTCCTTCAATGCATCTTCTCTGTGGTCTGTGGTGTGCGACACAAAGAAATTAATGATGCTCAGCTTTGTTATATATGGATCGCATTAATTGTTTGGTAGCAATATATGAACTTTGAAAATAAAAACAATGTAGCAGTGCGGACAGTTTGATAGTACAGTACAATATAGAAACAGAGAGCTTGATTGGAGCACCCTAGTTTCACATTAATCAGTTTATTTATCGACCCGTTCTTTTCAACTTATTTATTTGTGACTAAAATCAACCTCTTCAAACTATTTCAGAAAGTTTTTAAAATTTAGCTATCAGCAAATAAGTAGATCGGTAAATCACATAAGTAAAAAACAACACCTACATGCACATCAAAAAATAGTTGGCTCACTCACAATGGGACGGTACGTAGTGTACTAGTGTCGTACTGAGCAAGAGTAAGATCGTGTTTGGAAGCAATGTATTTTATAGTTTCTAAGCAGAAGCATAATTTACGAGAATACCATAATATTATTTGCGCAGAGCTTCAAAAGAACGTGTTTAGGAAATAATTGTTTTTTGCCACTCTCCAAGATGACCTCTTACTATTTTGCCACTCCGTATGTATTACATATGGGTCCATCTGTGTATATGACAGTGGGCCAGAGTGACAAAATGGTAAGGGCCAATGTTGAGGGTGGCACTGCATAATAAATGTTGCTTAGCAAAAAAAATTGTTGGAGGGGGTGGTTAGCCTAACTTAGATCTTGTTTATTTCAGTTGAAAGTTGCTGAAAACTTTAATATAAAAAAGTTGTGACCACTCGAAAGATGTCTTAAAAAGTTCCAAAAATTATACAAAAAATATTTTACGGACTCTAAGAAGAATTATTTAAAACCTGGCAAAAATAACTATAAAGTATTACTTCATTTGATCAATACAAAAATAACAACTTTTCATTTTATTTAATTTAAGAAGGCCTTAAGTTCCGTCCTTAGATACTTTATACCATGAGGTGTTTGACTAATTTGGTATTTTATACCATGAGAATATCATGGTTATCAATACCATGAATATTTTGGAGTATTAAAAAGTTTGGTTTTATCTAAAGAGAAAATTGCACCATTAGTCCACAAACTTGTCCCGACTGTGCACATAAATCCGTAAGTATCGAAACCGCTTATTTAGGTATTCAAACTTGCGAAACCGTTGCAATCAGGTACATAGACTAGTTTTTTATGCTAATTTGGTGATGTCAACTGTCGTGTCAGCGCCTACGTGGCAATTTTTTCCTTACTTTTAATGTGGGAGCTCTCACGTACATCGTTTGTGCATGCGAGGAGAGGTAGAGAGGTGAGAGGGAGAGAGATGACAAGTAGGTTCCACATTAAAAGTAAAAAAGAAAAAAAAATGTCAAACATGACAGTCCACGTCATCAAAACAGCCTAAAAAACCAGCATTTGGACCTGATTGTAATGGTTTCCCAAGTTTAGATATCTAAATAAACGATTTCGATACTTACGGATTTATGTGCACAGATAGGACAAGTTTGCCAACTAATGGTTTCACTTTTTTGAATTTTATTGTGTTTCAATGATCCATATTTTTTTAAAAAAAAACAAGCAAAGTTTGTTTGATCCATGCACAACTAAGATAGGAGGTAAACAACTAGCTGGCATGTGTGGCTTCCTAGTGCCCTGCAGCCGCCGTGCCCGCCAGCTTTTTTTTTTTTTTCAATGGATGCCACGTGTTAGCGCCAAAGAGCTCCCGCCGTGTGGGGTGGTAGAACGATGTCAACTATATTTGCAATTGAAGGCAGTGTAACCAGTGTTACAAATTTACTCAATGTATGGTCCACAAATGCTGCTTTACACTATGTAGAACTGGTACATAATAACTTACATTATCTAGAAGGCTAGAACTGATCAGAGTCGCCTGTGCTGCTTGAATATATAAGACTCACCATTCTGGGAGGAACGGCCAGAGCTGAATGGATCTGTTTCAGCTCATCAATTCACATTGTGCAATATAATCATCAAAAGATGACCTAGTGCCCATCTGAACAAATTCAAAATTTAAATAAAATTCCTTATCACTATTAAGAAAGCATGATCTTTTTGTTCAACTTTAGGATAACATCTTCAAATGCCTCACGGCCATCAAAATGATGCCCTCTATTAATCCAGTTTAGCAATCTATCATGAAAATCAGTTACAAAATCTCTATCATGACCTGCCTCATTCAGCTCTTCAAACAATGAATCTACACACTTGAGCAAGTATGGACCTGTCTTGTTTTTGAGTTCTCTGACAAAATGACAGGATGTATCTTCACATTCAAAGATCACTGCAGACATATGTTCAATAATGTCAAGCCAGCTAAAGATGAGACGTGCACCACTTAAAGCACATATTTCAGTAAAACCTCTGCAGCTGGCTGAAAAACCATCATTGCCGACATAAGCTTTTCCTTTTCCCTGCACCTCATTTACTTTCAGAATTACCCCAGTGCTTGTGTAACGCAGAAGTTCATCGCAGCCTTGCTCATGAATGCAACTAGAGGACACGAGCAACACTCCTAAAGGTATCTGTAAATGCAGAAAGTTAAGGCATGGCGGAGGAAAAACTGGCAGTTTTTCATGTTGCCCTTGACTAACGGTGTTTATGCTACAAAATTTCATACAGCGGTCATCAAATTCTTTAATTAGGGAATTGACAGTGTCGGCCGACACATGAAGTTTCTCTGTATCCCCAACTGTGGGTATTCGCAGCTTCCTCCTGTGATGTACAGTACTGGTATGGTGTGCATAACTTCGGTTGTTCCTGGCCCAAGAGTGCGACAGCTCCAAAATATTGTTAGCTAGCATCTGACATTGATCTTGGTTGGAAGGGCATAGCACCCAAGAAAGGTAAAGGGCTGCTCTCTGAGCAAGACTGGCATCACTTACTGATTCATTGATTACCTCTTTGGATAATGTTTCTGATAAATAACCTTGTGAACCTTCCCGATGAAATAACAAAGCACTAGCAAAATTGAACCAGATAGGATAATTTATCATCATTGACCTGCAGCACCATGGTTAAAATAGGTAAAAATTAGCTTTGAATTAGAAAAAATGCAAAGAATCATGATAGTAGTGTTTGTATGTTAGCATACCAAGCAGAATTATATTTGAAATCAATCGACCCCTTTGATGTTTGTGATTGTAAGTTTTTCCATAAAGAGTGACCTGTTCTTGTTTTGCCCAAATAAACCATAGTTTCTATGTAAGAAACAAGATCCAAAAATCTTCCACACGATATGGGCCCAGTTATTATGGCAAGCAAATCCCTGTGTTGGCTTGGGAAATAAGCATGTGAAAAGGGAAATTTCTGCCCCAATTCCATGGATATTCCCCATGCCATTGGTTCAAAAAGAACATCCAACACTGATGACACCACTGCAGTGTGAAGTTCTAGTACAGAACTGAGACCCCTGCATAAATACATAGCAGAATTTTATAAGAACATATACTTCAGCAAACGCACAAGATAAAATACAGAGTTGTATAAATACAACATACTTAACAGTGTTTGGATAGAATGCCATTTAGAGGAAAATGCTACAGATGATTAAAAATAATCAAGTTTTCCAGTTAATATAGTTTCGATTTACATAAAAACAAAAAATTAACTGACAATGAAGTTTAGCAACAAATATTTGCACCCATCTATATATTTTTCAGACAATTCAAAATTCAAAACCAAAGTCTGTAGATTTCCTTGGGTTGTGCTCACCACCCAGTTTTTAGTAATGAATTTCACCTTTTGCAGTTCTATTTATAATTGTAAAAATGTGGAGAAGATGAATGAAAGAAACACGACAAAGAGTGTTAATACAAAAGCATAGAGCATGTACTGAGTATTTTCAGGTGTGAACTTACGTCATAAGAAGCCAGATATGTAACAACGATCTCATCTCCATAAACATGTGTGGGGAGCAAACTAAGCATATTACAATCACACGCCATGCCATCCGATTACGTAATTCTTTTCTCAGACAAAGCAAGGGCCTTCTAATTGCTTCCTGTAGCATCACTGAAAGATCCTGTTTTAGAATTGATGGATCAAGATGCCATAAAAGGACCCTACCAAAAGAGAAGATGTGATATCAATCAGTAGACTATGTAAAAGAAATGGCAGGCAATGTTTTGCTGAAGTCCAGCCAAACACAGAATTCATAACCTTGAGTAAGCATAAATAAGATGTACAAACTGAAATATTGTACTAACAGTGTAAAGCCAATAGAAAAGTTTGGACTTTTAAGTAGGAGGGGGGAACCGGAGAAGACCAGAGGAAAATTTTATAGACTAAAACCAAAAGATCAATGTACACTTCCAGGATCCACATTGCATTTTTACCACAATTTCCTCATTTGATCATTCCTATGACATGTTCGCAGCCAAGAAATTGTGTGTATTTCAGTCTTAAAGACAGCACAATGTCAGCATATATCGTACTGATTCTGTAATCCTTAGTCTTGGTAACAATTGATCATGAAGATGTTAGGGACCCTGTTAGTCGATACATAGTTGTCCCAAGCATACCTTAGCGGGATTGAATGATGACTAGGAAGCACTTGATAAGATGGATGCCGTGTTAAATCCATAGAAATGGTACCCATGACAGAGATGCTTTTTTCATCTTCTTTGTAATATGGTAGAGGGAAGAGACACTGGTAGCGCGGGGCTAACAGCGCCACTTTCACAACAGCATACAATAGATCATAAGAATGTCCTGCAGCTGCAAGAAGGGTGGGGAATCCTCAATTTTCTCGAGCACCAAGGGTGGGGAATGGAATCTCAATTCTCACCATCACAATCCCCAAATTTCTCCAGGAGGGCAGCACACGAGCGAACCAGCTCGCGGCAGTCCCCCGGCGAGACGGAGCTCCCGACGCAGAGCATCTCGGCGCCGCTGCCGCCGGGCCGGGCCACCCGGCACGACACCGACGCGGAAAGCGCGGAGACGATGGTACGGACCAGGCAGTCCACGCGGGCCCTATCCACCTGCGACGCACGCACGCTCTCGTCAGCACCAACCAAGGCGACCAAAAATTCGGAAACCGCGGTGATCGAAGAGGGAGAGGGAGGCTAGAAGGTTTGCTTACCTCTCGCGAGTCGAAGCACATGAGGGAGAGCGCGGTGTCGAGAACTCTGGTCCCGGCGGCGGCGGCGGCGGCGGAAGGGTCGAGCGCGGCGGCGAGGGAGGAGATGGAGGTCGAGAGGGAACCCCCGGCACCGGAGCCGGCGCCGGCGGCTGGAGTGCGGGAGAGGTGGGTGGCTTCCGTGGCTAGGCTGGCGAGTAGGCGGGTGAGGTCTTGCAGGAGAGACGCCATTTTTGGGGCGGGGAGCGGCGGGAGATGGAATGGAAGGGGCAGGGTGGCCGCTGCCATTACACCAGATAGTCCGACCTCAAAAGTCAAAACCAACAGGCCCATTACACCGAGGCGGTAAAGGCTAGTGGTCTTTCGAATCTCAAAGAACGACGGCCCAAGTAGTTGCAGAGCGTGGAATTTTTTAACATTTTATATTTTATATTTTTCTAAAATAAATAAATAATATTTGTTTTATATTTTTGAAAAAGGAAAAGGATAGGCTGCCGCTGGGTTGGGAACTGGGCCTGCCCATGAGGGTGCGGCTGCAGAGGCAGGCACTGGCGCGAGGGATCCAAAGGATAACAGTAGAGGGAGGCGGCTGCAGCTGACAGACGGGGCCTAGTGGTCAGGAAGAGAGGAAGGGGGAGAAAGGGATCCAGTGGGGAGGGGGCTCCCTGGTGGCGAGGGTGGTCGGAGCTGGTATGGAGGTGCTCGAGTTGGGGGTTTGGACTACGACTAGGGGTGGATACAGGAAAACAAGTCGTCGGGGTTGCCAGGATCATTTTAACACTAAATCACAATTTTAATCTTCAAATTGTAGGTTTATATGTACATATACTAATAGCGTAGCAATGAAAAAGAATGGGTTGTCCGAAAAGCACCAGGGTCACTTGACCCTAGTGCTAACACTGTATATCCGCCACTGGGTGCGATTGACCTGGGGCGGTGCCGGTGGAGCTCGGGGGGAGTCAAGGGTGGTGGTGCGATGAGGACAGGGTAGCGCTGTGAACTGGGGTCGTGACAGTGGCACTCCAGCGAGGGGAGATGGGAAGAGTAGTTGTGGGAGGGGACTTGGGGTTCCGCAAGGTCATCTGGGCCCTATTTATAGGTGCAAGGCAGTGGCGACGCGGGGAGGAGGAATGTGACGACGTGGGAGAGGGAGCCACGGTAGTGCGAGGACGACGACGGCGTGGGGAGGGGGAGCCATGAAGGCGTGGGGAAAGAGGAAGGGAGAGCAGAGGCGACACGGGGAGGGGGAGCCGCTAGCCGCGGCTGCGCGGGTAGATAGGGCAGGGAGCAGGGGTGCCGCGGGAGAGAGAGAGGGAGGGCGAGCCGAGGCGGCGTGGGAGGGGGAGCTGCGGCGGTGTTGGGACGGCGACGACGCAGGAGGGGCAGCCACGGCGGGGCGGGAACGAGGACGGCGCGGGAGGGAGGCAGCGGCAACACGGAAAGAAAGGGAGAGAGAGCGGGGGCGACGCGGGAGGGAGGGAGGGAGAGCAGTGGCGGCGGCACAGAGAGAGGGAGGGAGAGCTGTGGAGGCGAAAGAGAGAGAGGATGTGAGGAGAGACAGGATGAGATGGAGAGAGAGAGGAGATATTTTAGTTTTTTGTCAGATTTGCCACATTACCCATCACGTGGAAAAACCACAATCAAAATCATTGCTTGGTGTTATTTGCACCTTTTTCTGGTTTTGTGGACTATAATACCTGGTTTCATAGTTCCGAGGTTAAGTAGAAAGGTGCGATAGTTTAGAGTATAATATAAACTTTTTCCTTTTCTTTTATCTAATTCTGGTAGAAGTCATATGGCCGAGGCCCATTCCCTACAGGAAACACATTTTGTGTCCTCGGCCAAATCTATTTTTGTCGTCGGCCCAAGAACCGAGGACAGAAAACCCATCTTTGTCGTCGGCAGTAATAAGGCCGAGGACAAAAGTGCATGGATGCTGTGCGGAGGATGGCCAGGAGCACTTGTGTCGTCGGCTACAGAAGGCCGAGGATACAAATGAAACTTGTGTAGTCGGCGTGGAAAAGACCGAGGACAGAAATAAAACTTGTGTAGTCGGCTAAAATAAGCCGAGGACACAAATTGGCCTACCAAACGGCGCAATAACGGCCCAAATACGACGGCCCTACATGTCTGTACATCTATACACAGGGCATGCAGTCGGGCGCCGGAACATCACAGTCACCTACATCCTCACAGCACCATGTGCCTCTCCCCCAGTTCGTCTTCCAGCCAACAATGGATGCACCATTCCCACAAAGCGGAAATCCTACTCAGTTCGTGACGCCGGGATCATTCCCAACGTGGCCATTCACGATTGCGGCATTGCCACCGACCACTTCTCCGAGGGTAAGTCTTCCGCCTTTAAGTGTTTCTCTAATTAAATATGCATTTCAAACATAGAATTCAACTTTCATAAATTGTATCAATTCTAAAATAATAAATAATATTTGTTTTATATTTTTGAAAAAGGAAAAGGATAGGCTGCCGCTGGGTTGAGAACTGGGCCTGCCCATGAGGGTGCGGCTGCAGAGGCAGGCACTGGCGCGAGGGATCCAAAGGATAACAGTAGAGGGAGGCGGCTGCAGCTGACAGACAAGGCCTAGTGGTCAGGAAGAGAGGAAGGGGGAGAAAGGGATCCGGTGGGGAGGGGGCTCCCTGGTAGTGACACTTCAGGAATACGTGTTATTTTCGTCGGCCTAAAACCGACGAAATTAATGCTGATACCGACGAAAATACATTAATTTCGTCGGTTTGCCGACGAAATTAACCCGACGAAATATGGGCGACGAAATTACAAACCGCTTCGTCGGCTGCCGACGAAATTAATGTAATTTCGTCGGTTTCTACAGGCCGACGAAATATGTTCAGTCGACAGCGCGACAGGTAGGATGGTGACGTGGCGCAATTATTTTCGTCGACCTATGCCGATGAAATTGATTTAATTTCGTCGGTTTTCCTGGCCGATGAAAATAAGTTGAGCCGATGGCAGGACAGGTCGAATGGTGATGTGGCGGCTAATTTCGTCGGCCTAGGCCGATGAAATTACGCCGAAAGTAATTTCGTCGGCCTAGGCCGATGAAAATAAGTGTAATTTTGTCAGCCTAGGCCAATGAAATTACTGAAAAATAGCCTGCTGGGTTTCACAGCTCCAGTAATTTCGTCGGCCAATGCCGACGAAAATATTTTTTTTTTGGTAAAAAACAGGAAATAAGAACCAAAAATCACAGTTATTTACAGAAAATTCACAGTTATTAATAGAAAAATCCCAATAATTAATAAACCCAATTTCATCACAAATTAAATACACCATATCACAATTTATCGCATTATCATCACAGTAGAATCAAATACAGAGTCGCATACATAGTCTATGTCACATACATAATCCATTGTCGCATACATAATTCATTATCACATACATAGTCCATCATCACATACATAGTCTAAAGTTTAAGTTACACACATGATACTTCACAAACTTCACTAAAACACAAAGTCTAGATTCGAGGAGAGTGAGAACCATGCCCGCTACCTGCTACCTCGCCTCCGGAGTTCAGAAATTGACTGACAGAAGGTGTCCCCGAAGCACTAGCGGCATTGTCTCGAACGGGAGCAGCAGGAGGCGGTGTCGAAAAGCCCTAAAACATTATAAGAAAAAAATGTGTGAACCTAAAAATGCAAAAGTTTAACAAATAGAAATGCATTAGGAAGTAGTTAGAAACTAAATTACTGGTTGTGGCATCTGGGAAAAAAGGCCAGGAGGAGGCGGGGGCCGAAATTCAGGCATTTCAAAGTTGATGCCAAAATGAGCACGAAACATCGCCTCGAAGAGACAAAAAGCATATATATCATTTATAGGTTGATAACAATCATAATGTTTGAAGAGACATGAAATTAAAAAACTACACAACTAAGCAACTTGGTGCACATTTTAGGCCACTGCACGCTCCTTCGAGCATGCCCTTTCGCCGATAATCAATTGATTATCAGTGGAAATTGATTGATTTTCAAGCTGAATTTCAAGAATTTCGACACCAAAATTGAAATCTGATAACCAAATTTTGCCAATTTCTAGCAATTTTCAATATTAAGCACTGGCTACCCCAAATCGTTAAGGTGGATCCTGAGCGAATTGCAAGTTTGTTTTGATCCAAGTTACTAATGTATAATGGAATGTGCATTGAACTGAGGAACATATGAGCATGATTCCTCTCAAAACCTTGGTGTGTTATTCTTTTATATACAAAAAATTGTTCCCGAAATACATTCTGCTAGATATAGTGGAAGAATCAACATGTTAGTTATGTCCTGCAGTCCAATTGGCCTAACTTAAGCCTCAGTTCAAACCAGTTTGGCAAAAAAAATGAATGCAGTTCCAAAAGCACAAAAGGGAAAATTTTGAATTTGCTAATGAAAATAAGTGGCTTAAAGCACCTTGTACTCTGGCAGCACACAAAATGCTTTAGGTGAAGTTTTTAGAGCTAGCAGATATCATGTTATAAGCAAGATTCCCAACTCTAATTTGAATGGATCAGCATAAGTAAAACATCTTCCAACTTCCAAAACAACAAATATTTTACCTTGTAAGACTCCTCCAGCCTGTCTTTGTACTTTTCAGCCATTAGCTCTCTACTTAATGTCAGGTTTCTTTCAACTACTGCCTCTGTCTCGAACTGTAATAAAGGAAACAATTATTAAACAATCTATCAAAATAAACACTGTAACTCGCAACTAAACCAATTATAACATCATGAGAATTTTGGAGCACAAAAACCTGAATAACAATGTGAGGATAGAGTGTTTGTCCTTTGCGGATTGGGGGGTCAAGAGTAACAACCACAAATGTATCTGGGTTTGTGCAACATCTGCTAGAGAAACCTCAAAAGCTTGCTTTGAACCAACCATAAAGGTAAGCATGTTTCCTACAAAAGATAGTGCACTGTAAGCCAAAATTAAAAATCAAAATTGAGTGATATTGAGAAAAAAAAAAAAGGTAAAAGGCCATGCAGCTTACCATCTATATCGATTCCTCCCCATTGTGGCGACTAACAGAAAGCTGTTTTTCATCTGGTGAGATGCTCATATTCTTTTGCATGAAATTAGTCAAGCTGCTTACATCCTATAAAAGAATGCTCATGATTAGCTAGGTCAGATTGCAATAGGACAAAGTAACCTCACCTTACCGTTATGGTAAGTTAAAGCATAATCGTTGATCTGACTAAAAATATTTTGAAAAAATGTCGCTTATCTATGATAAATCTGATGGCTGAACCATAATTTTTGAACATGCCTGCAAGTAATTCCACCAGTGAATAATTATGTGCTAAATGATCATCTCATTTTGTAGAAAGTGGTGGAAAATTCAAAATTTCTAGCCTTTGATGACATACGCCTTATTAGAGTATCCAGAATTCCAGATACTTCTTGTGGTCGTCACAACATAATTAATATCATATTTTGTATAGATTGCACATTTGCTATAACATAAACTATTCCTTTCTGTAAGTTCAAGGTACACCTTGTGTGATTTTAGTGATTAATGACAAACACACTTAATGACAATGCTTAGTTTAGTGATTGATTATATTGCTATGAGACTAACATGTTTATTGCCAAGTTGAACATTAGTCTCATCTATTTAGAGGAGAATCAAATATAACAAGTGGACAAGCTCTCCATCCTAGAAAGGTATGCTCATGTTTTATGTTGAGGCTAACACACTTGATTATAGATTTTTCTTAGTCCCATATATGCAAATAGGATGGATGACTAATTGAGGTATGCAATCTCGGTATCCTTGATCTACATTTGTTATTGCATTTCTCATGTGCAAGTGCTCTATATCTTATTTAGAATTAAACTTCATATTGCTATAAATGGAATTGGTACATGCATACCTTGTTTGCATATATTCTCATGCATCTTACTTAGTGAAGTTTAATATAGTTTAGTCCACATCTTCACTCTTACTCTAAATGTTGTTCGCACATATACAATTCTTATATATCCTTTCATGTGCTTTATTTAAGTGAAGTTTATGTTCTTTACCATGATTTAATTGTTTCATCATGTTGGCAATCACCTCTCTAGTGCATATAGATTAGCTATATATGTCATGATGCACTTAATAAATAATATTATGTCAAGTGTTTTTATTCCCATTGTGTCTCTTTATATGAAACGCTTGACGTGCTTAATTGCTCACGAACATAAACTTATTCATATGTATTGAGCTTTCGGGACTAATTGATTTAATGAGTGATTTGGAAAGAATTAGGTTCCGTGCATGTGTGTGATGACTAAGGTATGTCAAGAGGATGACGGCTAAGCCGTAGTCAACAAGACGACGGCATCACCAAGAGTTGAGGACCAAGTCGAGATCGATTTGACGTGGAGATCATCGGGGGATGATCAAGTCAAAGTCGATAAGACGAGAGTCTCATGAGGTGAACCAAGTCAAGGTTGGCAAGATGAAGGCGTCATCAATCATTTGGTAAGGTCATCATGCACATTGCTTCAAGTTTGCGACGGCATGAAGAAAAGAAGACGACAAGTGCTATTCCTAGACTTGTACTATCTTACTTTCATTTGAGTCTAAGGATTGCCGTACTATTAAGGGGGATGCCATGGAAAATGGCTTTGATATGTCTCAGGTGCTCAATTGATCAATCCTTGTGAGGAGACAAAGAGAAGTGATTGTTGGAGTTAAAGAGTGCAAAGATGTGGAGTTGACTTTGGCTTTCCTTGGTCTATGCACCACTCACTTGGGTTTGAGGTGGTGATACTTTGTGGATTAGATAGCCCTTGTTCTCAGCTTTCCGTAGAGCCCAAGATCGCCTAAAACGGAGTTCGGAGTAAAAATTTATCCATGTTTTCGTCGAGGCTATGATGCAGTCTCGGACTGTCCGAGATCTGGTACGGACTATCCGTGAGATCGGACTGTCCGAAGATTTGGTCCGAACTGTCCGAAAGTCGGACTGTCCGAGGTAACCTCCAGACGTACTCTCTGTCTTGATTTATCTGATTTACCGGACTGTCCGATAAAGGTCCGGACAGTCCGAAGTCTGCGAGATCTGAACCCCAACGGCTAGTTTTTCAAGCCATCTATTTAAAGCCCCCTCTCTCCCCACTTGCAAAGAACGGCCATACCATAAGTTTATTGACCTATCATCTTGTTCTTGAGCCACCCACACCTCCTATACCCTAGATCTTAGTGATCCTCTTTGAAAGAAGAGTTGGAAAGAGATTAGGATTAAATCTTAGTGCTTGCCCTTGTGAGGAGTGTTGGGGTGAATAATTGGATCTTTGTGATTCATCTAGTGGGAGAGAAGATTGGTGAAGAAAGTGTGAATCCAAGCAAGCAAGATTTGATTGTTGATGACTCCTAGACGGCTAGGCGTCACCGGTGAGCCACCGACGAGGTGTGGTTGGCCACCGCAAGTTTGTGAATGTACGATTCCGCCTTCGCAAGGAAAGAAATCAAGAAGCAAAGTTGATGCGTGTGTTGGCACAAATCCGAGAGAAAAAGAGTCAAGTGGGACTCGGGCTCAAAGGTGTTGGAGCCTACCTCAACGGAGAGTAGGATCCCCTCAAGGATCCGAACTTCGAAAAACAAATCTCTGAGCCTCCATCTTCTTACTGGTTTTATCCACTCTCACTCTCAAGCTTGATTTATTTGTTTATTGAGCTATTGGCTTGATTGTCTTCTCTTGTGAGATACTATTGCACACTTACTTGCTTTGAATCATCTTATGTCCTTGTGGTACTGCTCTTGGTTTTCTTGTTGCTTGTATCGTGCAGGACATTTGTTGAGATTTGGGGGCAAGATCTTCATACGTGACCACGGACTGTCCGAAGGGTGACTCGGACAGTCCGAACCTACCTCCGCAGCGCAGCTGAAGATTGAATTTGGTGTCACGCTTATTCCCCCCCTCTAGGCGTCATATCGGTCCTTTCACTTTCATTCAGTTGACGTACACATGCATATTCTTCCTACAGAAGATAATGAATTATACAAGACTACTTTAGGTATACTGTATGATAAAATGTGACATACAATCAATTTGCCATTTCACTAGTTCACCCTGATTCAAACACAGGCAATATGTTTTAACAAATAAAGCTAGTCTCGAGCGCAGGTTTAATAAGCAAATACCTGATGAATAACACCATATAACATATCAAATAGCAAAATCAAAATCACTCGGTATCTATAAAAAATTAATTTCAGATATAAGCATATCCTATAATACAATAACATGGCAGCAAAAAGGCAAATTCAGAAAGCAAAGTCCATATCTTAATGGGAGTTCATTATGCTACAAATAGGAAATACTAACGCTACTTTTGGTTTTGTATGCTCTGCAAATTAGCGAGTATCAGGAATAACAACCTGTTCGTGGAAGCCGATAAACCTGTAGAACAGGCCATCTTTGATCTTGACTCCAAGCTGATAAGCCCTAGGGACTTTCATCCAGATCACAGAAGTTACATCATCTTTATCAATTTCGATGGTCTTTCCTCCACCTTGTCTCTTCCATCGCGCACGGCGGCGGCTGGGGCGGCGGCGCGCGGCGGGCGGGCGGTTGGGGTGGGCGGCGCACGGCAGGCGGCGGCGGCAGCATGGGCGGCGGCTGGGGCGGGCGCGCGGAGGCGGGCGCGCGCAGAGCGGGGCGAGCGCGCGTGGCGCGGGGCGGGCGGCGGCTGCGGCTAGGGCGCCGGCTGAGGAGCTAGCTGCGGGCGGTGGGGATATTTCCAGGTAATAGGGTCTCCTTTATTTTCATCGGCCGAAGCCGACGAATTTAATAAAAAAAATTTGTTTTAATATATTTTCATCTGCCTTTGGCCGACGAAAATAATAATAATATAAATTAATTTCATCGGCCTAGACCGACGAAAATAAATAAAGAAGTTTTTCTACAATTATTTTCACCGGCCCAAGTCGACGAAAATACCCTATGGGAATATGGCCGGTTGATTTTAAATAATAATAAAAAATTAAATTAATTTCATCGGCCCAGGCCGACAAAAATAAATAAAAAAGGATTTTCGAAATTTATTTTCGTCGGCCAATATGGCCTGCGGATTTTTCTAAATGTAATTTCGTCGGCTAGACAGGCCGATGAAATTGTCATTAAAGTTTCATCGGGCCTAGAAAACCGACGAATTTACGCATATAATTTCATCGGTTTATAGAAGCTGGCGAAATTATGTATATAATTTCATTGGTTGTATTTTGGCCGACGAAATTTATTCGGGCCGACGAAAAAAAACATATTCCTGTAGTGCGAGGGTGGTCGGAGCTGGGATGGAGGTGCTCGAGTTGGTGGTTTGGACGTGCGACCAGGGGCGGATACAGGAAAACAAGTCGCCGGGGTTGTCAGGATCATTTTAACACTAAATCACAATTTTAATCTTCAAATTGTAGGTTTATATGTACATATACTAATAGCGTAGCAATGAAAAAGAATGGTTTGTCCGAAAAGCACCAAGGTCACTTGACCCTAGTGCTAACACTGTATATCTGCCACTGGGTGCGATTGACCTGGGGCGGTGCCGGTGGAGCTCGGGGGGAGTCAAGGGTGGTGGTGAGATGAGGACAGGGTAGCGCTGTGAACTGGGGTCGTGACAGTGGCACTCCAGCGAGGGTAGATGGGAAGAGTAGTTGTGGGAGGGGACTTGGGGTTCCGCGAGGTCATCCGGGCCCTATTTATAGGTGCAAGGCAGTGGCGACGCGGGGAGGAGGAATGTGACGACGTGGGAGAGGGAGCCACGGTAGTGCGAGGACGACGACGGCGTGGGGAGGGGGAGCCATGAAGGCGTGGGGAAAGAGGAAGGGAGAGCAGAGGCGACACGGGGAGGGGGAGCCGCTAGCCGCGGCTGCGCGGGTAGATAGGGCAGGGAGCAGGGGTGCCGCGGGAGAGAGAGAGGGAGGGCGAGCCGAGGCGGCGTGGGAGGGGGAGCTGCGGCGGTGTTGGGACGGCGACGACGCAGGAGGGGCAGCCACGGCGGGGCGGGAACGAGGACGGCGCGGGAGGGAGGCAGCGGCAACACGGAAAGAAAGGGAGAGAGAGCGGGGGCGACGCGGGAGGGAGGGAGGGAGAGCAGTGGCGGCGGCACAGAGAGAGGGAGGGAGAGCTGTGGAGGCGAAAGAGAGAGAGGATGTGAGGAGAGACAGGATGAGATGGAGAGAGAGAGGAGATATTTTAGTTTTTTGTCAGATTTGCCACATTACCCATCACGTGGAAAAACCACAATCAAAATCATTGCTTGGTGTTATTTGCACCTTTTTCTGGTTTTGTGGACTATAATACCTGGTTTCATAGTTCCGAGGTTAAGTAGAAAGGTGCGATAGTTTAGAGTATAATATAAACTTTTTCCTTTTCTTTTATCTAATTCTGGTAGAAGTCATATGGCCGAGGCCCATTCCCTACAGGAAACACATTTTGTGTCCTCGGCCAAATCTATTTTTGTCGTCGGCCCAAGAACCGAGGACAGAAAACCCATCTTTGTCGTCGGCAGTAATAAGGCCGAGGACAAAAGTGCATGGATGCTGTGCGGAGGATGGCCAGGAGCACTTGTGTCGTCGGCTGCAGAAGGCCGAGGATAAAAATTAAACTTGTGTAGTCGGCGTGGAAAATTGTTTGGTTTTTAGCAATAGGATTCTTGCTGCATCTGTGATTGAGCACATATACGTCCACCTGAGCAAAACACAAAAAACATAGACCAGCTACTCCATAAGTATATACGGCAAAAACATAGACTTGCCAACAAAAACAAAAAAAAACACATGCAAAAATTGAGCTGCTATATACGGCAACAAGTTTTATGTGGCAATAGCAAAATACATGTCTAGATAGACATTTATTAGGCAAATCAAGAAACTAGATGATAGACAATTATTTGGAAAATTTAACAAACTAGACCAGCATTCTAAAAACATTAGACAAGTAGAAATCACAGGATGTTGGACAATTTTGAATGACCCATTGGAGCACAAATTGTTTGATGGTATCCAATGGCCTCTCCTTCAACATGGAAGCAATTTTCTCATTATTTGCCAAATAGGACTGCACCTCAAGCCTGACAAGCATGGGTAATTCTTCCATTCCATCAACTATTTTGAAGAGGGACTCGTTTGGATTGGTCATATGAGTCAAGCGCATGGCTTCAGACATATCGCGCATAGCACTTGTTATATCTTTAACAACCAAATCATCGGTCTTGACCCTCTTTCCTTTGTCACGCGTGCTAGCTGTTGGACGCTTTGATGCGCTACCTTCATTGTTGTTACTTTGTTCAGGAAGACAATCTGAATCGTAATGCATGGCAGGATCCTCTTCATTGTTAGGTGCATTCTTGTCACCAAGTATATCATTGTCCTCTTTACTTGGGTGATCAAATGGTGTTTGAAGGACCGTAAATTCTCCGGTGGCATGCTTGTCTTGGAAAATGAATTCCATCTCATCATAGTGCGCTACGGAGAAGATGATGGAAGCAAGCATGGATTTGGGGAAAGTAATCTGTGTGTGGATGGAGCGCTTCGTGCGGGGAATACAACAGGAGCAGGGGAAGGGATTGGATTTGGCGCGAGGACAGAGATTGCCATCGAAGGAGAGCCGATTCGGCTCTCCCGGCTGAGCAAGGTTTTTCTTGCCAGCTCGGGCTAGTTTGCCTGAAAAAGCTAGTTTTTTTTTGTGCTACCAAACAACTAGCCTAGCCCAGTAAGGCTATAGCCACCCCAGCCAAGGATCCAAACGCTCCCTATGTCGCCCTCCTTCCGGTCGCCCAGCGCGCGGCGGCGCCCCTCAGCGTCGCCTTCCACACTTCCACGCGAGCAGCGCCGCGCCCTGCTCGTCCACGGCGACGGCGCACCGCGCGCCCATCACCGTCACGAGCGCGCACGCCATGAGCGCCGCCTCCGACGTGGGTGCCGGCCTCCATTTGCTGCTTCTACTCATGGCGCCACCAACAAGACGCATTCCGCATGTACAACAACAAGGACACTCGCAAGAATGTCCCAAAACACAGTGCAATACAGCAATAGTAGTAGCTAATTCTATAGGATTATGTTATGTGTGTACGTATTAGTGCTAATCTCCCCCCAAATCTTGGTCTTGCTGGTGTTGCAAGACAGCTACTAGTACCAAATCAATGGAGTGGTGGTGAGATCTATCTATCTATTATTATATATATAAAGGAGGGGAAAAAGAAGCCACCACGTTAGTCCACGTCACCCAGATTATTTCAGCCGTTCGATCAACGGTGGGACCAAATTGTGAAGGAATTTTAGAGTGTATAGAGGGGACGCTAATAATGTTTTAGAGAGGAGATATAAAGGGGTAGTTGGAGTTGCTCTAAGCCTCGTGGCAGGCAGAGACTATTTCCTGGCAGATTAAACAAAGGATTGGATCTGAACTTCTGAAGGCTTCAATGGAGGCTGTCACATGCTCTTGGTTTAGATTTTTTTTTTAACGAAATCTTGGTTTAGATCTAATGTTATTTACACTGCTAATTAAGTACCTAGTTAATTACTGTCCCTTGTACTTTGTCTTTGTGTGTGATGGCCAGGAAGCCGCCATCTAACAGCTGAACTATATACTAGCAAAAAGTAAAGGAAATTTTGCAGGTACACAGATTTAGATCTACCGTCCACTCGAAATTCCCATTGGTAAATCAGCAGTTCTGATTAACCAATGCAGCAGTACCAAACTACCAATCTGATGATGGAACTTGCAGATTTACATTGGAATTAGAACCTCTATTTTCAGTGTTGGTTCTTTTACCTGGAAAGGTTGGGCGCGTCCTTCTGTTTTTAGACGCTTCGCTTTTTTTTTTTTTGAAACAAAAACACTTCTGTTAGAATTACGGAGCACAGATGTAGAAGTAGAATCATCCATCAGTTAAAAAGATCAGATAGTTATAAGAAAACAATTTATGGAACTTCTATCAAAACACTGATTGAACCTAACAAGCACTCTACTGGTGGTCATTACCATTTGTAAAATGTAGTGAGAAATTTTTTTGCGCAAACCAAACTAGGCCTTTTCCAATGCAGGTGCTCAGAGAAAAAAAACCCTTTTTTGCCATGTAGGATAGAGAAGGTGTTTGTATGGGTGCTTAAAAAGGGGTATGGGTGCCTAATTAAGCATCATGCTTAGAGAGGTGCTTAGAGGAACTAAGCACCCATACAAGCTTCTATGCATTGCAAATAAGTTTTTTAAAATAAATGCTTAGTGACGTGTCAGCACTCTCTCTCCTTAAGCATCTGCTATAAACGTTTTGCATTGAAGATGACCCTAGTGCTAATGAATCCATCTGAGACGAGTGCTCTTGAGTTGTGACCTGCGACTCTGAGTAACAGTGCATGAGCATGGAAGCTGAAAGCTGACACAATTGCAAAGGCTAACCATCTTTTACATGGATGGAAAAAGCTATACTCGCAAAATGCTTTAGAAGAATGGGTTATAAAAATCATGTACAATCATTTGCACAACTCACAGTTTTTAAGGTTTTCACCACATCACAACCTAGACCTGACATTGATTAGAGAATATTTCTGATTTTTATTGAATTTATTGAATTTTTTTTACAGCACAAAACAAAAATAATAAGTTTTTACCTCAGATCTAACGCTAGCGGCAGGTGTTGGCGCCCCGCGTCCTATGCTTGAAAGGCGTCTCAATGTGTTTCATGCATATATATCTCTTTGATTTTATTAAGCAAAAGGGATTATTCTATCACGTGAGGTAGTGGACAATAGAGATACTTGCCGCGTGACTGTATCCACCCAACGATATTCCATTTGTTTGTAGGCCCTAGTAGACATGGTGTGGCTATTGGCACTCATGTGCTTCATCTTTCATCAGAGGGATATAGGGAAGGGTTAACCTTAGATTAGTTATAAGAAGAACCACCGTGGGAACAACCCATGAGAGAATTAGTCTCTATTTTTATGAGATTTCATTAGAGTAACTTTCCTTAAAGATAAGATTAGCTTTTATAATTCACCCCTATAAATAGGGTATCCATGTATTAATTCACCCGGTGCTGATGGAGGATTAAGCTAATACTGCTAATGAGCAGTAACCTGCTGCTAATGGCCCCTGCCCACTAGTGATTAGTTTAATAAAGAACAGATTTGGTTGTTGCAGTGTTGCCTGTAACGAATGCAGGATTGATCTGATCTTTTCTTGAAAAAAAGGAAAACAAAAGAAAAATATGTTCTTGAAGTTTTTAATCGGAAAGAAGAGAGACGGTGAGAGGAGAGAGAAGATGACTGTCCATCTATTTAATACTTATGTTTAGTGATTGGAGTAACACCTAATGTACCACATATGCAAAACCATTCATAAAAACACTTTAGGGGTTATTTGCACTTTTTTCAGTTTGCGGGGTAGAATATATGATTTCATAGTTTAGCGGATTAGTTAGATGAAGCACAATAGTTCATTGTATAATATAGATTTTTTCCTAATTTTTAATATGTTCTACTATCTAGCTCGTATTACTATTATGTTTTTTAGTCTGTTTTCCGTTTTTAACATTTGAATGATAGTTTTTCATACAATTTTTATTTTTAACACGTGAATTACAGTTTTTTGAACAATACATTTACTTTATAAAAATAATTAGCATGGCGACCAGCGCAATTGCGCGGTTACGTTTGTTTTTTCCTTAGTAAAAAGACAAAAGGTTTAACTTAGGGGAACTTTACGAAATACAAAATACAAAATACAAAGAGAAACTAAAATCAAAGAACTAACACAATTAGCAAAAAGTAGTTTGACAGGGAACAATAGGTTGTTCTCTTTAATTTATCTTATTTGCATATAAGATGAACTTCAAAGCTTTTTAAGATAGTGTGCAGTTTTAAGTGACCTATAAACTTTTAAAAAAGGTGCCCTTGAGATATACACGTAGTTTACTCTTTTATAGATTAGTTTTGGTGGTGGCTTGGGACGGACGTCCGACCCTGCGTGCGGCCATTGGACGCTCGCGCGGCCCAGTCGGCCCACCAACGGCGCGTCCACCCACTGAACTCGGTGCCCCACCGGAACAAACTTTTCCCGCCATTATTTCGCCTCCGTTCATCCCCAAAATCGAAGGCCGCCGCAGCGTGCTCACGAATCCCTCCCTGTTTGCATGCAATGACATCAACGATGACGTAAGTGAAAAGATTCTTTTTCAGTTTTCTCTTTCGACGGCCGTAGATTTTGACTGGTTGCTCCAATGCACGAACTATTTGCACCACTGTGTTTCTCGCAGTTTTACGAACAAGGCAAGACCAATGTTGCTATATAAAAAAATTACTGAAACAATTTGCTATCCTAATGCAACAATTAGTTTAGCTTGTTGAAACAATATGGCTAACCTGCTGAAACAATTACTTTTACTTAGTGGACGTATAACCAAATGAAACAGTTGGTTTAGCCTATTGGAACAATATATATCATGCTAAAACAATTGGTTTAGCCTATTGGAACAATATATATAGCTTGCTGAAACAACTTGTTTAGCCTATTGAAACAATTTGTCTAGCCTGATGAAATAATTTGTATAGCCTATTGGTACAATATGTTTGGTATATTGAAACAATTAGTTTAGCATGTTGGAACAATCTATCTAGTCTGTTGAAACAATTGGTTTAGCCTATTGAAACAATATTTTTGGCCCGTTGAAACAATTAGTTTAGCCTACTGGAACGATATGTCTAGCCAAGTGCAACAATTAGTTTTTTCTATTGTAACATTATGTCTAGCCTGCTGAAATAACTAGTTTAGACTATTGCAAACAATCTGCATTGCATAGACTGTTGAAATAATTTGGCTAATGAAAAAATTAAAAATTAAAAAATATAAAAAATATGTAAAATGAGTTAATTAGGATTTTAGATGAATTATGAAATTTTTTATACGTATTTTGGACTCCGGATGAAATAGAGACAAAAATATGAAAATTAAATAAAAAAATGAAAAGCTCTTTTTTTTGCTAGTAGCGACAAGCAGTGCATCAGCGCTCAACAATTTCGTTGGTGGACGGACGTCATTGCATGCAAACAGCGAGGGTGCTGGAACCGCGCTGTTGGGCCGCGCTGTTGAGCCGCGTGCGTCCGACGCTGTCGGACGCCCGGTCCTTAGCATTACCGATTAGTTTTTCTTCAATCTTTTCATCAATAAACTGCTAAGCTTAGGCTTTGTTATTTTTAGCTTAACGGCTTAAAAGCTTAACGACTTTTATGAACACTTTGAAAAGACATATGTTTTTGGTTTTTTAGTCCGTTTTTTCGAAGATGAGTTCAGACACTTTAAAAGCTAGTCAAACGAAATGGATCTAAATCTCGAGACTATCTTAAAAAAGCTTTCGAAATTCTGTTATTTCAGCCCAGCCATTCAGATTAGCTAAAAAACATAACCTTAGTCTTATTATACTCGACCGTTAGGATTTTAGAAGTGAGAGCGCCAGCTATAGCTCCAAAAAATGATTTCCTGAAGTCGTATTCATTCAGTGTTTATGGAAACAAAACTTTGAAACTGTTTAGCAATAATTTTTCGAAAACACTTGAGCCCAGCCGTCCGGCTCGTCCGGACGGGCTCGAGCCAAGTGGGCCGTGAGCCAAGGCCCAGCGGCGCATGTGTAAGGATCCTAGGCCGAGAGGGGGGGTGAATCGAACTCCAAATTCAAATTTTAAACTAGTTTTTGTGATTACTTAGCCCGGTGATTATCCAAGCTATCGATGAGTTCCTAGTAACTAGATGCGAAAGCGATCACAATGAAACTCAATCAACTACTAGGAGGCTCGATGGCACTCATATGCAAGCGACCAAATCAATATGCGGAAGTAATTGAGTGAGATGAGGAGACGCAAACCAAGTTGTTTACCGAAGTTCGGTGTTCAACACATGAACACCTACGTCTCCGTTGAGGAAACTTCTCACACAGAGAAGTCGGGACTCTCTTGTCCCTAGCACTCAATCCACTCGCGGTAGCTCTTCACCAACACATGGTAGGCGAGCTCCAAACCTTCACACAATACGAGTTCTTCCACACGCGGAAGCTCCTCGCACCCGCGGCGCCGACACACGGCACCGACCCCCGACACACGGAGGATTTTGCACACAACCTTCAACGGATGAAGGCCACGCACCTCCGACACACGGAAGTGACCCCCGACACACGGAGGATTTCGATTGATGTAGTCGTACGGTTGATGAAGCCCGTGGCGTGACGACGATCTCTCCGGCGGCGAAGTCCCAAGAGCACAAGATCGAGATCGTCTCTCACCACTACCCCTTCTCTCCCACCATGGAAACTAGGGCAAGAACACCATGGGAGAAGGGGCAAACCTTAGGGATGGATAAGGAGCGTTATGATCAATTCAGAATGCTTCCAAATGAAAATGTCAATGCTATGTTTACTCGGCTTAACCCCATCCTTAACGAGCTTAAGGGGCTCGGTCACACTGTTGCAAATGATGAAGTGTGCAGAAAAATGCTGCGGATCCTCCCCAAGAAGGAATACCGGGACATCATCACCTATCTCACCAACAGTGGTGATGTGGAGAAGCTGGCACCCACAGCTTTGCTCAGTAAAATCACCGCGCATGAGATGATGCTCCTCAATGATCCTGAGGATTCCCCTGCTCCAGCAAATAATCAAGTGATCGCCCTCAAGGCCAGTGGATCTAGGCAGAGTGCTCCCAAGTCAAGTCAAGCTGAGAATGAGGGTGAGATGTCATGGAGCGAGCTCGAGGACGGCTTCCAACACTTCGGCCTGTTCATGAGCAGAAATGGCTATGGAGGCAAGAAGAGGATGAGCAGAAACATCAATGCATCATACCGATGCTATGAGTGTCAGAAGAAGGGACACATCGCTTCAATGTGTCCCCAGAAGGGCAATACCAAGTACAAGGACAAAGAAAAAGAGAAGGGCGATGGCGAGAAGTCAAGACACAATGACTACAAGAAGAAAAATTCTCAGAAATCAGGGTTCAAGGGTCGCTCCTCACAAGGCAAGAGGTTAGCCTTTGTGGGAGAATGGGTGACCGATGACAGCTCCAGCAACACGTCAGCTTCAGGAGATGAGGAGGAGTCAGCTGATCAAGAGTTGGCCACCATGGCGATAGCTGAGTTCGTGCCGCCACATCCAGTCTTCACCCCAAGATAACGAATTAGGGCTCAACAATGCTGAGTCAATGCCACTAAACGAATTAGGGCTCAACAATGCTCACAGTTGTAATCACAGTAGTAGATCTATGTCTTGGGGGTTTTCTTTTATTTCCTAGTAATGGATGTGGTCATGTTGATTTGTGTTTGTGATGTGGGGATTTTTTTCCCTTTTCTTTGATTTGTGGGTGTGGAGCTCAATAACGACACCTTCTCTCTAGTTGGGAAAATGGTCCTTGTATACTGGATTTTTTTTTACTGAAATATTGAATTTTGCGTTTGAAGAGGGAACACACCCAAGCAGTATTGTGTTGTGTGTTCTCAAACCTATGATCTATTTTTCAGATAGTTTATAAAATTTTGCACATTTTCTAGGTGTGGGTTTTTTGTTCTTTTGAACCGAAAAACTTAAAATTTGGTTGTTATGTTTTTTAGTAGCATGTTGGGATTTTATCGCAGATGGGAAAACGTGTTTTTAAGCCGTCAAAATTGGTACGAAATGAAAAAAAATTCGAAATCGACTGCGCAAAAAAGGTTTCGTGCAAATGCCTACGCGTATATGTAGTGTAGCAAGCGGCTGCTACTTAGTCGATCCCTATTTAAAAAATGTCATTTGTGCTCCAATTCGGCTAAAATGGGCAATGGCATCACAAAATATGATATTATTGCTATGACATTTTTTAAATTGGATCCTTTAAAACATGGTATTATGGGCTCTTTTCAAGATGTTTTGACATCCATACCCCTCATCTCTCGTCAAATTTTCATCCAAAATAACGCTTCCTTTCTCTCTCTCCCCCCTCTCTCTTTTTCCCTAGCTCCAAGGGTCCCTAGCCTATACCGCCGCCGCCCACTCGCACAGTAGCACTCAAGCTCCGCCCGCTGTATGCTCCGTTGCTCGCGGTTGAGCTCCACCGCAATCTGTTTGTGGTCAAGCTCCGAACCGATGCGGTTGCACTTCACCATTGGGGGCTGTACAGTAAAGGGGTCACTTCACTAGAGCACCAATAGGGCAACGCAGGCATGCATGTCATAGAAGAGGAGGAGATAAGGGGTATTTTAGTCATTTTAAGGTCTGTTTTACCATTCAACCCTCAAAATAGCATGTTTCAAGAATCCACATAAAATAATTGCATAATGATAATTTCACATTTTTAGTGATATTAATGTGAAATCAAAGCTTAATAATGGCATGTATGCAATATGAGTTAGATAAATATAAAGGCAATAGGTTTAACTTAGGTGAACCCTACAAAATACAAAATACGAAGGAAAACTAAAATCAAAGAACTAAAACAATTAACCAAAGTAGTTTAGATAGAGAACATTAGGTTGTCCTCTTCAATTTATCCTATTTGCTTATCTTCTTATTAACGCATAAGATGTACTTCAAAAGGTTTTTGGGAGCGTGCAGTTTCAAGTGACCTAAATGAAAAAAATTGGTTTCCTTGATATCTGTACATAGCTTTCACTCTTTTACAGATTCATTTTTCTTTAATCTTTCCCTCAATAAACTGTTGTGCTTAGACTTATTGTGCTCGACGGTGAGGATTTTAGAAGTGAGAGCCACTACTAGATAACAGGTCTTTCATACTAACCCCATCAATGTTTATTGGGCCCAAACCAAGACTGACAGTGCCAAAAATCCTGGTTCAATGGCCACAGGGCCGCGAGGCCATATCAAATACTGAACCGTGGCTCGAACCGGTACTGACTGACCGGTCCCTGCTAAGCAAGTATATGCCAGCCGGCACTTGGGGGATTCGGTACCGGTTTGTGACTTGAACTAGTTCAATAGGGAAGGTCCTTTCTTCCCTACCGTTGACGTTGACGAGACACTCAGTAGAAGAACAAGCTAGGCAGACTAAATAATGCTTAATAAATAAAAGTACAGAGATAGTGTTACCCAATGAAGAGGAAAACTTTACTCGAAGGCAAGCTCCATCCCCGAAGTACAATTGGTCGAGCGCTAGCATCCCGACTACTACCAGACACTTCTACCCCTCCTATCTCTCTATTTCTATGAACTACATTGGCAGAGCTTTGCTCCTTCACTGTATGACTTCTCCATGCTTTGGAATGAAGTGAGGATGCTTATTTATAGCCGTTGAACATTGGTTTGCGGGCCATGGGAGTGATTGTAGGTGACTTGGCGTGCAAGAGAAGGAAGCCAGAGGCTGTTTGCCACCTGGTGGGGCTGGCCAGCCTAGGAGGGGATCTCTTAGATGCACCATTCTCGCTCCTGCAAGGCTGAGATCACCTCGCACCGGGCAGCTATGGTCCTACCGGGTATTTATAGCCGTTGAACATTGGTTTGCGTGCCATGGGAGTGATTGTAGGTGACTTGGCGTGCAAGAGAATGAAGCCAGATGCGGTTTGCCACCTGGTGGGGCTGGCCGGCCTAGGAGGGGATCTCTTAGATGCACCGTCTCGCTCCTGCACGGCTGAGATCAACTCCTGGAGGCGGTTGGATAACTATCAAGGGCAGTTGCACCTCGGATTCCCTTGGAGTGGGCCGGCCGGCCTTGGGTGAGGTCAGCTGGCCTGGGATTGTTACTCCCTCGCCCTTCGATGCACCGTCATTGCTCTTGGATGGCATGGATTCCTCCTAAAGTCGATTGCTCGGTGAAACACTTGTCGCACATGCGGAAGGTGGGCCCTTCAATCCAAGTCAAGTCCATCCGGTCCTTCCATTGCACCGACCTCCAATATGACGCTTGCCATGCTTCTTAGTTGTGTTTTTTGCATGTAGGAAGAAACACGTGGCTTGAGGCTACATGATGGGGCCGGTCGGCCTATGTGGGGACCAGCCGGTCCACTACTTCGGTGAATTTCGCCTAAATTTGGTTAGATGTACTCCTACATTCTAAAATCACCAAAATTCATGGAATTCCATTAATTTGTAATAAAATGCTTTTATGTATTCCCGGGACCATGGTTTTTCACAAAAGATTGGCGGTAAATATCAAAATAACAACAACCAACACATACCCAATGTTTAGAACTCTTGCCGGAGAGGGTGAGAGCAGTTCAAGAATAACTCATCGTCTTTATTGTCGATGAGGTTGTACATCCCCATGGCGAGCTGCACGACCCCATTAAGGTCGGGATCGACATCTACAACAAACAAAGAGCGATGCACGTAAAAAACACTGATAAACAGAACATGTAATTTATTATTTAAATTGTTCATATACATTGGCTTAACTAGCTAGCTAGTAATTGTGACATATTTGGGCGTAATTAAATTTGTTAATTAATGTTATGTGATTCAATTACAAATTAATTGTGCGTGATTGATTAATGTATATTACCAAACCCACTTACAACAATAATATATAATACAAATAAATAATGCAATATGTTGGAGACACCAACCGGTACTAGTAGTGGGTTGGGGAGGCGCCGCGTATATGCTGCGGCATTGCAATACGTGTTTTCAGTACCGTTTCTTGAACCGGTGCCTGAGGGGCATCGGTCACGATTTAGGGGTACCGGTTCTTAAAACCGGTACTGATAGTCCTTACGAACCGGTACTAAATGTCCGTTCTGTAGTAGTGAGCACTAGCTAGAGCTTCAAAAAATGACTTTCAAAAGCCGGACTCATTCAGTGCTCACGGAAACAAAACTTTTGAAACTGTTTACCAACAATTTTTGACAGCGAAATAAGAAGTTCAAGCATTTGAAGGATAGGAGCTGTTTGGTTGAAACGCGTTAAGGAAAAGGGAAGGGAATTCATAAAGAGGGAGATCAACATTTGAAGGGAAGTAGGAGGGGGGAAAGAGGGTTTACAGATAAAAAGCAAGTGATCCTCGTTAATGAACAGAGAGGGCAAAATAAAGCTGCATGGGAGACAATCTAGTAGGCCAGTACATACAGCCCGACCAATGTAGGTTCTAGATCAATGTTTTAAATCTCCGGCTATGCTATTTAGTGTTTGGCTTCTCCAAACCAGTTATATCCGGCTAATAACGCTATAGCCTGCTATAGCCGACTTTTTTCAATAGCTGAACCCTGCTCAAACCGTTATTGCCGGACATTTAAAACCTTGGTCTAGATCCATCGGTCAAGGCCTGATCTGATTGATCAGTGCAGTATATACATGGAGTTTTTTAACACGCAGCCCAATTGTTTTTACCATTGATCTAATCTAATCCAATGTTATTTATGAGATCTCAACTCTTTGACTTCCCAATGAATTTTTCCTTTTCTGATGGTTTATTTCCGATGTGTAAGGGCGTGAACGCACGACCATGCGTTGTAGTTGCCTTCTTTACGAAAAGAAGGCCGCCGCCCTCGCCAACACCCGCTGCCGTTAGGCGTCCAACCCAAGGTCTTTGTCGGCAACTAGACCAGTCGATAATCGCGCGCCCGTGGCGGCCTGGGGGACGCATAGCGGCCATGGTGGCCGGGGACGCATGATGGCGCCAGGCGACGACTGCGCGGCCACGACTGCTGGGGCAACACGCAGCGACGATAATGGCCAGGAAAGCATGACGACGCCGGGCGACGAGCGTTCAGCAGCGGCCATCAGGGGGACGCACGTTGGCGTGTGTCAGCGAGCACGTGGTGGCGGTGGCCAGAGATGCGCAAACAACGCCAATCGACTAGCGCGTGGCCGCGGCCGCTGGGGGAACGCACATGTGTCGGCCACCTCGGCCGCCAAGGGGACGTGCGGCGGCGGTGGTCGAGGATGCGCGCGCAGCAGTGGGTGTTGGCGAGCGCACAACGGCGACGGTGGCTGAGGACGCGCAGCAGTGTGTGTTAATGAGCGCACGTTATATTATGTTACGGAGACCTACGATGTACGGTTAATAATGCTCATATCCCCATAGGAGAAGAGGAATACACTAGAGCAAAGGCCCCCTACATACATTCATGACAGCATGAGCTCATGTGGGCTTCATAGTTCACGTTGTCTCTGACCCAAGTAGCCTGATGAACTGAGACCTGAACGCATCCATGTGCGCCGGCTGCAGTAGGGACACCGAGACCTGCACCCCGCCGCCGTCCGCCGCGCGCATCAGCGCCACCTGCCCGTCGTGGTTCATCCTGATCGGCTCCGTCCGCCGCGGCCTCCCCCACCCGAAATCGCCGACGTCGTACGCCCTGAACCCCGGCGACCCGGACACGTTCACCAGCTGCCCCAAGGGCGCGTCAGCGAGCCCCATAAAATGCCAACCGGCGAGCGGCTCCTCCGCCGCCCTGCGCACCTCCGCCCGCACCGCCGCCGCAGCCGCCGCCAGCGCGCGCTCGCCGCGGAGCTCCCGCACCGGCAGCCGCGCGATGCACCCGGTGAGGCACGCGCCGAAGTAGCCCGCGCCGGCGGGAGGGTCCAGGCGATCCCGGGCGTCGGCGAAGAAGAAGAGGAACACGTCCTCGTCCTCCGCGATTGGCTTGCACACGGCGAAGGCGGCCCACGCGAGCGCGACGGCGACGGCGAATGTGGACGGGGGGCGGCGTAGCCAGGGCTCCTCGCCGCCGGCAGCGGCTTCGTCGAGGTGGACGATGCGATGCTTGAGGCGCTGGATGTCCCGCGCGTCCAAGGTGAACGTCCGGCGGGAGAACCGCTTGCGATCTTCGACCAACGCCGATGGGGGCGACGCCTGAGCTCGGGAAGAAGATCAGGCACTCAGGCAGTATCAATGGAGCATGGAGTCAAGCTCATATGGCGGCGCGGCGACGTACGTACCACAGGCAGATTCGGCGCCAGCTTCCTCAAGACGCTCCTGGCCAGCTCCTCGCCGCCGGGCATCTTGACGAGCGAGCGGTCGAAGGACGGCGCCGCCGCCGGCGTCTGGCCGCGGCACGCCGCCGCCCACACCTCCACGAAATTCCACAGCGAGCGCCCGTCGGCGACGCCGTGGTGCACCGTCACGCCGAGCGCCAAGCCGCCGTCGAGGCGCGTGGCCTGGACGGCCAGCACCGGAGTCGGCAGCACGCTCATGTCGAGCTCCGGCACGAGCTGCTCGAGCGCCGGCAGATCGTGCTCCTCATCGCCGGCGAGGCGGCGGGCGTCGGCGCCGGACTCCGCAGCGACGAACCTGACGCCGTCGCCGGAGGAGCAGCTGATGGCGACGTCGCCGGAGCCCGCGAGGTGGACGAGCTTGCCGGCGAGGGGCGCGAAGCCGGCCAACAATGTCGCGGCGAGGGCGGACCGGAGGGAATGCACAACGGCGCCGAACGGCGGCAGGTCGTCGCCGTCGAAGAGCAGGACGTGCTGCAGCACGGGCATGATGACCCACTGCGCTTCCATCGCGTTGAGCTTGATCGGCTCCGGCGGCGGCGCGGCGGTCGCCGGCACGGCGACGTAGCTGTCATCGACGATTCTCACTGAAGACATGGAGCCTGATCGCCTAGCGAGCGGAACAATAGTGAAGTGTGGACTTGTGGTCTCGGGCTCTTGGCTCTCGGCGCCTCACTCTCGTGGCTCTCTCGTCACTGCATGTTTCCGCCCGCTGATGATATTGCTCTAAGTTTCGTGCATATGGAACACGTGCCCATTCTTATATCCATACACTGCTGCTGTGTTGACAGTGCTGCCATGTGTGCGGAGAAGACACCATTAATTGATTTTAGCTGGTCCATATGTATGCGAAATTAATGCTGGTACTGCCTTGCTCCTTGTATACCACCCTGATTTATACGATGAGAAAAGGGAAATTCCTGGAGATGGGATCCCGTCCGGGCGGGATCCGGACGGGATCGCCCCCTCGCGCGCTGTGCAGATGGAGGAAGAGGAGGGAGGAGGAAGGAGGAGGCCTACCTCGCCCTCGCCGCCGGCCGTTCGGGTTAGGGTTCGGGGTGGGGTTCTGGTTTAGATTTGGGTCAGGGAAGGGGACGGCATGGCGGTGGGTGGGGCTCGTCGGGGGCGGCGGTGGCGCCGCCGGAGCCGGGCGAGGGGGTGAAGGCGGTCGGCCGGTGGTGAAGGGGGGACCGCCCCTCACCCCCTCGGGTTAGGGTGGGCGGCGACGGCGCGGCGACGGGAGGCTAGGGCGGCTGAGCGGGCGGCGGCGAGGGCGCCATCGGCCGGGGTGGAGGAAGGAGGAGGCGGGGGTGTGCGGAGCAAGAGGCGGAGCGAGGGGGAGGGGGTGCGAGTGAGGAAGACGATTCCGTCGGGGTGGGCTCTCGACGGGATACCGTCGTGTAGTCGCCCCCATGAGAAAAATATAGACTATACCGTTTAAACTATAGCATACATATAAAAAAATCACCTTTCAACTCTAAAACCATACACACTAAAAAAAACTCTAAAACCATATATTTTATCCACCAACTTTAAAACTTAATAGATCGCACCATTTAACAAATAGAATTGTTTGTAATCGTGAGTCCGCATCATCAGACAGTTTCATTTTTCGGACAGTTCTATTTGTAGACGTCTTGGAGGATGCGTCCCCGCTTAACTACGCATGAGCATCCAGACGAGCCTCACGTGGATGGGTCCCACCAAGTTTTCTTTTCCCATATTTTTGCATAACTTCTTGATTCTCCTTGTATTATCTTTCTCTACCCTCTCGTGAAAACAGTTTGTTGCTGCTCCCTATCGGCAAGCGTCTCCTAGAAGCGTACCTGTTGTAGCTAGACCTAATCAAATCCCGGGTCGGGGCAGATTTTGAGCTTACCGGGCCGAGCTACCCATGAGCAGGTCTAGCTGCAGCTCCCTATCGCCGCCACTCGCTAGCACGATGATGTCATTGCTCGCGGCTCCTTCCGGTGTGCCTTATCCATCTCTCTTCCTCTATATTTTTCATCTCTTCTCTCTAGTGAGAATAGTACGTGACCTTATTGAGCTTTTGGTGATTGGATTCGGCGAGCACAACATGGGGGCTCGCCGAATTCGGAGAAGATGACGGTTAAAAGGCCTGTTCAACATGGAACCTCAACAACGTACGTGTGAAACTTGGATTATTCCTGTGAACTTCGTGGTTGTCTTCTTGTGGAACTTTATTGTTTGAGTTAGGAGGTCCACCCCTCATTTTCGTATGGAATTTCGAGAATGTGCATGTGAAACTTGGAATTTCGCATGTTGGAATTTGAATTTTCACTGCTGAAATCTTGATTGTTGGCAACCGAAACCTAGTTTTTTTTCCACCGAAACCTGAATTTTTTTTCCGCTGAAACTTGAGTTTTGTACTCATGTATTATGTTTGAACATTATGTTTTTCAAATTTCAGCAGTAGGTTTTTAAAATTTCAACAATAATTGTTTATGTTTCAGCAGATATTTTTCTAAGTTTTGCTAATGTCATGACGATGTCTGTCATCCCATTTGTGGCACCCGCCTTGAAAAAATGGCGGAGAACCTACCCATTTGTCTAAAAAAAAAACAACCCCGTTTCTACATATTAATGTGCAATAAATAGGTACGAAATAAATTTAGCATTAAACATGCTCTAAGCATCAAATAACATTGGGTGTCACTGCAGCATTGGTCTTTGCTAATATCGATCCTTCACCTTACGGACTTTCATCCTTGTACAACTCGACACAACAAGGAGCACTGGCATCCTTTGTCTTCGACAACCACAAGCCAGGCATGTCTTCCAAGTTCCAAGTACAAATTACACGGAGTGGCAGCCATCCGAAGAAGCTCCTACCTCTATGGGTGGTGCAACCAGAGCGTTACATCAGATAAAGTTCAGTTCCTCTTGATGGGTAGCACATGCATCCAAGGACTAGGGTGCATAAAGAAGAGACTACTAGGGCAAGGTCCATGGTTGTAGGGAGAATTGAAACGGGGAGAGAGAGAGGGGCATGGGAGATTGGGAGGGAGCAAGAAGTCAGCACATGGATTGGGAAGAGGCAGAAATACTTTCCATTAGAGATCCAACAGTGATTCACTTCCATCTCGAAAAATATTCCGTATGTTTTAAGTTGCAGCAGCAACCAAATCGTCAACATGGGAAAGCTCAACATTTGCCATTGTTATTCCCGACTTTAAGACATTTGCAGCATGAAAAACCTTTATTGACCTGGCAGATTTTCGGAGGCTACAAATCTACAATTAGCATCCAGTAGGCTTCCACAGAGCACAGCTCTCCCCAGCATTGGTGGAGTAGCGATAACTAAGCTGGTATTTTGCCGAACGCTGGTGTACACTCCGGAGAAGCATTTTTCATATAGTGCTTCTCCACAAATTCATGGTATATATCATTTTGTCTCCATCTTTGGGTTGTCTTTATTTGCGTCTTTTCCAGACATGGCAGCCGTTGCTGCTGCTGTCATAGCTGTGGCCGCTGCACCAATCTTCACACCTCCTGCAGCCTTCATTGCCCCAGCAATCTTCGCAAATGCTGCTACCCCACCAACTAGGGCAGCACGCAGAGCTACCATCGGTCTGATCTCCATGGTATTTTCCTGGAACGGTATGCATAAATGACCAATTTCAGCACAGATTAACGCAAGCCTTGCACTTCTTAAAAAACATTTACAGGAAGTTGTCAATGTTTTCTATCCATTCTTCAGTTATGACCTGCAGGTAAAAAACAATACTGATCATTTTACATACAACATTTTCACTGCCATGGTGTTCTCTTTCAGTTATCATACCATTTCTCCATGTCTTTGTGGTTTTAGCAGAGAACAGCTACTGAGCTACATAGGACATCACCAATCCAGACCTAAATTAGGTCGGCCCAACACTATTTAGCCACTATTTATCTACATTTCCATCTCTTCTATTTTATTTGCCACAGTACTATGACAGCCTAAGTTAGGCCCCCATTGGTCATGCCCTAACTTCTTAAGTTACTTATCCTGTGCATGGCCAGCTGGATTCAGAAGATAGCTAGAGATGGGCAATTAACCAAGTTAGAATAAAACTGGGCTCATTTTTTGGCTAAAAGTTATGTTCAAATCTATTGTAGAATAATCAATGAGATATAGAGATGCCAAATGTATCGAGTATACACAAAAATTAACTACAAATCTGCTACACATCATGTTGCCTGGTACATCAAATTATTCAGGTGTCTAACACAGTAAAGATGCCACATGTAACTAGCTACAAGTTGTGAGGCTCGTTATGCTCCAAAGCCTTTCGGTTTTGCTCAAGAATCAACACCAAACGAAATTGAATTCCACAACAGCCATTTCCCTTTTTTCTTTGGTCTCTTCATCAGCTAAGGGCAACCGACCCAATGCTCCAATTAACATGACTTTTTTCTAGAATACAAGTTATATCACAACAAGACTGTAAAAGTTTACAACATTGAAACCCCACTACACTAAAACCAAAGAGCACAGAATCAGCAGCGTAGATGGCGTATCTACTGGTACTCATTTTCGCTTAGGAGATGTAATTCCACAGTTCAGGAATTCAGATTGGTTGCTCCCCCTTGTTATTTGTTTCCCTTCCATAGACATAAGAGCATCTATGAAATTTTCTCTTTTTAAAAATATGGATTGGCTATCTGAAAATCATGTTTGAATTCATCTAAAAAAGTCCAAAATATTTGAGTAGGTGTCGTACCAAATCGTTAACAAGGGAAAACTCAACATTACCATTGCTGTTCCCAACTTAAAACATTTACAGCTTGAAAAATGCTCTGCAAACTTGATCCAATGTTACAGTCTAAAACATTGAAACCCTAATACACTAAAAGTCTAAAACCAGATAGCACAGAATCACCGGCTTAGAGAGTGTGGCTACTGGCACTCCTTTTCACTTGGGAAATGTAAGTGCAATACTGGCATACTGCATAGTTCAGAAGCTCAGATTCATGGTTGCTCCCCAATTGTTATCTCTTTCCCTTCCATAGCACCACATGCCAACATAATAATACTTTCCTAGTTCCTACCAACTGCAGCAGCTGCAAGCCCATCGCTCGGCTTCGAGGCTATTGATGGTCCCTGCTAAGACCTACCTGAATCGATCTCTGGCTCTTCCTGGCCACAAATCTCCCTACAGTCCTCATCATGCCATCGAATTCAAGAGGAAAACTGAAGATGCAAGGCCGCAACTCGTGCAAGACTGTGCATGGGGATGGAAATACCTGAGACGCTTCCCGCTGAGGAGCCCGTGTTTCCTCTTATCTGCAACGAGGAAGGAGTCGCAGGCCGCAGCACACGGAGTGGGGAGGCTGCAAGGTGAAGAACCCTAGCCTCCAGATCTCCTCTCCCTTGCGCTCTCCTCCTCAAGGCTCAAGCTCGAGGATACGATGCGAACGGAGAATGGGGGTGCGCTACCTCTGTTCAAGTCCATGAGCACGTTACTGGGCCTAATTCTAGGGCTATTGGCCCATTTATTTACGGAATTTGTATTTGTGGAAATATTACGAAAACACTTTCCATTTTTAGTTCCGCTGGGGTTCGTATTTCCGTGGAATTATTAGGAAAATGCTTTGCATCAGGCTGCTTGCCTTGTTTGTTTCAGATTAAATTAAATTAAATACAAATTTGTCATTTTTGTATAAGCCAAATGATGTAATATTTTGTAATCATTTTTATGTGGTTTGAAATAGTTCTTCTTAGAGTTCGTAAACTATTTTTTTCATATTTTTTTGAAATTTCTAAAATGTCTTTTAAGGGGGTCACAAATTTTCTATAGTAAAACTCAACTCAACTTTAATCTAAAACAAACAAGGCCTAGTTCCGCGGCATGTGTATTGGGGTAGAAACAAGCCGAACGAGTCTGGCTTAGTCGAGCTCGGTCAAAAACAAGCCGAGCCAAGCTACGCTCGCTACTTTGACAAGCCACATAAGTGGGCTCGGCTCGAGCTCGCTTATACCATCGAGCCGCGTCGAGCCGAGCCACAAACCATAACTTTTTCCCCATTCATATTCAGTAAACAAGCCGAGCCGAATCTGGCCATAAAAACAGGCTCGGCTAGAGCTCGTTTGCACCACCGAGCCACGCCGAACTGAGCCGAGCCATGAGTTTTTTTTTCGGCCCTACATGTGTTTGGATAGAACAGTCCACGTGTGTTCGATTTGAAGTGTTTTTTCTCTTCAACTTGGCCTGACCTTGTTCTTGTGCTTTATAGGACATGTCCTATGCTATCCCAATCTAGAATGAACCCAACACTATTTAATATTATTCATTATTTTGTCTCTCTCTATTTTATTCTATCAGCACTATTCCTCGTCCCAAGTTGGGGCAGCATTGGCATGGCTTTTATTGGTTCAAATCAAGTGGGGAAATTACATGCCCTCCTACCAGTGGTGGATCCATAGGATTTAGAAACTAGGGCCACAATTATAAAAATTGTTTAATGCATAATAGAATCGTCACACCATTATAAAGTTGACACATAATATTTTCTGAAAAATATAAAACTGAAATATAAAGGTTTGAATAATTGGTTCAAATAAAGTTCTACATAAAAAACATGCAATGAACATTGAAATAATACCTTATAATATTATTTGCGGGTCTTCGTGTCTTAAAAATATTTTATTATAGCGTCATCAAAATATCCCGCTCGACAAAAAATAATAAAACAACCATTTAAATTTTGATTGCACAAACTATTTCGTAACTTGTACTTCACAAAATTAAATGGTAGAAACATCCTTTCAACACTTACTCTGTTCAAAGAAACAAATTGGAAACAAAATATAAGATTAAATAAGAAGTGTTTTCCATGAAACTAGATTAGAACAGATGGAAGGTATTGGAAAAGAAAGTGGTAAAATTACAAAGTGGAAAAGAGAGAAATACAAAGCAAAAGTATAGCTAGATTATAAAAATGTTAAAAAAAGTTGAAAGGAAAATGAGAGAATTACAAAGTGAGAAAGAGGGGGAAAATAATGCATTGAGCAGGATTTGAACTCAAACCCAAAAGTATATCCAATTGAACTACTAATATTATGCGACATATAATTACCTAACTTTTACAAAACCTTATGCAGGTGCCTAATACAAAACTTCTAGGGGTGCCTCGGGATACCGAGCACCGTGCTAGATCCATCTCTGCCTCTTACCACTAATAAAATTATATTTTACCAAAATACCACTGGATGTATCAATGACACTAGGATTAGACCACACATGTCATTCAAATAACTTCATGATACCACCGGATAACTCCGAATAACTCAACGATAGGTAGAATCTGATCCCATCATTAAGATAACTTGATATAATTTTCGTTAACGGTATAATGGAAAGGTTCCGCGTGCATGTGTCCAATTTGGGCGTTTTTTCCCTTCAACTTGGTCCAAGTGACCCTTGCCCTTGTACTGCATGTCGGCTTGAATAAAGGAGTACCATCGAATTGTCAATGATACTGGGACTAGACCCCCACCTAATAACTTAATTAACTTAATGATACCATCGGACGTGTCAATAACATATTAAACCCCATCTTTGAAATATCTAATATTTTGGTAAAGTACTCCCTCCGTTCTTTTTTGGTTGACATCTTTGACTTTTATACACACCTTTTAATATTTGTTTTATGGGAGCGACTAGGGGACGGGATCCCGTCCCACCTGCCCCCCGACGGGATCGCTCCCCCTCCGCCACGTGTCCCACTTGGCCTCCACTCCTCCGCCCGCCCGTGTCCGCCTCGCCCCCTCACTCGCCCCCTGCCGCAGCCTCCGCCGCCGCCCTCACCCAACCACGACCAACCGCCGGTCCGCCGCCTCCCCGACCTCCCTCTAAACCTCGAGGACACATCCGAACCCTAACCCAAACCCCCCGAACTCTGAACCGAACGCCGGCGGCGAGCTTGACAGCGGCCACGGCGAGGTCGACGGCAGCAAGGGCGAGGTCAGCTCCTCCACCTCCCTCCTCCTTCCTCCTCCCTTCTTCCTCCTCTGCATAGCCTCCTCTGCACAGCGCGCGAGTGGGCCGATCCCGTCCGGATCCCGCCCGGACGGGATCCCGTCCAAAAGAATTTCACTTGTTTTATTCGATTTTTTTTGTAAATATCATTTATCGTCTTATTCAATTTTTTAAATATCATTTATTTTTGTTGTGATTTGTTTTAAAAATAAATGTTAAAAAATATTATTAATGGGCAAATTATCAAAGGGTATGTACTGAAAATGTGTCTTTTCGTGACACCCATTTGTACTCTATATAAAGCAATCACTCTCTCAATTCTCTCTTGTCTCTCAATTCTCTCTTGTCCATTTTAATTACAACCAATGATCAATAAAGCAACCAGATGAATGTCATTTATTATATTGCCAATGTTCACATGGTGAATAGTTGATGGATATTTTTGGCAATATAAAAGTCACTGTTAAGTCACATCAATGCACATGAAAATAGTTACTACAAAAAAAATTTCATGTGCGCATTATGATTTGGAAGTCATATTCATTTGTTTGAAACAAATGACCCCCAAAATATTGTTTATAACCTATATTATGTTAAGATGATCATTTGTGATCATGGCATAGTTGGCACTATATAAGTGCATGTTAAAAGTATGCATAATTGTGTTATTATTCATTTCAGGCATGAAAGTAATTATCGGATTATTCAATTTTTTCTGAGAACAATATTCCAATGTAGATTAAATTTGGTCATGTTCAATGTATCAACATTATTTATGCTTAAAATGAGCATTTAAAAATTTTATTATGATAACTAGTAAGAATACTAGTAATGACCATGTCACATTAATCGCCAAAGTATTGAAAAGATTGTATGCGTATTTCGGTCAGAATGATGGGCAAAATGATAAGAGGTTGGACTAGAAATTATTCTGTTGACTATAAGATCCTTGCTTGGGTATCTGGTTAGAAATATTATCCCAAAGTTGAAGAGATAACCCACTATATGGGATAATGCAGATTACTGCATTGTAAAGGTTTAAATTACTACATATAAATCAGACCCCTGATTTATGAATAGTGTGTGAAATTGTACATCTCCCATGTAAATATCACCACCACAACATAAAAACATGGTTATTTCTATGGTTTTTCGGATCAAAAATTACATTAATCTTATGCCTGTTAAAGGGGATTTTGAATGTATGTTGTTAATAAATATCGAATCTCGGCATTAGGGGAGAAAAGCACATATAATTAAATGCCTTGAGATTTTCTATAAAGAAAGTATAAGAGAAGTGATCTTTATAATTAAAATATTTATGCACTGATTATACTAATCAAAAGAAGTTGATGCTCCTATTATGTGGAAACGAGGAGTTTGCCAGAAAATTGGAGTTACCATTTATTATGGAATAAATGTGTTGCATTTGATATAGACTCAATGGAAAACATTTACTATAGTATAAATGGATTGTTAAGAGTGGAATACCCCGGAATAATAGTGTCGACGATTGGGATATCGACCCAAGTCAACTAAGGTTCTTCAAGATTGAGATAGGAGACACGTCAAACAATGCGAACAGCAGCGAACTTGGTAATGTGCGCATATTATAATAGGTAAATATGTAACAACCACGAATCTTCGTTTGGGAAATGACAAAATTTTGGTTAATGTTGAGATATCCTTATAAATTAGGATATTGAGAAATATAAGAAAATATTGTCGACAATTACCTCTAAAGTTACTAAACTACAGATCTGTAATTAAAAGTACATAGCATATGGCACGTGAAGTGTGCATATCGGGTCTTTAGAAAGCAAATAAGGTTGAACCATATTATAGATATAAGCCTTAAAATTGATTAAGACATAATGGGTCATTACACAAATAATGTGGTGATAAAGGATATGGTTTAAATGTCGTTTTAAGATACTATTATTCTCATATGTAAAGTGTTTCATTATAAACCAAATCTTACACATGGCATGAAAAATATGCAGTAAATGAATTTGAAAAATCCTTAGTGATATATTTGATGGATTCATAGTTTCTTATAAAAATTAACAAAAAAGCGACATATATATGCATGAGACTTATACAATATAGTTTTTTCAAAAAAGAAGAATACCTTCCTAAATGTGATAACATTTTTCCTGCAGAAAGAGTGTTTTATGAAAGAATGTTGCTTTCAAAATTAAGTATTGTTTTGAAAAGATACTTTTCTAGAAAGGGGAACACCTACCTGTCAAAATACACCAATTATCTATAGAAGTTGGATGATGACCCATCATGACCCGATGAAATAAATGAGGATTTTAAAATTTTTCCACATAAGCACGTGTGATGTAGTGTGCATCTCTTACAATGAATAAAATAATGGCTATATCCTTTAATATCTTGGAGATATTAAGTGAATTGGTGTAGTTAGTGAAATCCCCTGAAAAGGCTGGTTATACTTTGCTTTATAGTGATACAACCATGTGTTGTGAGTCCTGAAAAATCAGGCTGTTTGGTTGGATATTTAATCACTAAGAGGAAGTTGTTAAATATCAATACCTTTGATATATTATACCTAGAGAATGTATATGATTCTTTGAAGTGAATAATGGAGATATTTTTAGGACATTAAGTTCCTAATATTAATGCTATTAGAGCATTAATACATCAGGCCTGATAGACATGATTGATGTTAATTATTGACAAGACAAAATGCAGTTCTAATATGAGAAATTGAACTGGCAATAAAATCATATCCATATATCTCCGAAGTATTGAAAAGTCTTAGCCTATATTTATAGGGAAAATCAAAACATAACTATGGTAGGATGCACATGTTTTTGAAAATCTGGCTAATCCATATAATACCCAATCTCATATTGGATATATGGTGGTATGACATAGAGTCGTGTAAATAGACCTAACGATCACTTTCACCGAGTGGTATTGCATTATATAAGACATCAAATGAATAAATATGGCTAGAACAAATGGTTTGCCTTGTATTGTATAAGTGAAAGGGAATATAAAAATGCAATATAATAGGATATTGATCCGCACATACTCTGAAAGGGTGATGAAGTAGATGGTTATAAATGAAATCATGTGAATTATCTGTGAGAGATTTATTCACTAAATTCTTATTTAGAATAAGGTGACTTCATATTACAAAGTTCAGAGGGAGAAAACTTCTGAACTATAACCCATACAATGAGCATTGATGATCTTAGAGATCACATATTGCACTCTTTTCCTTGTATGAATTTTCATAAGACTTTCATAATAAGGTTTTTAATGAGACAATATAACAATACAAGTATTCATATGTTGTGCACTCTTTTCTTCATCCATTTTATTCCACTGGGTTTTTGGAATAGATTTAACGAGGCGCGTGCATATAAGTTATTTACTTAAGGGGAGTATATGCAATGTACTCTTTTTCTCCATCCATTTTTTCCATGTGGTTTTTGGAAGGAGTTTTAATGGGACATGTGCATTAGAAAGTTTAGATTTTAAGGAGAAGTTTCTAAACTCTTATTTATGATCTTTAGGATCATATATTGCCCTCTTTTCATTCATTAATTTCCTTGAGAAGTTTCTTATATGAATGTTTTGACAAGCCAATATGAATACATTATTTTTATACAATGTAAAGTTTTCTTCATCTATTTTTCCCATTGGTTTTTGGATGAGTTTTTAATAAGGTATATAAATGGTATAATAACAAAAAATATATATTGGAAGTATAAATGTATATTAGAAAATCTTGTTTTCTCCATATGTTTCTCCACAGGTATATGTTTCTCCACAGGTTTTCAGAAACAGATTTTTAGGGCATATACATATTATTAATTTGCCTAAGGGGAAGTGTTAAAAAATATTATTAATAGGCAAATTATTAAAGGGTGTCTACTGAAAAGGTGTTTCTTTGTGACACCCATTTGTACTGTATATAAAGGGGATTTGCCCATTGTAATTATAATCAATGATCAATAAAGCAATCAATCTCTCACAGTTCTATCTTGTCTCTCACTGTTCTAATAGGGTCTCAACAATAAAGATACTTTAAACATGGCTTATTTTTTTTCATCTTTGCACTAAATTTTCGAATAAGACAAATGGTTAAAAATATGTTCAAAAGTCAAACGCGTCAAGCAAAAAAACAAAAAACAGAGGGAGTACTAACAAAGAGACGATTGTTCCTTAAGAGTATCTGTTACCATTGCCGAGGCGTCAGTATAATCATAGGTTCCCACACGAGCTTAACATTACGGCAGCGACAATTTAAGTCTGGATGCATGTCTGTCTCAAGCATTTCCCCGTTGCGAGGGGAGATGCTGATCAAGCCTTGGCTATAAAATACTCGCTCGACAAAGATTCATTCATAACATAAACATAGGTCAAAACAATATTCTTCTCCAAATAGTTGTTCACCTGCAGCCGCATCAATGACGATCATCCAAAAATCAACGCAAGATCAAATACCACAGAATACCAGCAAGGCTCCCAGCCTGACCCAAATAATGATAGATGATCATCGACAGAAAAATAGCAGAAGTTTTATCAGCAGAGTGCAAAGATAATTACACAATCTTTGGGTACTATCCCATTAACACTAACACTGGCCAAACCATTCACATCCACCGGCGCAACACAAAGTGCCCCAGACAACAGCCTCACCACCTAATGAAAATGGCACACGCCTGCAATATATCAACAATAGAATCTCCCCCGTGCATAACACATCAAACCATCTCCGCAGTTCAGATGAAAAATACTGCATCAACAAGGGGCCCAATGAAGCAGAACAGTTTTACTGCTGCTTGCAATCCGCTGGTTGCTCTGCATTCCCTTGTTTCGACGGTAACTGGTGATACATATAAGTTATATGAAACAACACTACTAACTAGAACAAAGGAAGTGAATAATAGTCATTTCATATCAGTGTAGAGCTTATACCTTTGGTTTGCCCACTGGCTGTTTAGACAATTACAAAAAGAATATATTAGAAAGGTCAATCAAATATGGTTATTTTCAAGGAAGCAAAAATGGGTTATATGACGGTGTAAGATTACCTTCTTCTTTGGTTTGGTTTCTTCTTCATCATCCTCATCCTCATCCTCGTCTTCATCTTCTTCATCGTCATCTTCATCGTCGTCGTCATTATCACCATCATCCATTTCCTCAAAATCCTCAGCCTGCACAGCCTCTCCAGTAAACCATGAAACAGCATGAGGGATGATTTTATCCCTTATGGTGGTCCTGAAAGTCGGATTTTAATTAGTAAACTAAAATGACATCAGCAAAAGAGCAACATGCTGCAAACCATAATAACATAGCATCACCAGACATGCCACATAGAGTATTCCATGGCAAATGATGATGAACTACACTTACCCAACGTCATAATCATGTTCCATTTCACCCTGAAGCTCATCAGCCTATATCACATGTTGAAAGAAGAAATCCTATCAAACAAAGGAAAAGCTGATATCCCTTTAAGTTGAAAAAAAATCTTAAACATACAGTATCTTCATCAATGTCCTCCTCATCATCAGGTACTTGTGGGGGACTGAAAAAGTTGAAGAAGCTCTCACAATCTTCAGTTTTAGTAATAGGCTTCGCATTCTTTGAACCTTTCTTGGGTTTCTTTTTGAGAATCTTCTGTGTCAGGTTTTTCCCAGGGTACCACTCAATTTCAGTCCTGCAGTGCACAGCATTTGTGTTTAATACACATATCGATATAGGATGGAACATGAGAGCCATATTTATGGTACATAATAATGAGTATACTGACCCAATTGCTTTCTCCAAAATTGGCTCATCTTCATCGACCATGTGATAGGTTTTTGTTAGGACAGAATTCTTGAAGAAAGGGTTTGTATCAAAGAAAAACTCGAGCTTGAAACCCTTAGGATTGTCAATTCTATACCATTTGATATCTTTTAGATATTTCAAAGCAGGCTCATCACGCTCTTGGATCTAAAAATACGAACTAGTCAATTCAACTATATAGTCATGCATATAAGAAAGCATAAGAGTACTAGCACAATACCTCCTCTGACAGCACTTCATTTGTTTTCATAGCAGTAAGCCAAAAATCTGGGACACCTTTAGCTGAAAAAAAAGGTTTAATCACAAATAAGAATAGGAAATCTCAGGAGTTTTAAGTAAACTTTTGATAAGATACCATCTGCATCTTTCCCCTCAGCAACATTTTCGCTGGTCCGTTCGTCACTGGAACCATCAACCTCCACAACTCCATTTACAATGTCATACCTCTGAAAAACACAAAATAGGAGAATCTATCAATTTGAACAAACAAAAGTGAAAGACAGTAGATCTTTTTGCATATTCACATGTAACACAGTAAGAGATAGAACATGTAGAACAAATTTACCTTTGTGTATAATGGCTCATAAAGCTTCTGGTACTTAGCTTCAAGCACAGCTCGTTCTTCAAAAAACTTTGCCTGAATTTCATTGTGTTGGCTCTGCATTATAACAGCTAAAAGGTTGGATCTCTGATACAGTTACAACTCAAGGAGTAAAAAGCAAAATTTGTCTAGAACATTGATCAACTCTGGTCCATCGATTATGTAACAGAAATGTTATTGTACAAAATTCAATGAGTAGTCACAATGAACAGTAGATCTAATACAAAATAGAAAATATTTGAGCACTCATACAGCTATGCTGCATCACCGAGATCTAAACAGTGAAATCGTAAAAGTGGCTTAGGTCACATGAAGATGCCAAATACATCTGATTCCAAAGCTAAATCCACAGTAGACAGGCAATCCTAGAAGTAAAGAACTGTGGTTACACTTAGTCTCTACATAGTGTTGAATCATAAACATAAGGTTTATCTGATCTCCTGGTCTTATTTTTCCTTCATCCTCTAATAAACCCAGCACTCCCTTTCCTTACTTCACAGTTTGCAATAATAAACATCAGTATTCACCAGCGATAGGAGCTAGTTGTATGGCCAATCAGTGCCAAATCACCACCTAGTGCCTAGGTGAGCTAGACAGACGCCTAGGAGAGCACAGATAAGTATGAAAAGGCTCAACTAACAAGGAGAAGGTTTCTTATCCAGTTAGTCTAAGTCAACAAATCCTGCCAAAGAGTAAAGTTATTGTATCTAAGAAAACATCTAGTCAAATAGAAAAAAAAAATTAAAACCTACAATTCAAATTGGGAGAGTCTGAGATGCCATTAACTACCAGCAGAAGCCACAATGCATGAAGTACGCTTAAGGAACATCAGTACTTGATCAATTCGCAATGAGCATTCTTTCTCGCAGTCACTTCTTGTGAGTTCTTTTCATACGCCCAACAGCAGCAAGGTGAAAAAAATGCAACTAGTAAACCTTACACCACATACAGAGCATGTTGATACCCTGCAAGTTCTGCAGACTATTTGAGTGTTGCCCATCAACAAATCAACTACAATTGCAGTCAAACCAACAATTGGCAAGAAAGCAAGAACTAATGTTTTCTACAGATCAAAAGTTGATACGGCCTGATCAATCCATCCAAGCAATAAGCTATGGTCAATTAAAGAGAACATAGCTGATGTACAATATTTAGATTAATTTTTAGTATCATTATGTAAGCAACAACCATTAAAAAAAAGAGCTGGAAAAAGAGAACATAGCTGATGTACAATATTTAGATTAATTTTTAGTATCATTATGTAAGCAACAACCATAAAATAAAAAAAGAAGAACTGGAAAACCTAATCTGTGGCATCCTTACAGATCATTGCGCCTACCAGATAACAAATCTAGCAAGTAAAACCCATTTCAATTTCCCTACTTCATCCAGATTAAATCCTGGCACAGTGACATCATAAAAAAATCATATCAAAATGTACAATTTAAGGTAGGAGAAATCCTACTCCACCTGAATCTCCCTCAAAAATTCAACACGCTTCCTGACGTTGGCCGAGAGGGTCTCAAGCACGTCCGTGTGCTGGCCCGCCAAGCTCTGCAGCTTGTCCTGCAACCAAATCAGATCGCATGAATAAAAACCACAGGGAACAACAGCATAGATGGAACCAAAACCAAATCTAACAACCATCACGCCCCAACATTAGGCAACCGAACGAGCCAAGAGCCCGTAATCGAAAATAATGGCGCGCATCTCCGAATTATAAGCCAAATCAGCGTACCTTCAGGGCATTGACGAGGCCGGCGCGGTCCTCGGCGCTGAGAGCTGCACGGAAACCACACGAGATCGCGGATCGATTAGGGGTTCGGTAAAGGGATGGGAGGCACGACTCGGCCGCGAGGAAGTTACCGGCTGCTGCGGCGGGGAGGGAGGTGTTGAGGTCGGTGAGATCGAGCGTCTCCTTCTCGCCGCCCATCGCCGGAGCTCCGGTGAGGCCTCGATTAGGCTTTACACTCGGAATTCGCTGCGGCGCCGCCGAGGAGAGGGGAGGAAGCCCTAGGAGCGGGAGATGGAGGGAGGTCTAAACCCTAGCCTCCGGGGTATAAGAACGACAGGCGGCGTGCCTTTTCATTTCACACCTCGGATTTGTTCGTGTGAAGACAAAGAAGGAAAGGGCTCCCTGGATCATTTATAAACTCGAAATGGTTTAATTGAGAAAAGGTGATTACAAACATGTCTAGACTTCAAATTAGGCAACGAAGCACCGTATCTTTTTCATAATTTTTAAAATAACTAATTATAGGGTTTTTAATGAAGCTCGTACTAGTGACTATGTTTGTCGGTACAACTGGACCTCACATGATTCAATGGATATTCAGATGAATCTATTATTAAAAAATAGAATGATCAACTTTTACATGATTTCTCAAGTGGATGAGAACAATTGAGTGGTTTCAGTTGGAGTTGGGATTGCATGTGTTTATGGATCAAACAAGATTCAAGCTGAAGAATGGTGAAATTTGTCGGCGGTGTGAAAGGAATAGCCTTGAATCTTTAGGATGAGAATGTAAGTTGCATTCAGTAGTGATATCGCTATTAAAAAAGAAGATCTTAATAAAAATGACACCATATCCAATGCTACTGGGTCGTTAGGTGCTAAGGTGCTTACTTGAAATATAGGCCCTGGGAGACAAAATAAGAGACTCCAAGGCGCACGGGCCACAAAGCGGGCGGCTAGGGTTTCCCCCTAGCCACCGCCGACGACCACTACCGTCTCGGCCTTCCTGTCGCGCTCCCTCTCATCTCCTACCGTGGCCTAGCCGCCCCAGTGGCGGCGGCGGTGGCGGCCCTCGTCGCCGGCCGACCGGCAGCCGCCACCGGGCTCTCTGGCGCCTCCTCTCCCCCGCCAGCGCCACCTCCATCGGCTTGGAGCAGCAAGGCGGGCTCCTCCTCTTCCTCACTCCGGTGTGCCCTGGGCCGGCAAGCTCCTGGCCGACGGCAGCGGCGGCGCTCCCTAGACCGGCGCGATCACAAATATGTTTCTAGGTAGCAAGGCTCCACTTAAGTGACATACTGTGATACTGACATTACGACATGATTCATGAAATTCAATTAGGGTTTCAGAATTTGGGCTCCGCGGGCTGCGAATTTGAGTCAAAGCCTTCACATTTTTGCGGCATCACAATTTGGGATAGCGGCGCTTAGCGGATAGCGGCACTTAGCGGAGCTAAATCACGCTTTAGCGGCCATAGCTGCCATAGCGCAAAAAATGGGCATAGCGTAGCGTTGTCCCTTTCCAGCCGCTATAGCGCCGCTATAGCGCCGCTATAGCGCCGCTATAGCCCGCTATTTAAATCCATGGTGGCGTCCCGCCTGGCCAGGTTGGCTAGCACCCAGCCGCCGACGCCCTCTTCCTCCACCGTTCGGCAGCGGCCGACGACTCCTGGTGCGCCTGGTGTTCCTCTGCGCCCTCCCTCTCCAAATCTGACCATGTTTTGTTCGTTCTTCGCGTGTCGTCCCTCACTGGACGCGTTGCTTCCTTTCTTCTTCTCCACTTTCATGTGCAGTGGTGGAGCTTGCCGCCAGCTTTCCCTCTTTCCTCTTCCTTCTTCCCCTCCCTTTGGGCCCGTCTTGGTGGAGACTGCCCGAGGGACCGCTCCGTGAGAGGCCAATTCCGTTGGCGTGAGGCCCAGATCTGGCGGTGGTTGACCGGAGCAGCCGGAGTGGTGGTACTCCTATGTTGTGGGTCCCGTGGCTTCGTAGCTCGGCGGAGCTCGGCACCGGCGTCTTCTTCTCTTCCTTTTCCTCCACCTGAGCCCGTCTCGGTGGGCACCGACTTCTTGGGGGGTTTGCTTCGATAGCTGGCCAGAGTGGAAGGAGCATGTCGGCTCCAGAGGCGTGTGTCTGGCGGCTCCTCGGCTCCTCCCGTGGTGGCGTGGTGGACCATTGCCCGTCCTTCGGCGGAGTGGCGGGCCCTGTCTCTTGCCTGGTCCTGTCCTCGCCTCCTTGCCCTCCTCTCCATGCGAGGTGCTCGGCGACGTAGGTTGGCGTCTTCTTGGTTAGTGGCAGGGTTCGGCTTGCACCACCAGGGTGGCGCGACGACTGGTCTCCTTTGCTTCCCGTGCGCAACCACCAGGCGTGGTGGCCCCTATGATTTCCCAATCCTTTCTCTTCTAGTCTGGATAGACTCGAGCGTAGGTCGTCTCCTTTCCACGCCATCCTCTCTAAAATTATGGGGTTAGGGTGCCACCCTCCAACCACTTCCCAACGTCTGTCTCTATCAGCGGCGCTAGGTACGGCGAGTCAGCGACGCTCGTCTCCGGCATCTCAGCGCCCCTGGTTTCGATGAATTAACGACATCGTTGCCTCCTCTCCCGATTGTGTCGCCCCTCCGGCCGACAACCTTTGCCCTCTCCCCGGCGATGACCTTTGCCACGCACTCAACGATGGCAACGAGCTCCATCTTATGCATGTGATACAATTCCTTTGCTCCCTCCAAATCATAAAACATTTGCCCTGCAAATGGCCTCTTTGCATTGTCAACGTTAGGTGTATAAGAACCACCCTACAACACAAATCAAATTCTATTGACAACATATCTGTAAAAAAACAAAACAAGTTCACACAAAAAGAATGTTCACCGTGAAGGGACAAGCGTTTATATTCTTTTGTGGTGTAGAAATATTGTTCAATTTGTTGGGATAGTCAATTGATGGTAGTACAACAGCGCAAGATAGTGTTGGTGCCAAAGAGGAGCACATTTAATATCGCATAATGATTATGAGAGTGCTATCAACTTGGGGAGTGCAGTTCGCCATGACTGTCGGTGTAATAAATACCGGGGTATAAAGAGTCCTGAGAAGATTGAGCGGGCCCCACGCGTCAGGCGGGCGATCAGACCCCAGCGTGTGGGCGAGCCCCACGGCGTATTGAGCGGGCCCCACGCGTCAGGCGGGCGTGCCAGGCCCCAGCGCGCGGGCGAGCCCCTCAGGGCGCCGGGCGGGGGCCCCACGCGTCAGGCGGGCGATCAGACCCCAGCGTGTGGGCGAGCCCCACGGCGTATTGAGCGGGCCCCACGCGTCAGGCGGGCGTGCCAGGCCCCAGCGCGCGGGCGAGCCCCTCAGGGCGCCGGGCGGGGGCCCCACGCGTCAGGCGGGCGATCAGACCCCAGCGTGTGGGCGAGCCCCACTCGTATAACTTCGTATAATGTATGCTATACGAAGTTATTACGATGGAACATGAGAGCCATATTTATGGTACATAATAATGAGTATACTGACCCAATTGCTTTCTCCAAAATTGGCTCATCTTCATCGACCATGTGATAGGTTTTTGTTAGGACAGAATTCTTGAAGAAAGGGTTTGTATCAAAGAAAAACTCGAGCTTGAAACCCTTAGGATTGTCAATTCTATACCATTTGATATCTTTTAGATATTTCAAAGCAGGCTCATCACGCTCTTGGATCTAAAAATACGAACTAGTCAATTCAACTATATAGTCATGCATATAAGAAAGCATAAGAGTACTAGCACAATACCTCCTCTGACAGCACTTCATTTGTTTTCATAGCAGTAAGCCAAAAATCTGGGACACCTTTAGCTGAAAAAAAAGGTTTAATCAGGGTACTGTACTGCCTACCCCCTCGGCTCTCTCCGCCAGTTCAAGGCTTGTATAAAAGGGGTGGAGAGAGAGGGGTGGGAAAAAAAGGGGTTAGATTGCACCGGCATACGTGCATTCGAAACGCTCTGTAAGCACTTTCCATTCAACCACAACCAAAGAGCTAAGGCTCAGCAGGAGTAGGACTATTACCCGCGAGGGGGTCCGAACCTGGGTAATCCCGGCGTGTTGCTCCTTGCTGCGTTCAGCGCTCAATCGAATCGAGCTCGGCCGAAAGGCTAGCAAGACAAGAAATCTGACCAGGGGTGTGATCCGCAGCGGTTGAGCGGTGAGCACGCCGTCAATGACCAACAATGATATGTTCCTAAATATAATTATTGGCAAGGTTACTAAATCAGTAAGTCGAGTCGAGAAGGGACCGACTTGTCAGTCGACTTGTCAATAAGAAAAAAGAATTAAACTGATGGGCCAATTCAATCTCCATTCTCCTCCCTAACATAGCTCAGCTACGTAAGCCCCACAACCAGTACCAATTACTAAGCCCTAGCTTCACATGTAATCATGTACACCCGTTCCTCTCTCCTCTCTCCACCCATCTAGCAGCCACTCCACCTCTCCACTCTCTCTCCCTCTCAGCGACGCACCGCAAGACTCGATCTGGAGGGGGCGAGCGTCTCCTTCCTCCTCGTGCTCGTGTCCTAGTCCCCATGCCAACTCCTATCTCGAGAGCGGCGGCGATGACGGTGGCATCCCCCATGGCGGTAGCTCGATCTGGAGGGCATGGCGGTGGCGGCGGCGGCGGCTCCCCTACGATGGCAGCGGCTCCTGGGGCGGAGCCAAGGCCAGACGACCCTGGGCTCGTACCCGGGCTCCCAGCCCAGCTGCCAGTTGCCCAGTTAACCACATGTAGTATGCACCACAAAAAGAAGCCCACAGCCTGGGCGGTGGCCGTCCCGGCCCAAAATCAGTTCGCACTGGCACTGCATCGCACAGGAGCAAGCAAACCTAGCCACCCCGCACTGCAAATCAGCCCATCTCGCCGCCGCCATCGTGGGCATCTTCTGCAGTCTGCACGCTGAGCCGGCGGTTCTTCACGCCGCCGCCGCCGCTCTCCCTCTCGCTGCCGCCCTCGACCTCCCAATGAGCAGCAGCAACCGGCAGCAGTGCAGTGCTCGGGCGCCTAGCTCCTCCTCTTCCTAGACTTCGCTCTAGCCTCGGTAATGCACTAATCACTAATTTCTTATTTTTTTTGATTCGGTGATTGAATTGTTTGATTGGTGATTGAATCCCGGGTGATTGAATTGATCGATTTGGTGATTGAGTCCCCGGTGATTGATCCCCAGTGCTATTGAATCCTCTCCTCGGTGATTGAATTGTTTGATTCAGTGCTTGAATCCCCAATACACAGTACTTAACTGGGCGGCTCCTACACTGCTCTCCTGCTCTCTCCAGATCGGGGCGAAACCTGCCTCGATCTAGACCTCTGCTCCACGGTAGGGGATGGAGGCAGTGTTGCGGGGAATCAAAGCGAAGCTGGTGGAGAACCAGGAGAAGGTGATCAGCGCACTGCTGATGTGCTCGTTTGTCGTGCTGGGGGTGCGGTCATCGGAGCAGCAGAGCGAGATCGATGAGCTGGAGGCGCAGAAGGCGTCCCTCCGTGCCGCCAACAAATCCATGTCCTATACCATGTGGGCTTGGAGGGAGGAGCTCTTCGCCCTCGCCGCCACGCCCTCCCCGCCCATCTCAGCCGCCTGCCTCCGTGGCATCTATGGCGAGGAGGAGCCAGCCCCACCCGCACGCAAGCATCCAGGTGGGCACCTTAATGCTTACTGCAATGCCGCCGCAGCAATAGGATTGCATTTTCTTCTAAATTTACAGATGCTGTGTTCTAGCTCTGATGATAGCCAAAATCTAGTGTTTGTCATCTTTTATTGAATTCATTCATTCACTGCATTTAACTGGCCTCATGCATGTCATAATTTGCTTATAAAGGCATGTGTTGTCTTAACAATCTACGATACAAACCAATGTGCTCTTGTGGTGATTATTGGCATTTGCCTTTTTGACCTGTCAGTTGAAGTATTTGACTGTAAACTTCACAGCTTCACATTGATGTACCATTGCTTAGAAAGAATGATTCTAAAAAATGAACAGTTTACTGTGCAGTTTCTATCGAGCATCAAGCAATTTCATTGAAAATTGTGAATGAACCATGTTGGTAATTTAAATATCGGCCTTTTCAATCTGCAGGATCAGGTGTTGAGGAGGAAACAATTTCCATAGCATGACCTCCCTTCCAATGCATGTTGTTTAGCAGTATCAGATTGAAAAACTGCTCCTTGAAGTAATAATATGTGATAATGTTCTGTTAGACAATCCTGAGCAATGTTGCAGCCGGGCTGTAAACAAAGATTTCATCGACTTAACGAATGATATCGTGTCGTTTGATGCTTTGCAATGCTATAAAGTGAGCTGTCAACGTGTCTGGGCATTTTCTGTAGTTAAAATGTTCTTCCTTTTTATCCTCGTTTATTTCAGCTGAAAGTTGCTGAAAACTTTAATCTGAAAAAGTTGTGATCCCTCAAAAGACGTCTTAAAGAGTTTAAAAAATTATTTTACAAACTCTAAGAAGAGCTGTTTAAAACTTAACAAAAATGAATGCAAAGTATTACATTATTTGGCTTATACAAAAATAATAAATTTTCATTTCAATTAATTAAAACTGAAACAAACAAGGCCTTAGTTCCTATCTGCACACTGGAATGAATGCAAAAATAGTTTTTTTTTGTCCTCTAAACATACCAATTTTATGTCTTGCCCTGTTTATATTAACACTATTTGAGTCCATATGGATGCTGGAACCGAGAATTATGTTTTATCTGGTGGTCTGGAACACTAGCATGTTTAATCCTCCAAGTTGAAATGCTCCCGTGTATATGCTTTATTGATTGCTCAGTTGCTCCCAAAATATCTCTCCCACTTTTCGTGCTTTAGATCATTCAACACGCAGGTAAATACAAGTGTTTAGTGGACAAAAGCAAGTTGTATCGCCTAAAAGAAAAAAGGAAACACAGATAAACAAGGTCCGTGCTGCCATTTAAAAAATGACGAAGGTGCAGGCTTAATAATAACAAGAAGTACAATCAGGTAGCATTGTGCTATGTAATATAGGCGTTGTGCGAATGGGCGTTGTGTAGCGTGCAGAATTTAAATTTCTGCCGCGCGCGCACAGCGCAGCGCTACGCAACGCTACGTTACGTCCAAATGCGCGCGGCCATAACCAGAAGATTAGACTTGATAATAGTCAATCTGAAATGTTTATTTTTTAAAAGAAACAAGTACAGTCAAGGCAATAAGATAGTGGAGGTGCAGGTGGAGCTGCCCTGAAGTTAAGATCTTAGAATTTAGTAAGAGAAGACCATGGAGGAAGAGGAGGGGTCTCCCTTCTTTGCTGAAATCATTGTCGCCGACTAAAACTGCAGGTTCTTTGGAGGAACACATCGTCACTGACATCACCCAGGTGAGGTGATCTCTATCCTCTACCATGTTATCTTCTTTTTTTTTAATAAAGAAATCCTCTTTTTAGTCATTTCTTGTTCGTGCATCAATTTTCGTTTGAACTGCCATATGTGAATTTATGCCGGTTGAAGGATTAGGAACCTCATGTCCAAACTTGCTTCAGCTTGTAGGATGGACACCATTGGTAGAGCTGAAACGAATCGCTACAAAAGGATGAGGTAAATGCCCGGGTTGTACGCAAGTTGGAGTTATATCAACCTCTTTGCTCAGTCAAGGACTGTAGTGCTCTGAGGTACCAGCATCAACTCATGTTATATTTCAAGTCTACTTTCCCAGCACGAGTTACTTGATATACGTACAGATTACAGACTAACCCTATCAATTTCATTATTAATGGTTGATACTGTATTATTCTCTGCAGAATGATTGAAGATGCAGAGGAGAAAGGGCTTATTTCTCCTGGTATCACAACACTAGTCGAGCCAACAAGTGGTAATCTGGGGATTTGGGTGGCTTACATTGCTGTGCTCCGAGGTTACAGGTTCATTGCTGTCATGCCTGCTGAGTATTCACTTGACAAGCAGATCTTACTGAGGTATCTAGGAGCTGAGGTAATTTTAACTGGTATGGATGTAAAGCCCAAATACTACTATACTAGTCAAATCTTTAGCCTTGCATTTTTTTTGTTTAACTTTTATCATTTGTGGGCATTATACATGGCTTTCAGATCCTACACTTGGCTTTCAAGGACAAGTTAAGAAATTGGAACAGCTCAAGAAAGACATGCCCAATGTACACGTCCTTGATCAGTTCGTAAATGCAGCAAATCCTGAAGCACACTTCACATGGACTGGTACATATTCGTACAGAATCTAGCATAATATACTAGTAAAAGAGCATTACTTTAGCAGCAAAATTGTTGTTGTTATGTTGTATTTCCATTGTTTGTTTTCTCCTCATTTCATTTTTTTTCTTTCAATGTGAATCTTTTTGAGTCATATCCTTTTAGTTTTAGTATCCATGGTACATGTGATGATGGTTATACTGATATAAACCCATCATCCCATCCATTAGAAATCAAAGGAGCGCTGTTCTTTGTTAAGAGCATGAATTGGATGGGATTGTTAGATTTAGAGAGGGGAGTGTGTGCAATGGTTTGTTCTCTATTGAACGGCCCAAAGGGCAATATAAAGAGTACAAAGGGGAAAACCTAGAGAAGGAAAAAGACTACCCTACCCTTACAATACACAAATAACTAAATACTCTTAACACCCCCCCTCAAATGCAAGGCATATGCAATAGCTTTGCGTTTGGAGGAAAACACACACGCTAATAAAGGGAAGATCCAAAGTCCAGGTCTTGTGATGTCGCGAAGTGTGAATCTCAAGGAAAATATGCCAAACTCCATAATGATCTCATCCATCCGGCGTAACTGACGGAGAAAGTAGCGTAGATCGCAGCCTTGAAGGCATCATCACGAAGAAGAGCGTGATGCGTCACGATGGAGGAAGGGACGCGACGGCCAAGGAGGACCAAGGAGCAGCAGATGGGAAGCCGAAGCCAAGTCTCTATGGAGATAAAGACTTCCACAATCTGTAAGGAACTCCGACAGTGCTAGCCATGTCAGGAAAGGACAACCGAGAGGATCGAGCATGAGTGGAGATGAAGGTGGCAAAATAGAGTGATCAAATGAAACTGATCGCAACCTTGGAAGGCATCATCACAAAGAGAAAGACGTGATCGCCATTGCCATGGGAAAAGAGAGTAGCTAGCAAAGAATCAGCTAATTTGACATGAAACGGTAGACTCGCACAGCAATGACAAACTAACACGAAGTAGTAGAGGACTTGGATGGACACAACGGAAGCTATAAAAGGAAAAGACTTAAGGATACAAGCAGCGAGGATAGCAAGCAAAATGGCAAGGATAGTGATACATGCCTAAGGTAGCAAGCAGCTGAAACCCAAAATAGCACCAAAAAGGCACCAATGGCTAAGATAGGACCCAAGGAAGGTGTAGAGCAGATGTGCAGCATAAGACCCAACAATGGCGGTGCCAGCGAATGTCGGATATGAAAGAAGCCGGGATGCTCGAAAATGGCGATGCCAAATTGGTGGTTGTGAGAGACGAGGAAGATCGACTTGTGTTAAACCCAAATGAAAGGGTTGATATGGCTGTAGGATGCTCTAGCTCAAGAGCGACACAAGGTCAAGCCTTGTACAGATGGCTTAATGATATATGGTGGTGATGGTGAGATGCTAATACATGGCAATAGCAAGGGTGTTTAATTACTAATGAAGCTCGAAATGGTCATGAGGCAGCCCCCAAAAGAAGTCCAAAGACCTCACGGTGCTTGGTGCTGACTGAAGAGGAGAGCAGAGACGGCATTGGAGATGGAGGCCAATGGGCAAAGCAGTTTGTGGAGACCTCAAGGATGCTGCTGCTCTGCCAATTGATGCCAAGCACAGAGAAGAGGAGCATGTAATATGAAGAACAAAACAACAAAGAGGAAGTGGCCAGAGGTGGCTCATCCAGAGGTGATGACGCGATGCTGGAGCAGGATGCGTGGCGCTGGAGCAGGCCCGGCCTTGGAGGAGGATGAGGCGGGTAGACCTGGGAAGAGGGCGACGCGGATCGATGCAAGCGGAGGTGGCCCGAGGTGAAGAGCGGCCGACGGTGGCTGCACGGGCGAGCCATCGGTGCTGTCAGCGCGGATGAGGATCTGGTGCAGAGGCGGCGCTAGAGGAAGCTCGAGGCGGCGCTGGAGGAAGCTCGTCTACGATGGAGGCGGCCCGCAGGTTGAGCGACCCCGTGGTGGCCAGATCCATCCCGGAGTGGTGGGATCTAGCTCCTAGAAAGGCGGCATAGAGGCGGGGTGGCTCAACAGAGATGGAGCGGCGCCCCTCCCCTCCGACGATGGCGCGGTGAGAGGACGCCCCCTTTTGGCGAGCGCAGATCTGGCCCAAAGCAGGGTGAATCCGGCGCATCAGGAGCTTGTGGAAGCACGAGCTATTGCTGCCGGTGACTGTCCAGATCTGGATAGAAGTCATAGGACAGGACGCCCTCCCCTCTTTGCCATTGCCTCGTGAAGAAGGGGAAGGCAGAGATGCTGCTGCAGCTGCTGACCATACGAGAAGTTGCTGCTGGTGCTGTGCTTGACGAAGAAGCAGCTGCTTGAGCTGCTGCTGCTGCTGCCAGTGTGCTTGAGGAAACTCCGGAGAGGAAAGGCCAGGAGCAAACCAGGGGCCCTGCCCCGGGGAGAGGAGCCGAGCTCCTCCCGGGGGCGAGCAGCAGCAGAAGACGGTGGTGAGCTAGAGAGATCTCTGCTTTGATACCATGTTAGATTTAGAGAGGGGAAAGTGTGTGCAATGGTTTGTTCTCTATTGAGCAGTCCAAAGGGCAATATAAAGAGTACAAAGGGGAAAACCTAGAGAAGGGAAAAGACTACCCTACCCTTATAAACCCATCGTCCCATCCAGTAGAAATCAAAGGAGCGCTGTTCTTTGATTAAGAACATGAATTGGATGGGATATCTGTTCCTTGCGATCCATGTTATGGATAAGATATTGTAATGTTATTACATTGATGCCTGATTCAGCACTTATCAATTTCTGCATAGGGCCTGAGATCTGGACGAATACGGCAGGCAAAGCGGATGTTTTGTGGCTAGTTCAGGCACAGGAGGTACAATATCTGGTGTGGGGAAATATTTGAAGATGAAAAACCCAGCTGTGAAGGTCATTTGCATTGAGCCTGCAGAGCCCTGTCATTTCAGGTTAGCCGGTAGGCCCGGGCCCAGGGGCGTGCGGCCTATTCGACGGAACAGGGCCCCCAATTTAGAGGGGCCCTCCATCGCAGGCCCAGGCCGTAGGCACCAGGCAGGTGTCGCGTGCCCTAGGGTCCAAGCGGCCAGGCCTAGGCCATCTCGCGTGCGGCCATATCGCGACTCGCGTGCGGCGTGCCCCAGGCCATCTCGCGTCATGCTGCACCAGGCGTCCAGGCCCCAGGGGCCCAGGCCATCTCGCGACGGTTCGGTTCACTGTTCGCCTGTTCGCAGCTTGATCGGTGATCCCGCAGGGGCGCAGGGCGCCGCCGCGCAGGCCTCGCGGGCTCGCGGGCCGCGGCATCGCTGATCGCCTCGCCCTCTGCAGTTCACAGCGCCACAGCGGCTCGCCGCCTCGCCGGCTCCAGTGCACTAGCCAGGCCGCCCGCCGCCGGTATATTTTTTTATTTCTTTTCAACTTAATTCTATATTAGTATATTCTATATTTGTCAAGTTCATTAATTTAATAATTCTGTTCTAAATTCGATTCATCTTTTATATGCATGTTCGAAGTCATGAGTTCTAGAAAATAGAAAAAAGTGCTATTTTGGTCCCTCAACTTTCACGTTTTCGCCAAATTCGCCCCTGAAGTCGAAAACCAGTTTTGGCACGTCCCCCATCTTTCAAAACCGTGCCGATTTGGTCCCTTGATCGGTCAAACCCGGACTGGAGGGCGGTTTTAGCTGATGTGGCGCTCATGTGGCTTTTTTAGCTGATGTGGCGCTCACGTGGCACACTCCACGTGGCTTTTTTCGGGCCAACACACCGTGCTCGGTAATTCGTCATTTTCGAGGTCTTATGTTGCTCGGATGAATTTGGGTTGAACACGAAAGTTGTAGATAATTTCGAGACGCATTTTTTTCATGTAGAAAAGTTTTCCATTTTAGCAATGTATGAATTTATAAAAAATATTTTTTGTCACTGCCTGCTTTCGGACCGACGGCACAGTCCTCGGTAATTCGCCATTTTCGAGGTCTTATGTTGCTCGGATGAATTTAGGTTGAACATGAAAGTTGTATATAATTTCAATACGCACCTTTTTCATGTATAAAAGTTTTCATTTGAGTAATGTATGAATTTATGAAAAATATTTTTGTCGCTGCCTGCTTTCGGGCCGACGGCACCGTGCTCGGTAATTCGCCATTTTCGAGGTCTTATGTTCCTCGGATGAATTTGGGTTGAATACTAAAGTTGTAGATAATTTCGAGGCGCATCTTTTTCATGTAGAACAGTTTTTCATTTGAGCAATGTATGAATTTATAAAAAATATTTTTGTCGCTGCCTGCTTTCGGACCGACGGCACTGTCCTCGGTAATTCGTCATTTTCGAGGTCTTATGCTGCTCGGATGAATTTGGGTTGTACACGAAAGTTGTAGATAAATATCTAGACGCATCTTTTTTGTGTAAACAACTTTTCCATTTGAGGAACGTATGAATTTCTACAAAATTATTTTGCCTGCTGTTTTGTTACTCGTGAAAAAAAGTCACATGGGGGTGTGCCACGTGAGCGCCACATCAGCTAAAAGCCGCCACATGAGCGCCACATCAGCTAAAACCGTCCTCCAATCCGGGTTTGACCGGTCAAGGGACCAAATCGGCACGGTTTTGAAAGATGGGGGACGTGCTAAAACTGGTTTTGGACTTCAGGGACGAATTTGGCGAAAACGTGAAAGTTGAGGGACCAAAATGACACTTTTTCCTAGAAAATATGACTCCGGTTATTAAAAGCGTAAGAAGAAACAAAGAATAGAGGATTTAACTCAGTCTCAAAAAGGGGCTATGGATAGGTTTATTAATAAAGAACCACAAGTGTCTTTCGGTATGTAACTATAAGACACTACAACCTTTACGTTATTATAGTTCTATTTTTTTAGAGAGATAGGCCATATTTTAGAGTTTGGCACAAGGCCCCGGATTTTACCGGCACGGCCCTGTCAGCCGGTGACCCTACAATCGTACAAGCATCATATTGGACGATCAAATGCTCCAAGAAACAAAAATAACCTTAAAAATTAGCTGTCACCAACAATAGCATTGTTAACATCAAATCTTTAGCCTTCTCGTCATAAAATTCAGGGAGTGGGTCCAGGCTTTGTACCAAGAAACCTGGACACTTCAGTCGTCGACGAGGTCATCACAGTAACCGTAGAAGATGCAGTGATAAATGCAAGGAGATTGGCAAGGGAAGAAGGCATACTTGTGGGCATATCGGGCGTGTTTGGTTCGCTGCCCGCGCTCGTTCGTGGGATTCGGCGGCCATTTGGTGCGCAGCCCGCGCACTCCTCGTCCTTACCAACGCAACGGCATGCTGCCGCACAGTACATACGAGCGCGAGCGTTGGCGTGGGCGAGCAAATCGCTCGCCAAATCGCTTGCCAATGCTTGCGCGGGTGAGCCGTGGTTGAGGGCGCGCCAAGGGTTGCCACGGCGAGCACCAGCTGCCAACCAAACACGTCCGCTCGTCGTGAGCAAATTTGGCTGCCTGCCTGAATGTTTGCACTGAACCATTTTTTTTTTCCTCTCTGTATCAGTGTAATTGCATTTTATGCATCCCGATCTAATCTTTCAAATGCATATTTTTGGTGGCGTCGAGAAAAGAAAACGAGGGGAAGATGATTGTCAGTTTGTCACCGTTTTCCCTGGTGGTGGCGAGAGATACATAAACTCTGATCTCTTTGCTCTTGAAAGGGAGGAGTGCATTGCCATGACCATTTGATCCCATGGATTTTATTGGGAACTGTCGCATGTGGAAGATGGGAGCATATGTTGAATGCGCAATAATGACCCAGAAGAAACGCTGTAGTCGTTCATCTCTGCTTCTTGGGCAAGTTGAAAATGTTGATGCAGGTATTGGTGTACACACTGATCAGTGATCACTGGGAACTGTCTTGCTCATTTACCCCTGGTCCGTTATATTGTTTTAGCTCTACTCGGTGCGAATTTATGCGACTTTGCTTTTAATAAAAATAGAAGAAAAAACTAGTTTGCACCTTAACCGTCATGCTTTGTGTGCATAACCACGAACTATAAAACCAGTATCTTAACCCTTTAATTTTCAAAACCGACGTAGATAAACCCTCCGAGCGCTTTGTGAGGTGGTTTTACCATCGTGCCCTCCATCTCACCCTATTGCTGACAACCTGGGCTCACCCTCTCTCTCCCTCCTCTAGTCCTCTCTTTTTCTCCCTGACTGGCCTCCAACTCCACCCCTAAACTGCTCAAACCTCGTTGGCCAAATCTACCTCGCGCCATGGGGTGAGAGGGACAGCCACCAGGGCTAGAAGAGGTGCACCATGAAGAAGAATAAAAGGAGGTTTTCAGCAACGTCCCACAGGATAATGTGGCTCCTTGGCATCGTCGTGGGACACGATGTCAGCGAGAAAGTCAAAGACCTTGGTGCAGGCAATGGCGGTTGCAATGTTAGACTTCTAGAGCATGTGACGCTTATTCTCCTCAATGTGCGCCCAACTGTGGTGGGTGGGTTTGAGGATGAACATCTCGCAGGGGAGGGCAAGCACGACAGAGGTGTCGATGACAAGAGATGACAAAAACAGTGGTGGGGTGCTGGATTTGGTGGGATCCATGGATTCGAGGCAAGCTAGGGTTGGAGAGAGTAGTAGAGATTAGGGGTAGAAATGAGTCGAGTTCGAGCGAGCCAGATCTAACTTGGCTCAGGCTCGTCGTTCCCACCGAGCTAGAGGAGAGGCTCGGCTCAGCCTCGATCAAGGCTTGAGCTAGCTCGAGCAGACTTGTGAGTTTGCTGTCTGGAGATGGGAGTAGACTAGAGAGGAGCGAGAGGAGGGCAGCGGCCTCGGATCCAAGCGGGAAGGCGAAGGGCGCGACTGGAGATGGCGTGACAACTAGATCCGTGGCTAAGGCAGTGACCAGCATGGGTGCGAGGCGGCGTCGTCGTCATGGTCTGCCAAAATGAGGGAGAGGCAGCGACACCATCAGAGTTGGCCGGGAGGTGGAAGCTCGAGACAAACAGGAAGAGCGACGACGCTGTTGCAACTTGCCGGGGGCTGAGGGGAGGACGAAGATGCGTTGGCGCTATCAGGGACGGTTGCGGCCGGTAGCTCGGGACGAGGAGAAGGAAGGGGTGTGCCACCAATTGAGACGTAGAGCATGAGAGGGAGAGGGAAAGTGAGAGGAGGGGAGTGGGCGAGTGGCTAGCCGGTGGCAACCAGCTAGATTGGTATGGGTTTGAGGGATGGGTGGAGAATGTAGTAGGAGACCAGGTGAGGGATTTAGGGTTAGGACACTATGGGTTAGGCCAGTTGGTTGCCCACCTAGGTGGATGGTGGGGTGGGCTGTTGATAACTTGGTTTATACGAGTCCCGAACGAGTCAAGGTAGGTTCGGCCCGTGCTCGCAAAATGTCATGAGCTGAAGAAGAAACTTGGTTCGTTTGTCATGAGCTGAGCACGAGTCAAGCCTAGAATCAAGCCGATCTCGAGTTGCTTGCAAGCTCCAAGCTAAAGTTTCAACCCTAGTCGGGATTGGAGAACTGAGGCCAGAGAGGCCACTATGGGGACTGCCTCATGCATGCTGCCATGTTGCTCATCTCAACACAATAATTATTTTTTATTTTACTTTATTTTAAGTTTGTTAAAAAATTAACTGAGCTCACAGCGAGCTAAATTTTACGCTGGAGCAGGAGAAGATTATTAGTTTTCGGAAGCAGGCCCGCCCGTCAGCCCGTGCTAAATTCATGCCCTGACAGCTCCTGCCATTTGGAGCATTCCTTCGTTTTCTGCCATGCAGAAACATGCCAATCCGATCCAAGAATTTGCCGAATGCACACATGGATGGTGACCCGTGAGCCACGCCGGCTAGCTAATCCTCGAAGAAATATATCAGAGATCGCCTCAGATCTCAATATATCACTGACAGTTGACTGGCCACTTGGCCAGAGTGAACTGCAGCTACAGAGATAGGAAGTCCGCGACGACCTCGCGAGCATTCCGAGCAGCACGCAGGCTCCGTCTGCTCGGCCGCTCCGTCCGTGAGCAGGCAAGAACCTGCAGGCTGAAGGGTATCAGCATCCATGGAGCCGGTTGAAGAGGGGGTTGGGAGGCGAGGGATTCCGTCTCTGCTCGGCTCCTCCTCCTCCAGCGATGGTGGAACTGGGGAGGAACACATCGCCTCCGATGTTACGCAGGTGAGTGAGTCTTCTTTCGATTCCCTTCTTCTTTTTGGTCGAATACCAAGATGTTTTTTTTTTCCTGCTAGATTAAGCCATTGGGGTGGAACTGGGTTTTACTTTCTTTGAGGCTCATCTGGTGGAACGATCTCTTCAGCTCATTGGGTGGACGCCGCTGGTCGAGCTGAAGCGAATCGCCAGGAAGGACGGGGTGGATGCCCGGATCGTCGGCAAGATCGAGGCCTACCAGCCCCTCTGCTCCGTCAAGGATCGCAGCGCTTTGAGGTATGAATGTATTACGAACTGAAACTACTTCTTTTGATTAGGCTCGTTTCTGTTCAGAAATCATCGATTTTTGTGCCAGTTGAGCATGTGAGTTTTATATAGTTGAGAACAAAAGTTCAACCGTCAGTATACCATCTATGCTATTACTTGGTTATAGATAGCGATTACTAGTGGCATCATATTTGAAGAAAGGCAGAAATTTCGAGTATATAGAATCTTGCATTTCGAGTACATACTTGTCTTGCACTCACAATAATTCACTTTTGAGTAAATATTACCATAAGTATTCGGATTTATGAATTTTTATATATATATAATTTTCTTCTTCAGAATGATTGAAGATGCAGAAGAGAAAGGATTGATTACACCTGGTGTCACAATTCTAGTGGAGCCGACGAGTGGCAATTTGGGGTTAGGATTGGTTCTCATCGCTCTTTGCAAAGGCTTCAGGTTCATTGCAGTCATGCCTGGCCAATATTCTCTCGACAAGCAAATCTTGTTGAGATATATGGGTGCAGAGGTGTTCCTGACTGGTAAGGTAGAATTGCCTCGATTGTTTCCTCATCTGAAGAAAATAAAAGCTCACTTTGTTTGTTAGGTCGATTTTTTCCTTGAATATACTACCATTGACAATGGAAAATCATTGGAACTGTATTGGTGACCTTCTCCATTTGGTGTGACTACATGGCAGATCCAGCACTTGGTTTTACGGGCTTAGTTGACAAGGTCGAAGAGCTCAAGAAAGAGTTACCCAATGTACATGTTCTTGATCAATTCACAAATCCAGCAAATCCTGAAGCACACATCAGATGGACTGGTACAATCTCAAGATGGCTTAATTTCAGTAAATAAGATGTTCACTCATTCCTAACAAAGAAATTCTCCCTATTGATATATTATTGCTGAGTTAATGGTTTCTGCTGGATCAAACTTTTCCTCATGCATATGAGCACCATAGTTGCATTTTACATGTATCCCCTTCGACAATTTTGTGTTCTTTCCATGTAATCATGGTGATAAATTACGTTTTTTTTATATGCAGGACCTGAGATTTGGAAAGATACTGCTGGCAAGGTGGACATATTTGTTGCTGGTTCAGGTTCAGGGGGCACAGTATCTGGTGTTGGAAAGTACTTGAAGATGCAAAGTCCAGCGGTGAAGATCATTTGTGTGGAGCCTGCAGAAAGTCCAGTCATTTCAGGTACATTATTTGCTTTGAATCTGAAAATATTACTCCATGTCACTTGGAAATAATAAATGATCGAGTACTTATAGTTAGGTAAATATTACGTGATTACCTCCAAGTTCCCCATAATAAAATTAACATATTATTGTGTAAAATGATTTTGGCTAGATTTTTATTGTTCGTTTCCAAATGGAGTATTTCTTTTTCTTTACACCTCATACCTGTAACTCTGCTTGTTAGTTTCACTTGTTGTCGCCTGTCGGAAAAGAATCGTGTTCATCTATTGGGTGCTAGATAAGTGTCATTAAATTTTGCATCATTGTATCTTGATCGTCGTAACATGTGGTCCAGACAATCATATAGCTCCATTGGTAACAGATTGTGTGGTACCGGTTATGAAAATCATCACAATAACTATAGAATAGTATTTCATTAACAGTGACATAGGGTTGCCTGTTGGTACTGCTTAGGTGGGGAGCCAGGAAAGCATAAAATCCAGGGAGTAGGGCCAGGATTTATACCTGAAATCTTGGACACCTCAGTCATTGATGAGGTCGTCACGGTGACCACTGAGGATGCGATGGTGAATGCAAGGAGGTTAGCTAGGGAAGAGGGCCTGCTTGTGGGCATATCTTCTGGTGCAAACTTGGCAGCTTGCCTGAAGGTCCATATCCCTTAGCTAATTAATTCTGTTTTTGGTCCAACCTTTATTTTCCTATTCTGATCAATAGTAGTCCTTTTAAATGTATCAGGTTGCATCAAGAGAAGAAAACAAGGGGAAGATGATTGTCACCATGTTCCCTAGTGGGGGCGAGAGATACATGAACTCCGACCTCTTTGCAGCAGTAAAAGAGGAGTGCATTGCAATGACCTTTTAATCCCACCTCTTACAGCCAGTAACTACAATGTATCGCTCAACTTTCTGTGGAATTTATGTCCAAAAAAACATATATATGAAGTAATCAGGGAGCACCACTTTGTCCCAGTTACCTTTTCCGTGGGTCGGATTAGTCACTGAAAATAAATGTATCACCAATAAAATGATATCATCTCATCACAACTGTTAGACTATTATGCACTTAATAATGTAATTAATCCGTACAACACATATAGTAGGTAAATAAATAGATCTAACATGCAAGTTCGCACAGAGATTGCACCTATTTCTTTTATTTGTGAAATAAATCTGTTAAGTCAAAACTTATGACAGATCGCTCTGGTCAAGGTTGATGTTGTGTCCGGTTTCATCGTATGTAGCATATCGGAAACAGCGAGTTAATAACGCCGAGTGCGTACCTTACAACTTGATGGCCTCTCACCCGTGCATGTCCTTCAAGGAGAGTGGTTTAGGGGACATTGCTCTCCCACAGATCGGAGACACGCCGATGCGTAGGATGGAGAGGCCTGAAGTCAGGTAGCACAACGATGGAGAAGCTCCATAGCCACACCTCACCAGATCGGTCCACTAGGGTTGTAGACGTGCCTATATAGGGTGGTTGAACCTTAGAAACCTCTGCAAAAAGATTCATGATGCACTTCCTCAGTGCACTTCACTAGCGTTGTAGTCGTGCCTATATAGGGTGTTCGGGTCAGGTTTACAAAACCGTGGAGGAACTCCGAGCCGTCTACTGTGCGGAAGCGGTTAACCGTGGCTAGCCATGGTTTTCAGCCGGTTTTTATCCTAAATACAAAATTACGGTTTGCGGTTTTGTTCACGGTTAGCCACGGTTTTTGGCAGTTAACCAGCGGGTTTTTGCGGTTTGTGAGGAAAAAATGTCAAAATCAATGAAAAATGCTAAAATCCTTTAAAATATACATTAAAGTTTGAATTTTTAAATTTTGTTTAAACCAAAATGCTTAGAATGATTAGTAGTATTTTTATGAAATTTATGTATATTTTACATTCAAAATTTATTTGAACGAATTTTGACCAAACCCCTAAACCCTAAATCACCGGTTTACCAAACTAAGCCCCCGTTAACCGGCGGTTTTGAAAACCCTGATCCGGGTCTCGAAAACCGATGCAAAAAGATAAAAACCAATGGATACACTCATAATGCACTTCCTCGGTGCGCACGGATACCATTTCCTAAAATTATGCACATGATGGATTTTTATTAATAAAGGAATCGTGCACATGATAAATTCATATCGATGAAGGTTTCCTAAAATCATGTGCAGGATGATAAGTCTATTAATAAAAGATTTCATGAAATAAACACATGATAAGTCTGTATATTGATAAAAAACTGTTAAATAAAATATAATATTAATGGCCAAGATACCATCGATCATTACAAACCACGCAGGAAAATCACTCGTTACCAGCCACAAGTTATGCAGGGAAATCACATGAGATACGCACATGCATGTGTCATCCAATAAATGGAGAAAGTAAGTTCCACAATATAAGGTGGTGTTGTTCACATTTTTTACCAATTTAGATTTTTGAGTGAACTGATAACTGAATGCAATTTAATGTGATATTAAAAATAGAGGTATCATGTTTATCATATTCCACATGTTAATGCCCCAGCCAAGAAAGGTTGACCCCATCAACCCAACTGTGTCCTTTGCTCCACATGTCATGAGACGATCAACCACCTTTTTGTCTATTGCCCCTTCTTGTCGGCAGTCTGAAAGGGATCCTTGCATTTGTTTCAGCATCCTTTTGCAGCCTGTCCAAACACACCTCAAATATTTAAAACTGGTGGTTTCAAGTGACCAAGTCTACTGACACACACTAAGAGGGTCATCAGCGGCCATATAATCTATATGATCTGGAATATTTGGAAAGAACAAAACCATCGTCTCTTCCAGCAGCAAAGTTTCTCGGTTTCACAGGTGGTGTAGAGGATTGCTTCTGATATCGTCCTTTAAGGGTGCACTGCTTCTCTAACCCCTAACGAGTAGTCGTTCTTTGTATATATTCCCCTCCTCTTTTCCACTCTCCTTTGTTGAGTGTATGGTCTCTTTTTTTAATGAAATGACAGTGCTCTTGCCCGTACGTTGAAACAAAACTAATTCGTGATTAATCCATCAGGTGGCTTCGAGGGAAGAGAACACTGGGAAGATGATCACCACCGCGCGTGCTCCCCAGCTGCGCCGAGAGGCACATGGCATCGGACCTGTTCACGGGCGTGAGGGAGGAGTGCGTCGGCCCACCTTCTAAAAGACTGAAATTAACTTAGGCCCTTTTCTTTTAAGCTGATCTGAACGGATGAACTGCTGAATTGCACGTGCAATTGCACGTACCCGGCTGTTAATTGGTCGCGACGATGGCCTTCCATGGTTTGCAAGTGCAATTGCACGTACCCGGCCTTCACGCTGCACTACCCGAGCGTACGTACTGTGAATAGCTAGTGGGCTATATATCGATGTAGCCTACAAAAGCTGAGGCGCCCGCAGATAAACAAGTCTACAAGAGATGGGATAAGATAGCTAGGAACCAGCAATCCTGCATGCATGGACGAGTCGATCCATTTTTTTTTATGATTTTTCTGACTACTTGAGAAGGTGTAGTTAAATGTTTCATGGCAAGTTAGCAACGCATTTGATTATGAAAAGGGCATCCATTGCGAATGCTATGGTTTTTTTGCTTGACTCAAATATAGCGTACCTTGGACCAGTTTGGCGCCGTGTCAGCGCCTAATGTTCGCCGTGCCCCCGCCACCGCGGACCACGCGTAGGTGGCAAAGAGGCAACAATGGTGTTTGAAGTTGAAATCTGTTTGCTTTATTGATTGAACGAACAGTGTTTACAATGGGGATCGTTCCCCTTTTTATACAAGGCGTAGCAACGCGTCCTTAGCCCAGGAACACGTTGATTTGCCTATGGTCGCGTCTGCTGCCTTTGCGTCGCGTTGGTTGTGGGACGAGGCGTCTTCTCCTATTTTCCAGCGAGACGAACAACTCCCCCCTCTGCCTATCCTGTGCGTAAACAGAGAGAGAAAAGGTGGTTTTCCTTTTTAACCATTAACTTAATTATCTTAATCATTGATTAAGAGATAATTAATCGTAACAAATGGCACCACCTCGGCCACAATATTGGCAGAGAGTGGGGCGTGGTTGTTGGCTAGCGGGTCAATGAGAAAAGAAAGGTTATTATGAGGTGGATTCACCGGAAGAAAACATTAGAGATGAGGAAAGAAGGTAGGGTGGCGTGAGCATGTCATTGGAGAGGATGAAGAGATATGGTGGCGATAGAAGACCCGATAATGGATCAGTCGTAACACGGATTGAGATCCTCTACAGTTATTCCTCATGGACTCACATGTCAGTGGCTCAACCGCAGAGGATCCGCGCCCCCTTAACACCGGTGCGGGGTGTCAATTGCATATTGGTAGAGGTGAAGCAGAGGTGACGGCGCCGCGGTGGTTGCACAAGAGTGGGGCTGTGGGGGATTGGAAGCTAGGGTTGGGAGCGGAGGTTATATACTACAGGAAAGATGCCGGAGCACAAAACAAAGCCAACTGTATGAAAAAAATGACTGAATCTTCAAGGAAATCTTCATGTGGTTATGCAGTAGACAGCTCCCTAAATAAAGTGCCTAATTTCTTCAAAAAATAATCTAATTCATCCTCAGTTACTAGTGCAATATTTGTATCTAGCAAGGCAGGAGCAGAACCCACTTCCCCTGGTTCAATCTCGGACAGTGAAAAGATAGCAGATTTCTCAATCAAGAGTCAAGACCTCCTTGAAGCTCAACAATGCCCAAGGCGAAGCTGTCGCCGTTGCACCGTTCAGCCAGCGCTGCCACCTGTCGCCAACCTACATGCGTTGCAACAGCCGCCAGCTCACGGTGGAATTGAACCTGAAATCTGCCTTATTAAGCGCTCCTAATATGGGCATAAACCTTATTTTAGAGAAACCAATCAAACCATCTCCTCTCTTGTTTATTTATCAGCTCGACTAGAGAGGAACACAACCGAGAGGATTCACCCATAAACCTCCCAACTTGAAGCCCCGGCTGCCATTTTCATCCGCGCAGCATACTTTGAAGGTTGTTTGATTATAAATCAGTGCCCCACCCTTGAAATTCAAGGGTCTTTCACAAGAAGGTTGTCCTCATTCTTCAGCCTCCAAATGTTGTCTATCCGAATTCAAAAACCAACACTCCATCCTTGAAATTTAAGGATCTTTTGCGAGGTCATATTTGAGCTCTGAAGGTTGTTTAGCCAGAAATCATTGTTTTGTCCTTAAAATTCAGAGTTTTCCAAGAGAAGGCCAAGTTCAAGCTTCAAAGTCTGCCTAGTCAGAAATTACCCTCAAGAATCCAAGGGTCTCAATCTGAGCCACCACGGCACGTTCACCTCGTAAGTACTTCATCTATCCACATTTTAAGGCGTATTTTAATTTGAATTAAACCATGTAAGTTTTAATTATCAGTTAGTAAAATTGTATGCGTCGTTTGGGTACAAAATTTGTATCAACATATTCGTACGTAAAATTATCTTTCATACAATATTATTTCGTGGCAATTGACAATAGATAATAAGAGGAATTTAATGGTCAAATCCATCTTTAAAGACCTGTCAAAATACCTAGCTGCTCCATTTGCTGTTGATGGATGTGCATGATGCTATTGCCACTTGTGACTTGTCATATATAGTAAGCTTTGATGCGCAGGTTGTTCGGCTCGTGTCACCAGCTCACCATTGGTGAAGGGAAGCTCAGCGCGCGGGCATGGCGTTTCCGCGGGGAGGCGGCGACGCCGAGCTCCACGGGGAGGCCAGGCCGGCGACCGAGGAGAGGGCGTCATCGTGCTACCACTCCTCGTCGTCGAACGTGTCCATGTCGACGACGTCGTCGGATGAGGAGGACGCGCAAGAGCAGCCGCCTCCGCCGCAGCAGATGGACAGGGAGCCACCGTCCTCCTCCTCCTCCTCCGCTGCAGCAGCAGCCGGCGGCGGCGGCGGCTCCGGCCGGATCCCGGCGGCGGTGTTCCAGCGGGGCACGTCGGAGTCGACCAAGGACTGGAGCATGATCTCCACCGACTCGGTGTTCGCGCTCCAGGTGGCGCCGTCCTGCGACTTCACCGGCTTCTTCCTCGCGCATCCGGAGCTCATGGACATCTCCACGCCGCCACGCGCCAGCGCCGACGCCGGCGAGGTCGTCCTCGTCCCGCACTTCGACAGCTTCCCCGAGCTAGACAATGCTACCCTGATGAGGGACGGCAACTACTCCTTCGCCTTCCCGAAGTACACATGCCCCCCTAATCTCTTCGAATTCAGCTAGTGGTGCCATTTCTCAGCTAATTGCACAACACTTGCGAATGCAGTTTGATAGAGGACAAGAGGCACAGTTCCAAGAAGGCTCATCACGAGCAGCCGGCGTCGCCGCCGGCCATGGGATCGACGCCAGCGACAATGACGGCCGATGCAGCGCCGGCGACGGTCGAGACGAGCAGGAAACCGGAAGTAGCTCCGGCGGCAGCTCCAGCGCCAGCTAAGTGCTGTTTGCTCTCGTGCTTTCCCTGCTGCTGCTGCTCGTAAGCGAATGCATCCAGTGGAGAAGAAATAAAGGGCGTGTTTGGTTCGCGTCCTTCCCGGCCGTACCAACACGCCGGCGCCACCATCGTCACGGGCGCGGCAAAGGCGCCGAAATCGTCGGCCCGCGCCTTTGCCCCGCGCACGTTGACTGTAGCAGCCCGCGCCCTCGGTCCCGCGCCCTCGCCGACGGACGGCCGCGCACCAAACAAGCGCCACATCGCGCGGGCACGCCGTCGGTTGGCAGGGCGCGGACGGACGCGAACCAAACACGCCCAAAATGTTTTTGTAACAGCAGCAGACTGGCTAGGAAACACACACGCCAGATTCACAGTTGCAAACTTGCAACGCAATGGATGATTGTCGCAAGCTTCAAATGCAATGTATATAACTGGGGAGGAAATGCTGCAATGTGAAATGTTAATAGGATTTTTGTGTGCCATCCATTGGCCATTTACGAGCGTAAACAAACAGGAAAAGGACGGGTTCATCGAGTATAAATTGTTACTGCCTTACTGGGCTTCAAGATGTAGGATCGATGTGCCCAAAGTGGCTGCATAACATTTCTAAATGGAAAAAATGCCCCTTGCTAAATACAAAACAGAAATGCTAATGAACGGATCACCGTTCAACGAATGAGGTGTGTAGTGCATGAAACTACATAAAAGCTTCAATAAAGTTAATTTTATGGACTTATAAGAAACAACATGAAAATAACATGAAACCATATAAAACATCTTATGAAACTAAAAACCAGCTAATCTGTTGCAATGGTGATCCGTTCCCTAGCAGCCCCCCGATACAAAAACAATAAAATTTTCTTGGATGAGTATCATATTATCTCCCAACAGTATATTCGCAATAGAAGCACATACATATATTATTCTGCAAACAAACGTGCTGTGTGGCTGAAAGCTGGTTCATAAACGAGCAATTTAAATGCCAGATACATAGAACCTTTTATATGATGTGCATCTACATGTTCAACACCATCACAAGCAGGGTTACAGCACAACAACAAAAGGATGTCACCTTTGGCCATTTTGGCATTTACATCATACAGATCAGGCTTAAATGTTTAGCAGAATGACTGCAAAAAAAAAGTATGGAAACTCTTGATTAACTTATGCATACCTTGAAACTAGGCGGCCTAACTACTGGCTGGAGACTGGCACGCTATCTTCATTCTGTGCAGCTTCAATAGCCGGAGTTTTCTTAGCAAGTTGTCTGGGAATATCAAGTTCATCTTGCATGCAACGTTGCAAGGGATGGGATAGAAGAATGCACATCTGGCGAAACAGGACCCTGGCAAGCCCTTGACCAGTCTCAAGAATATATCCCTCATACTGGCTGACGTGCTCAAGTGCGTCAACCAAAATGTCATATACCTTTTGTGGACAGTTATCAGCAGAAGGCTTGTCATGGAGATAAATTATGTCCATGGTGAAATTCTTTTGCTTTACGGGCCACTGATGTTGAGGCTTAGTTGAGGAGCGGCAGTAGATGAGTACCTGGAGTGATCAATTCTCACAGAAGTCAGGAGCGAAGACATCACAAGAATTATATTCAATTTTTACATAACTTGAAACACAGTAAACCTTCTAAAAAAGGAAGTTTAGGGGGGCAAGAGTGCCTCCATGCCATGGAAACCTATACACCCATGTGGGCCCCACCCCCGTTTCTCGCTCGACGAACCCCAGATCCTCATTAGGGCCAATGTGGGTCATGGCGACCAAATAATAATGCAATTCCCTTTGATAATTACTATGTTTAGGGTATTTCATTTTTTTAGAGCAAACCAAATAACCTTAATTACTCGATAATAGAAGTTACAAAGCAAACTAAAACATAAACCAATTAGTCTTTGCGATAAGAACAATCGACTCCTATAAGAAATAAATATGGTCTTGCAATTCGCTAGCCCCGAAAAAAGCTTGTTTAGCGTACACAACACCTTGTCCTTTCGTTACGAGAAATTTTTACATCGATATCGGAGGTAAGCTTCTCAAAAAAGCAGGAAAACATAATCACACGACATACGCTTCTCCACCGGCCTACTAACGAACCGCAACATGAAATCAAGGATTTGTGCATCTGGTTCTTGACACATCAAACACATATAACTATCAGAAAGCATAAATAGAGGCTTTGCTTCCCCTCCTTGTAGGATACTGGATCCTGCTTGAGGTGATGGTGATGCTTATTTTATTGATTGGTCTTTATAATGCTCCCAACTAGATGGACTAATTAATGGATTATTAAGCACCCCCCCCCCCCCCCCCCAACACACACACCAAAGCTCTCTCCAATGTCGAGCTCAACTTCCACCACTGCTCATTCACACCGTGCTGCCAGGACTGTTTCAGCTAAAGCCCATGGAGGAGGCATGCCTGCTGACCCTGGCCAACTCACCCAGGGGCATCCAGGTGCGCCCTCCTCCATGGGCTTTCTCATTATTCGTGGGATGCTTTCCTTAGATGCAGATGTAAGCATGTGCCTCTGGGTTGATGCAGATTGCTTGAGTTTGGATAGAAGAAATTAAGATTAGCAGGACTGCATGGTATGATTGAGTCTTTTTGTGCATAACAAAGCATCCAGGTGATAGCGCAATCTTAGTCAAGATTCAGGTGATAGGCTGATAGCGCAAGCTTACCACTCTGAGTAGCTGGCCTTGCGATTCTGCTCTTTTCCCTTCATGGTAAGCTATCTTGAAGAGCTGAGTGAGATCAGCTATTGCATATCTCTTTTCAGATGTTTCCAGGGATTCAATTGCCTCTATTGCAGAGCCAGCATCACTGCTGAAGTCCTTCTTAACCTTAAATTCAGAATAAACTTAGTCAATTCTCCAATTCGTCATCACATTCCAGAACGAAACAAGAAACTTGACCATTGTGCTCAAAGAAAACTACAGAATAGCAAGAAACTGGCATAGGTTATTCAGTTGGTGAAACTTGGGGGTATTACTTCACTCTGTTTCCATGATAATCAGTCTCTGTTCATGTCTAGACATACAAACATACAATGTCATGCCACATTCAGTGAATCAAGGTTTCTTGAATTCTTGTGAGTGAGAAGCAAAAAAAAAAAAAATCCTCCAACATTTCTATAGCAACAACCAACCCTAAAATTGATGGGGAGAAGTGAGAAGGAACACGAAATCTAGCTATAACTAACCAAGAAATGGACGGATCAGGGTCGATACCAAGGAGACGGTCTCGCCGAGGGAGGCGACGGCGAATCGGTGGTCGGGGCACATGGTGAGCTTGCTGTGGACGAAGAGCATCAGCGCCTGCTTGACAGCGTCCATCCTCTTCACCGGTGGCCGCGCTACCCGGGCCCCGGCCGCAGCCCCCGCCCCCGCCCCAGCCCCGGCTCCGGCGGCCGCCGAGGTGGCGCTATTGCCGGCGGCGGGGGCAGTGATTGGCACGGGGGCGGTCTTCATCTCGGAGCCCGTCTCGAGGTCGACGTCGACGCAGAAGAGGATGTCCTCCATGGGGAGGCGGCTCGGCGGCAGCGAGTACGGCGGCGACGGCCCCGCGGTGGACGGCGAGTCGCCGTGGTGCGGCGCGGGGCGGTCCATCCAGGGCTCAGGGTCGCGTAGGCGAGGGAGGAAGCCAACGGGGTTCGAGAGTCGGGAGTGGGTGAGTGGCCTTCGAAATGTGAAGTGCAAGTACTAGTTCGTTTGTCGGAACTCGGCTGATGCCTGATGGTCTCGTCCTCTCATCCATACCATTACGTGATGCCTGATGTCTAGAATCAATTCTCCGTGTTTAGCACTACGAAACATTGAAATGACGCTCGTTGCTACAAAAGGGATTTTAATAGATACTTTGTGTTCTTTGTAGGAGGACGAGCGTGTGTGCGTACGCCCCGTTGAGTCTTGAGTCAAGGAAGGTGAAATCGCTAGGGACATTGCTCTATACCATTACATTTAAGAATTTTTCCTCCATGATAACACCAGATAGTACTCCCTCCAGCAGCAAACGGGCTGGCCTGCAATCGCGTCAGTAGGCAACCAAGCGTCCAAGCCTGGTGTTAGCTAACCATGGACTAAATTAGGACACTGTTTAAGGCGTTGTTTTCAATTGATAATTGCAACTATGATGTAATACTTACGCTGCAAAATTAAGTTGTGATTCTTTGATTAAATTGGAACCATACTTATAGGGCTAGGGTCTTGGGTCATGCTTATGGGTTAGGGTGTACAAGGATTTTTATTTCTCCCGTTGCAACGCACGAACAAATTTGCTAGTTATTACTATCCTATTATTATTAAGTATTATTTATTTTAAACATACAATTTTAAAAATGTACAATAATTAAGACAACAGCATGTCTAACCAATCGCCATGTTACATAGAGGGTTTTAACTGGAGTGCAATCGAGCAGTTTGTGCACTCTTGTAAAGGCATGTCCAGTGGTATAGGTGAAATTAACACTGTTCAACACTATTTATCAGTTTTTTGCTCTTTTTGTTTTATTCTACCAATACTATTCGACACCCTAAGTTGGATACCACTGGACATGCTTTAACCACTTCGTTTTAAGCCTCCAAATCTGATCAAGCGATGAGTTCCACTTTTGTACTAACTTGCCTGTGCAGCCATGCATATCCCCATTAGCAGGTTAATATGAAAAAAAAAAACCTTAGATGACTAGATCCCCTCCTTACTATTAAAACTCTCCTCTCTATCCAGGCCGCCCCTCACCTCAAGTATAAGAGATGTGATGGGTTAGGCCAAAGAAAATCATATGTAAAATGTTCTTTGAATGATACCAAGAAAAGATATACATGTTATCTTACTTTTGTGGGTTCTTCGTTTACATTTGAACTACAACTTGCTTGTTTCTTGCAAGAAGAGTTGTACCAAAGAGTTATATGCAGGCACTAGAAGCACACCAAAAAGGTGAAAGGTGTCAATGAGTAACTTCAATGATTGTAGTCCTGGGTCTATCACCGGAATGTAATGGACCCTTTACTTGCATTTGTTTACCTTGATAAAAACTTTAGATATGCACCTTTTTATTAGGCAATTGGCATTGAACATGATTATAGGGCTGGAAAAAAGCTCGCGGCTCGTGGCTCGGCTCGGCGCGGAGGTGTTTACGAGCTCGAGCCGAGCCCACTTTTGGGGCTCGGGAAAATAGCGAGCCGGCTCGGGCTCGGCTCGTTTCTGACCGAGCTCGGGCTGGCTCGGCTCGGCTCGTTGCCATTTTTTGAACGTGAAATGCCTTTGGCTCGTGGCTCGGCTCGGACAGGCTCAGCTCGGCTCGGAGATGTTATCTGGCTCGAGCCGAGCCCACATTTGGGGCTCGGGAAAGTAGCGAGCCGGCTCGGGCTCGGCTCGTTTTTGACCGAGCTCGGTCGAGCCAGGCTCGGCTCGGCTCGGCTCGTTTCCACCCCTACATGATTAGAGGGAGAAGGAACAATCTAGGCGTCGTTTGTTTGGGCGTCGCGTTGTCCCGCCCAGCCGCTGGTTCAAATGACGCGAACGCCGCCCCGCCCAAACGCGACGCGACGCGACGCTCCAAAACGCCGAAACAAACGACGCCCTAGTTAGCATATGTCCACCCCTTCAAAGGAAAAAAAAAATCCCCGACAAACACGTCTGGGCGAAAGAATATCACTAAAAAAAAAAAGATAAAGTGAATGTGAATGTATCGGCTAAAAATAATAATTAATGAACATGCCGGTCTTTTGAATCATGATTTCTCTAAATAGTCCACCTAGATGGTATTACCTTTTGTTGAAAAGTGAATATGCATGAACTTAATTGAAAATGTATGGTATTTAGGGCACGCTGACATGAACATGTATAAATTTGAATGAATTTGATAGCATTTGTTCCTTTTACTCACATGGCAATTAGTAATTCTAATGGACACATGCCTATGCATATATATATATATATGGATAGAGCTGGGAATATGGGTTAATTGCATGCGAGAGATGGTCAGATATAATTGAACACAATAGTCATTTCAGAGCAGACAATCTTATTTGTTATCCCCAAAGCATGCATGAAGGACTAGAACCCCGTTCATACTTCAAAGCTACATCCTGCACACAGCCTGGATCCTTTTTAGTCACTTCCGAGTCATGACTACCATGCCCACTGCAGCGTGTCGTATGGGTTAACGTGCAAGGCTCCACTGTAAACGTGCAATTTTCAAATCTTTGGGTCATGTCCTTACCAGCATGGCCCAAAAGCAACTCGACGTGCTTATGGGCCGTGATACGGTTAATTTGTAAGATTCGACCAACCTTTAACATCGGTGAAGCAAGTATATGCATATTGGTCCGGTCACTTTACTACTACGGAGCATATAACATGTCATTGGTGTTGTTTATTGAACCGACATAAAACAATAAGCACTGTTGTTCTGAGAACCGACATAGATGATCTATTCTTTGTACCAATTTATAACTGGAACTAGCACATGTACATAATACATCGATCATACCATCGATACAAAATTGCCCTGCCCCCGTCGTTGCTATTATCAGATCACCCCATGCATTCATATCACAAATGAACTTCAAAAAAGAGGGGGAAGAAAAGGCAACATCACACAAACCAAAAGAGCAGCCACCTGAATGCCATGCACTTCATCACACTAGCATCTCCTTCAAACCCTATACACGTACGTAAATCCCTCTCCATGTACACATATATACGCACGTACATCTCTCCATGTACACAAGCTTATGTATACGTATACGTACATATCATCCCACCGTGTGAGCGTCAAGAATCCGAGGTATGCAAATGCAAGGCGGCGGGAGGGTCGTGCTGATGGACGGCGAACGAGGTGGAGCGCGACATGGGCCGGGAGTAGCTCGAGCGGCGGAAGCTGCCGGCGGCGAGCTCGTCGGCGTCGTCCTCGCACTCGCCCTCCCTCTCCCCGGGGATCTTGCACTTCTCCCCGAGGATGATGGCCTTCTTCCACAGCGTGTCCTCGGGCTCCACCTTCTCCCTGCGCTCGCGCCGGCTCAGCCGCATCTTGTCCGGGATGTTCATGCTCAGCCGCATCTTGTCCGGGAAGTTCATGCTCAGGTTCTTGCTCAGGCTGATCGACAGCCGCCGCTTCGACGTCGACGCCGGCAGCGCCACCGGCTCGATCGGCCCGTGCGTCGCCAGCTCCGGCGACAGCGTCACCACCGCATTCCCCTCGCCGCCGCCGCTCCTCACGCTCTCAGAGCGGCCGCCGTCGGAGGTGGAGTCCGTCGCCGACTTCACGTCCGCCGCCGCCGACTGCCTCGCCGCCTTCGGCCTGCGGCCGCACGCCGAGCACACGAACGAGACGAGCGAGACGGTGGCGACGACGCTCGCGACGACGAAGGACAGCGCGACGGCGTCGTGGCCGAAGGGGCGCGCGCCGCCCGCCGGCAACGGCGGCGGCCACCTCGCCATTGTCCCCGGGAGAGCCCGGCCGGCGACGGGGGAGAGAGGGACGTCGCTGCGGCGTTGATGATCTAGCTCGGAACGTGAGGTTTCTCCTCAGAAACTCACAATTCCAGCGTGAGGTGGTGCAGGTTCGGTTTCAGGTTTGTGTGGTCGAGGAATAACACACTCCATTGCTTTTGTTCTTAACTGGGACAAGCTAATTTTAGCGGCAAAATTGTTGGGACAAAATATGGCTTGTGCTATTGTACATCCTGTCCAGGCCGGTAGATTGCGTGGTTGAATACATAAATGGGAACAGTAAAAGATTTGAGTCACCGATAGTCTAATTTAATGGCATGGTCGTTCTTTTACGAAAGTGTTTATGACATAGCAACAATCAATTGGGGCTTTCACAGTTTCACTAACCTGTTCTACTTCTCATGAGTTCTTGAGCTACAACTGCCGAGCCACTTTGTTCTCCTAGTGTACACTGAAAAATTGATGTCTCAAAGAAATCGTACACGTTTATGTGGTGGTTCTCTACAAAAGCTCTCGATGCTTTCATGGGGGCACGCTAACCTTCCTTAAATAATCAAAGAACATTTCCCCAGGAGTATGGAATATGGATTGATCTACTGAACCGGCTTGACAATACCGAGGTCTTCAAAGTTCAGTTTTGCTAGATTTTGTTGGCTGTTTCTTCCCTCGCCACCAATTTTTTACCACTTTTGACACCTTGTTCACATGCCCTTTCAATTTTTTGCTTGTATCCTTGATCTGTTTCACAGCCTGTTGTTTCAAATCACTCTTTTGGGGGACCTTATCTTTTAGAACTTTCCCCTGAAAGGAGTACAGTAGGTATGATTAAATGTAAAAAGTCAAAACAAACATATTTGGCTGAAAAGGTGCAAAGAACTACCAAGTTCTTGGGAAAGTTGTCCTCCACATCATCATCGTCATCTTCATCATCATCCTCAGCGCCAAAGTTGTTTTTCATCAGATCATCTCTAGAATACATCTTCATGTTTGGGGCTCCCGGCATGCCCTGTCATCAAAAATAGTCTCGTGATATATGAATCTTCAAAGATACTTGGTAAAACTTACACAGATTAGAGCTAAGATATCTACCTCCATTGATTTCAATATCTTTTCCATCTCGGCATCTTTCGATGGCTTTGCAGCAAAGAGTTCTCCAGGGACCCGGTTCTGATATTTTTACAATGTGTGTTAGAAATGATATGCAGATATTCATGTAGCTGTTGTGGACAAGAATCCATTCAATCTGAGCATCAAATAGGAGTCAGCATGCGCATGGAACAGGGAAAAATGCTAGATATGCCTTTCAATGACATCTATCAATGCACTGCAACATGTGATTTAGTAAAATAGATGCATAGATACATTTATGTGATGTACAAAGGTATAGAATTTGATACCATGATTTACCACAATCTGAGCTACATGAACCATTATCAAGCTCATATAGGCCTTGTTAACCTATATCAAGCTTATGACTGGAGAAAGTAACAGCTGCCTCAAATTAATGCTAACGTTAAACATGATCCAACTCAAGTACCCTTTCTTCTGCTGCTATTTTCCAAATGCAGGCACACAAAATAAAAAAATCTAAGATATTCCCTGTTGGATCATGGCAAAAAGAAATGCTATTCAAGATAACACCGTAACAATCAATTTTAAAAGGGAAGAAACAAGAACAAAGGCTCACTTTTGGAACTGGTGGTGGATCCATTGCACATGCTTTAGAAAGATCATTGCAGAGAAATTTCACCAGCTGATCAACCGAAGGCTTGTTCTTATAGACAAACTCAGCAATATCTGTATCAGCATACCCCAACACCTGCAATGGATTTAATTCAATTGAGATCAATTTCACACATATCAATAGAAATAATGGTGCTGCCATATTGCTAAAAAACTACAAAAACTAGAAAGGGAACTTCAACAAAAACCAAGCAAGATTAACGTATTTAAAACATTCATTATCCATTCACTCAACACCTTCAGAAGATTTCAAAATATCTTGCAAAATATGTTTATAAGTTTGATATAGTGCTATGCAGCGCATAATCATAATCAATTAGGTACGAGTTGATCTTCACCTCCTGACATGCCCGCTCAATAGTCTTGCATTCTGAATTACAGTGCCCTTCCTCATCTTGCTCAACAAGCTGCAAAATACTCATATGGTTCAGAATGATATCGAGATAGTTAATTTGTGCAGGTATAACAAACCTAGCACCTAAGCTACAACAAAAAGAGATTGAATGGTACATCAAAATTTGATAGCAGTTATACATGTCATTCATATTATCTTGGGCTGCACTAAGTATACCCATTGAAGATCTGAAGGTGAGCTCCATACAGAACAAAGTTTCAGCAGTATTTATTGGGGACATGCATCAACTAAAATGGAGATTCAATTGTACCGTGGGTTAAGAAAAAAACATCCAATTCATATTGTCAATTACATTTTAAAGTGTTTTATTACTGTTTAGCTGTGATTCCATAGATTACTTGTCTTTGGTGATAACTTAAACAAAGCGTACTTGCCCACCTGAGCTCGAGTCACAGGACTCGCAGTCTCATGGAGGAAAATCTCCCCATTACAGCAACATTCAAAAAAAATAATCAAGCCAGAGAGCCAGTACAAGCTAATCAAAAAGAAAGAGTCAAGTTGGGTGACCGGAAAAGCCGAAAATGCGCGAAGCAAGGAGTGCCAAGTTAGGGAAAAACGGCAACGCGAAGCAGGGAGCTGTGGAAAAAAATAAAAAAAGGCCAAGTCGGGCGGCGGGGGAAGCCAGAAGTGTGTAAAAGCAGGGAGCTGCGGGATAAAAAGGGGAAAACAGCAGGGGGATTTAGCTGTATGACACCCAATTCGAGTGACTTGGTAAAAATGACACCCAATTCGTTGAGCTTTCGTTCAGTGACACCCGAGCAACGAATTGATTCGATAGATGACAGCCGGGTGTTTTTAATTGCTTTTTTCTTTATTCCTCCCATTATTTTATGAATTAAAAATACTTTTAATTACAAAAATGAGTAATAGGCTATTCTACTCATGGGTGTAGAATAGGCTATTCTACACACGGACGCACACTTCCAGATTTGGATGAGGTGATCCTACCAGTTTGACAGTAATTCATAGTAATTGAATATAACTCGTTTTGATGTCTGACAGTAATCCGGTTTTCATGTGGTGTCTAAAATCGTGGGTGGTATTAACTACACAGTTCAAGCATGTTTCTAACTTGTTTTTTCGACATAAATTTTGATTCGTAGATCTGACCACCGAATGCTTTACACCATTGTATTGGTAGTATTTTTGTGAGCAAAAAGAGATCTCAATTGCCATATTAATTCAAAAAAATTGGAAAAACAATTTGAACGTTATTACGATTTGGCAGTAATTTGTAGTAACCAACAAGAGTATGTTTTATAGAAGTTTGATAGAAGACAGTAATTCATTTTTTTGTTTATGCCAAAATAACTACTTTTCATTACTACAAATGTTTTGAACTAAAATAATTCAGAAACACGGTTTCACACCGATTACTTCTTATTACTCCGTGATATTCATAAGGTTACTTTTCATTACTAGCAATGTTTCGAGCTAACGTGAGCCAAAAGTACAGTTCCATACCGTTTACTCCTTGTTACTCCGTGATGTTCATACATAAAAAGAGACCAAAAATACAATTATCAGATGATTAATTTTTCTACTCCTTGTTACTCCGTGGGTACTACGGGAACACGTTCGTGCTAGGGTGCGCGGAGTCGGCGGCAGCGCAGTTGGTGGCGCCGTCGGGCACGCGGCACGCGGCACGCCGCCAGGCTGGTGCAGGAGGCAAAGGCCTGCATCGACGACGGCAACGTGCGCTCCATGGTCGACCTGCTCCATGAGCGCCGCGGCCGCAAGCCCAACCTGTCCGCCAGTCTCGTCATCTCCGCGTGGACGCGCCTCGGCCTGGAGGACCTCGACTTCGGCGCCGGCACGCCGGCGCACATGGGCCCTCTCACCAGCGAGATCTACTGCGTCTTCGCCCCCGTCGCCGGCGACCCCGCCGTCACCGTGCTCGTCTCCGTCCCGCAGGCGGCCGCCAACAGGTTCGAGCACTGCTGCTTGGACCTCGACGGCGGCGG